>BLSH010473912.1:41059-59970 GCA_018402905.1 Glandirana rugosa | reverse complement strand
GGGATATCGTCATCCTCTACTAAAACCTTGTTTTTAGACAGGGAGTGTCGTGGTCGTCCTTGGAGAGGGATATCGTGTGAGGGACAGATTATTGTTCTAAAATCATCTACTACTTCTATATGGAGAGGTTCCTGCTGGTGCTGTGAGGGACAGATTTTTGTTCTAAAATCATCTCCTACTGCTTTAGGCAGAGGTTCCTGCTGGTGCTGTGAGGGACAGATTATTGTTCTAAAATCATCACCTACTGCTATAGTGAGAGATTCCTGCTAGTGCTGTGAGGGACAGATTGTTGTTCTAAAATCATCTCTTGTGCTATAGGGAGAGGTTCCTGCTGGTGCTGTGAGGGACAGATTTTTGTTCCAAAATCATCTCCTACTGCTATAGGGAGAGGTTTCTGCTGGTGCTGTGAGGGACAGATTATTGTTCTAAAATCATCTCCTACTGCTATAGGGAGAGTTTCCTGCTGGAGCTGTGAGGGACAGATTTTTGCTCTAAAATCATCTCCTAGTGCTATAGGGAGAGATTCCTGCTAGTGCTGTGAGGGAAAGATTATTGTTGTAAAATCATCTCTTGTGCTATATGGAGAGGTTCCTGCTGGTGCTGTGAGTGACAGATTATTGTTCTAAAATCATCTTTTAGTGATATAGGGAGAGGTTCCTGCTGGTGCTGTGAGGGACAGATTATTGTTCTAAAACAATCTCCTACTGCTTTAGGGAGAGGTTCCTGCTGGTGCTGTGACGAAGAGATCATTTTTCTAAAATCATCTCCTATTGCTATAGGGAGAGGTTCCTACTGCTCCTGTGAGGGACAGATTATTGTTCCTAAAATCATCACATAATGCTAGAGGGAGAGGTTCCTTGTGCTCCTGTGAGGGACCGATTATTGTTTTAAAATCATCACATACTGCTAGAGGGAGAGGTTCCTGCTGCTCCTGTGAGGGACCGATTATTGTTTTAAAATCACCACATACTGCTAAAGGGAGAGGTTCCTGCTGCTCCTGTGAGGGACAGATTATTGTTCTAAAAAATGACATAATGCTAGAGGGAGAGGTTCCTGATGCTCCTGTGTGGGACAGATTATCGTTCTAAAATCATCACATACTGATAAAGGGAGAGGTTCCTGCTGCTACTGTGAGGGACAGATTATTATTCTAATATCATCTCATCATAGTGTTACAGGGAGAGGTTCCTGCTGCTCCTGTGAGGGACAGATTATTGTTCTAAAATCATCTGCTACTTCTATACGGAGAGGTTCCTGGTGGTGCTGTGAGGGACAGATTATTGTTCTAAAATCATCACCTACTGCTATAGGGAGAGATTCCTGCTAGTGCTGTGAGGGACAGATTATTGTTCTAAAATCATCTCTTGTGCTATAGGGAGAGGTTCCTGCTGGTGCTGTGATGGACAGATTATTGTTCCAAAGTCATCTCCTACTGCTATAGGGAGAGGTTTCTGCTGGTGCTGTGAGGGACAAATTATTGTTCTAAAATCATCTCCTACTGCTATAGGGAGAGGATCCTGCTGGTGCTGTGAGGGACAGATTATTGTTCTAAAATCATATCCTACTGCTATAGGGAGAGGTTCCTAATGGTGCTGTGAGGGACAGAATTTTGTTCTAAAATCATCTCCTAGTGCTATAGGGAGAGGTTCCTGCTGGTGCTGTGAGGGACAGATTATTGTTCGAAAATCATCTCCTACTGCTATATTTAGAGGTTCCTGCTGGTGCTGTGAGGAACAGATTATTGTTCTAAAATCATCTCTTGTGCTATAGGGAGAGGTTCCTGCTGGTGCTGTGAGGGACAGATTATTGTTCTAAAATCATCTTTTAGTGATATAGGGAGAGGTTCTTGCTGGTGCTGTGAGGGACAGATTATTGTTCTAAAACAATCTCCTACTGCTATAGGGAGAGGTTCCTGCTGGTGCTGTGAGGGACAGATCATTTTTCTAAAATCATCTCCTACTGCTATAGGGAGAGGTTCCTGCTGCTCCTGTGAGGGACAGATTAGTGTTCCTAAAATCATCATATACTGCTAGAGGGAGAGGTTCCTTGTGCTCCTGTGAGGCACCGATTATTGTTTTAAAATCACCACATACTGCTAGAGGGAGAGGTTCCTGCTGCTCCTGTGAGGGACAGATTATTGTTCTAAAAAAATGACATAATGCTAGAGGGAGAGGTTCCTGATGCTCCTGTGAGGGACAGATTATTGTTCTAAAATCATCACATCCTGATAAAAGGAGAGGTTCCTGCTGCTACTGTGAGTGACAGATTATTATTCTGATATCATCTCATCATAGTGTTACAGGGAGAGGTTCCTGCAGCTCCTGTGAGGGACAGATTATTGTTCTAAAATCATCTGCTACTTCTATACGGAGGGGTTCCTGCTGGTGCTGTGAGGGACAGATTTTTGTTCTAAAATTATCTCCTACTGCTATAAGCAGAGGTTCCTGCTGGTGCTGTGAGGGACAGATTATTGTTCTAAAATCATCACCTACTGCTATAGGGAGATATTCCTGCTAGTGCTGTGAGGGACAGATTATTGTTCTAAAATCACCTCTTGTGCTATAGGTAGAGGTTCCTGCTGGTGCTGTGAGGGACAGATTATTGTTCCAAAATCATCTCCTACTGCTATAGGGAGAGGTTTCTGCTGGTGCTGTGAGGGCAAATTATTGTTCTAAAATCATCTCCTACTGCTATAGGGAGAGGTTCCTGCTGGTGCTGTGAGGGACAGATTTTTGTTCTAAAATCATCTCCTAGTGCTATAGGGAGAGATTCCTGCTAGTGCTGTGAGGGACAGATTATTGTTCTAAAATCATCTCTTGTGCTATAGGGAGAGGTTCCTGCTGGTGCTGTGAGGGACAGATTATTGTTCTAAAATCATCTTTTAGTGATATAGTGAGAGGTTCCTGCTGGTGCTGTGATGGAGAGATCATTTTTCTAAAATCATCTCCTACTGCTATAGGGAGAGGTTCCTACTGCTCTTGTGAGGGACAGATTATTGTTCCTAAAATCATCACCTACTGCTATAGGGAGAGGTTTCTGCTGGTGCTGTGAGGGACAAATTATTGTTCTAAAATCATCTCCTACTGCTATAGGGAGAGGATCCTGCTGGTGCTGTGAGGGACAGATTATTGTTCTAAAATCATATCCTACTGCTATAGGGAGAGGTTCCTGCTGGTGCTGTGAATGACGGATTTTTGTTCTAAATTCATCTCCTAGTGCTATAGGGAGAGATTCCTGCTAGTGCTGTGAGGGACAGATTATTGTTCTAAAATCATCTCTTGTGCTATAGGGTATAATACATGATATAATGACATAATGCTAGAGGGAGAGGTTCCTGATGCTCCTGTGAGGGACAGATTATTGTTCTAAAATCATCACATACTGATAAAAGGAGAGGTTCCTGCTGCTACTGTGAGGGACAGATTATTATTCTAATATCATCTCATCATAGTGTTACAGGGAGAAGTTCCTGCTGCTCCTGTGAGGGACAGATTATTGTTCTAAAATCATCTGCTACTTCTATATGGAGAGGTACCTGCTGGTGCTGTGAGGGACAGATTTTTGTTCTAGAATCATCTCCTACTGCTTTAGGCAGAGGTTCCTGCTGGTGCTGTGAGGGACAGATTATTGTTCTAAAATCATCTCCTACTGCTATAGGGAGAGGTTCCTGCTGGTGCTGTGAGGGACAGATTTTTGTTCTAAAATCATCTCCTAGTGCTATATGAGAGGTTCCTGCTGGTGCTGTGAGGGACAGATTATTGTTCCAAAATCAACTCCTACTGCTATAGGGAGAGGTTCCTGCTGGTGCTGTGAGGGACAGATTTTTGTTCTAAAATCATCTCCTAGTGCTATAGGGAGAGATTCCTGCTACTGCTGTGAGGGACAGATTATTGTTCTAAAATCATCTCTTGTGCTATATGGAGAGGTTCCTGCTGGTGCTGTGAGGGACAGATTATTGTTCTAAAATCTTCTTTTAGTGATATAGGGAGAGGTTCCTACTGCTCCTGTGAGGAACAGATTATTGTTCCTAAAATCATCACATACTGCTAGAGGGAGAGGTTCCTTGTGCTCCTGTGAGGGACCGATTATTGTTTTAAAATCATCACATACTGCTAGAGGGAGAGGTTCCTGCTGCTCCTGTGAGGGACAGATTATTGTTCTAAAAAAATGACATAATGCTAGAGGGAGAGGTTCCTGATGCTCCTGTGTGGGACAGATTATTGTTCTAAAATCATCACATACTGATAAAGGGAGAGGTTCCTGCTGCTACTGTGAGGGACAGATTATTATTCTAATATCATCTCATCATAGTGTTACAGGGAGAGGTTCCTCCTGCTCCTGTGAGGGACAGAGTATTGTTCTAAAATCATCTGCTACTTCTATACGGAGAGGTTCCTGCTGGTGCTGTGAGGGACAGATTTTTGTTCTAAAATCATCTCCTACTGTTATAGGCAGAGGTTCCTGCTGGTGCTGTGAGGGACAGATTATTGTTCTAAAATCATCTCTTGTGCTATAGGGAGAGGTTCCTGCTGGTGCTGTGATGGACAGATTATTGTTCCAAAGTCATCATCTACTGCTATAGGGAGAGGTTTCTGCTGGTGCTGTGAGGGACAAATTATTGTTCTAAAATCATCTCCTACTGCTATAGGGAGAGGATCCAGCTGGTGCTGTGAGGGACAGATTATTGTTCTAAAATCATATCCTACTGCTATAGGGAGAGGTTCCTGCTGGTGCTGTGAGGGACAGAATTTTGTTCTAAAATCATCTCCTAGTGCTATAGGGAGAGGTTCCTGCTGGTGCTGTGAGGGACAGATTATTGTTCTAAAATCATCTTTTAGTGATATAGGGAGAGGTTCCTGCTGGTGCTGTGAGGGACAGATTTTTGTTCTAAAATCATCTCCTAGTGCTATAGGGAGAGATTCCTGCTAGTGCTGTGAGGGACAGATTATTGTTCTAAAATCATCTCTTGTGCTATAGGGAGAGGTTCCTGCTGGTGCTGTGAGTGACAGATTATTGTTCTAAAATCATCTTTTAGTGATATAGGGAGAGGTTCCTGCTGGTGCTGTGAGGGACCGATTATTGTTCTAAAACAATCTCCTACTGCTATAGGGAGAGGTTCCTGCTGGTGCTGTGAGGGACAGATCATTTTTCTAAAATCATCTCCTACTGCTATAGGGAGAGGTTCCTGCTGCTCCTGTGAGGGACAGATTAGTGTTCCTAAAATCATCATATACTGCTAGAGGGAGATGTTCCTTGTGCTCCTGTGAGGGACCGATTATTGTTTTAAAATCACCACATACTGCTAGAGGGAGAGGTTCCTGCTGCTCCTGTGAGGGACAGATTATTGTTCTAAAAAATGACATAATGCTAGAGGGAGAGGTTCCTGATGCTCCTGTGTGGGACAGATTATTGTTCTAAAATCATCACATACTGATTAAGGGAGAGGTTCCTGCTGCTACTGTGAGGGACAGATTATTATTCTAATATCATCTCATCATAGTGTTACAGGGAGAGGTTCCTGCTGCTCATGTGAGGGACAGATTATTGTTCTAAAATCGTCTGCTACTTCTATACGGAGAAGTTTCTGCTGGTGCTGTGAGGGACAGATTTTTGTTCTAAAATCATCTCCTACTGCTATAGGCAGAGGTTCCTGCTGGTGCTGTGAGGGACAGATTATTGTTCTAAAATCATCACCTACTGCTATAAGGAGAGATTCCTGCTAGTGCTGTGAGGGACAGGTTATTGTTCTAAAATCTTCTCTTGTGCTATAGGGAGAGGTTCCTGCTGGTGCTGTGATGGACAGATTATTGTTCCAAAGTCATCTCCTACTGCTATAGGGAGAGGTTTCTGCTGGTGCTGTGAGGGACAAATTATTGTTCTAAAATCATCTCCTACTGCTATAGGGAGAGGATCCTGCTGGTGCTGTGAGGGACAGATTATTGTTCTAAAATCATATCCTACTGCTATAGGGAGAGGTTCCTGCTGGTGCTGTGAGGGACAGATTTTTGTTCTAAAATCATCTCCTAGTGCTATAGGGAGAGGTTCCTGCTGGTGCTGTGAGGGACAGATTATTGTTCTAAAATAATCTCCTTCTGCTATAGGGAGAGGTTCCCGCTGGTGCTGCGAGGGACAGATTTTTGTTCTAAAATCATCTCCTACTGCTATAGTTAGAGGTCCCTGCTGGTGCTGTGAGGAACAGATTATTGTTCTAAAATCATCTCCTAGTGCTATAGGGAGAGGTTCCTGCTGGTTTTGTGAGAGACAGATTATTGTTCTAAAATCATCTCCTAGTGCTATATGGAGAGGCTCCAGCTGGTGCTGTGACAGACAGATTATTGTTCTAAAATCATCTCCTACTGCTATAGGGAGCGGTTCCTGCTGGTGCTGTGACGGACAGATTATTTTTCTAAAATCATCTCCTACTGCTATAGGGAGAGGTTCCTGCTGCTCCTGTGAGGGACAGATTATTGTTCTAAAATCATCTCCTACTGCTATAGGGAGAGGTTCCTGCTGCTCCTGTGAGGGACAGATTATTGTTCTAAAATCATCACATACTGCTAGAGGGAGAGGTTCCTTGTGCTCCTGTGAGGGACAGATTATTAATCTAAAATCATCATATACTGCTAGAGGGAGAGGTTCCGGCTGCTCTTCTGAGGGGCAGATTATTGTTCTAAAATCATGACATAATGCTTAACGGAGAGGTTCCTGCTGCTCCTGTTTAAAGACAGATTATTGTTCTAAAATCATCACATACTGCTAGAGGGAGAGGATCCTGCTGCTCCTGTGAGGGACAGATTATTGTTCTAAAATCATCAGATACTGCTAGAGGGAGAGGTTCCTGCTGCTCCTGTGAGGGACAGATTATCGTTCTAAAAACATCACATACTGCTAGAGGGAGAGGTTCCTGCTGCTCCTGTAAGGGACAGATTATTGTTCTAAAATCAGCTCCTACTGCTATAGGGAGACGTTACTGCTGCTCCTGTGAGGGACAGATTATTGTTCTAAAATCATCTCATCATAGTGCTACAGGGAGAGGTTCCTGCTGTTCCTGTGAGGGACAGATTATTGTTTAAAAATCATCTCCTACTGCTATAGTGAGAGGTTCCTGTTGCTCCTGTGAGGGACAGATTATTGTTCTAAAATCATCTCATCATAGTGCTACAGGGAGAGATTCCTGCTGCTCCTGTGAGGGACAGATTTTTGTTCTAAAATCATCACATACTGCTAGAGGGAGAGGTTCCTGTTGCTCCTGTGAGGTACAGATTATTGTTCTAAAATCATCTCATCATAGTGCTACAGGGAGAGGTTCCTTCTGCTCCTTTGAGGGACAGATTATTGTTCTTAAATCATCGCATCATAGTGCTACAGGGAGAGGTTCCTGCTGCTCCTGTGAGGGACAAATTATTGTTCTAAAATCATCTCATCCTAGTACTACAGGGAGAGGTTCCTGCTGCTCCTGTGAGGGACAGATTATTGTTCTAAAATCATATCATACTGGTTTAGGGAGAATTTCCTGCTGCTGGTGTGAGCGGTGCATTTCTTGCACATAAATAAAAAGTGTGTCTACGTTGCTGTTTTCCAAAAAAAAAAAAATATTTTTTTTTTTTTTTTTTGTATTAATAAGTAGTGCTACATAGTACATTTGTGGCCAGAATGAGGAGAGCGTCAAATAAGGGATGTGGTCATGGTCGTGGTGCTGCTGGTGTTGGTGGTGTTGGTGAAGTTCCTGGTGCAAGGAGAGGATGTGGTCGATTTGTGCCAGCTACACGCACAAGGGAAACACCTTCTTCAGGTGCGAGTAGCCGACAGAACCTTCAACGTTATATGGTAAGCCTGAATGCCGCTCAACGAATTGTGAGGCCAGAACAAGTACAGGCGCTAGTAGATTGGGTGGCTGACAAGGCCTCCAGTTCCTTCACATTGTCTCCCACCCGGTCCCTTGATGAAAGCTCAGAGTTTCACCTGAACCCCAAGGCCATCTGTCTTTCACCTCAGCCCCTTGTAAATTAGCCAAGCAGTCTGAGCCCCAAGTAATGCAACAGTCTCTTATGCTTTTTGATGACTCTCCTGGTGTGCTTTCCATGGGCCATCCACATAGCCCTGCCCCAGAAGTGGAAGACATTGAGTGGACCGATGCCCAACCACTTCTGTTGCAGGATGAGGAATAGAAACACCAGCGCAGCACGTCTCTGATGATGATGAAACACAGGTGCCCACTGCTGCGGCTTTCCACAGTATGCCGACTGACAAGGAGGGCAGTGGTGAAGGGTGGGTGGAAGAAGATGTGGAGGAGGATGATGAGGTCCTAGACCCCACATGGAAATAAGGTAATGTGAGGGAAGAGGCGGTGGTCGCACAGAGACACCAGCACAGCAAAAGAGGAAGCAGGTTGCAAAAGTGGAGCGAGCGTCCCCTAGACAGTATACCTGCTACTACCCACCGTACCAAGGGGCCTAGCACACCAAAGGCAGCTCAAAGGCGTTCCCCGGCATGGCAGTTCTTCAGACAATGTGCTGACAACAAGACAGGAGTGGTTTGCACGCTGTGCAATGAGAGCCTGAAGCAAAGCATAAATGTTCTAAACCTGAGTACAACCTGCATGACCAGGCATCTACATGCAAAGCACCTGCTGCAGTGGAATAAGCACCTCAAAATCCAAGAAAGGTATCGGCCTCCTCCTGCTTCCTCTTCTGCTGCTGCCTCGGCCTCTTCCTCCACCTCTACAGTGCCAGTGTCACCTGCCACCCAGGAAAAAGACGATGTGACAGCAATGCCACCATGTCCGCCACCGTCCCCAAGCATTTCCACACGGTCCCATGGAAGCTTACAGCTGTCCATCTAACAAACACTTGAGAGAAAGAGGAAGTACCCACCCGCCCGCCATCCCTGGCCCTGAATACCAGCATTTTTAAAATTCCTGGCCTTTGAAATGCTGTCATTCCATCTGGTGGACACGGACAATTTTAAAAACCTGATGCCGGTTGCTTTCCCACAGTATGTGGTTCCCAGCCGCCACTACTTTTCCAGTCGAGTCATCCCTTCCCTGCACAAACAAGTCAGTGACGAGATCAAGTGTGCACTGTGCAATTCCATCTGCGGCAGGGTCCACATAACCACTGATATGTGGACCAGTAAGCACAGGCAGGGACGCTATATCTCACTAATTGCACACTGGGGAAATGTAGTGGAGGGTGGGCCTGAGGCGGCTAGCCGTTTGGCGCATGTCCTTCCACCACCGAGGATTGCAGGGCATTTCTCTTTGCCTCCTGTTGCCTCCTCCTCTTACTGCACTTCCTCCTCCTCCTCTACCACCTCCTCATCCACTCAGCATAATGCCTTCACCACCAACTTCAGCACATCCAGGGGAAAACTACAGCAGGCTTTTTTAAAACTGATATGTTTGGGGGATAAACCCCACACTGCGCAGCAGCTGTGGATGGGCAATGAACAACAGACCGATGAGTGGTTGTTGCCACTGAGCCTCAAGCCCGGCCTGGTGGTGTGCAATAATGGGCGAAATCTCGTAGCAGCTCTGGGCCTAGCCGGTTTGACGCACATCCCTTGCCTAGCGCATGTGCTGAATTTGGTGGTGCAGAAATTTCAAAAAAGCTACCCGGATACATCAGAGCTGCTGCAAAAAGTGCGGGCCGTCTGTGCGCGCTTTAGGCGTTCTCATCCTGCTGCTGCTCACCTGTCTGCGCTGCAGCGGAACTTCGGCCTTCCGGCTCACCATCTCCTATGCGACGTGCCCAAAGGGTGGAACTCCACCTTGCACATGCAGGAGAGACTGTGCGAGCAGCAGCAGGCAATAGTGGAGTTTCAGCTGCAGCACGCATGGGTCAGTCGCTCTGCAGAACAGCACCACTTCACCATCAACGAGTGGGCCTCCATGAGAGACCTGTGCACCGTATTGTTTAAAGTACTCCACCAACATGGCCATTGCCGATGACTCTGTTCTCAGCCTTACTATCCCACTTCTATGTCTCTTAGAAAAAACACTTTGGGCGCTGATAGAAGAGGATGTGGTACAGGAGGAAGAGGAGGAGGAAGAGGGGTCATTTCCACGATTATCAGGCCAGTCATTCACAAGTGGCTCAGAGAGTGGGTTCCTGCACCATCATAGGCCAGGTAAAAATTTTCAAGCCCAGGTACAGTACTGGAGGATGAGGAGGACGAGGAAGATGAGGAGGAGGAGGAACCGTGTTCACAGCAGGGTGGCGCCCAACGCAGCTCGTGGGCATCACTGGAGCGTGGCTGGGGGGATACGGAGAACACAGATGGTACAACACCTCCCACAGAGGACAGCTTGTCTTTGCCTCTGGGCAGCCTGGCACACATGAGCGAGTACATGCTGCAGTGTTTGCTCAGTGACATCCGAGTTGCCCACATTGTAACTTGTGCTGATTACCGGGTGGCCACCCTGCTGGATCCCCATTACAGGACAACGCGCCATCCTTAATTCCCTCACTGGAGCGTGATCAGAAGATGCACGATTACCAGCGCACACTGGTAGATGCACTGGGCATTCCCAAATGACACAGGGGGCTCAGTTGAAGCACAAGGTGAAGGCGGAGCAGGAGGAAGAGGTCACCAACACAGCTGTGGCACCGCCAGCACCTCAGAAGGCAGGGTTAGCATGGCTGAAATGTGGAAAAGCTTTGTCGGCAGCACTCCACAACAAACAGCACCACCAGCTGATAGACAACGTCTTAGCAGGAGGCAGCATTTCAGCAACATGGTGGAACAGTATGTGTGCACACACCTACACATACTGACTGATGGTTCTGCCCCATTTAACTTCTGGGTCTCCAAATTGGGCACATGGCCTGAGCTTGCCCTTTATGCCTTGGAGGGTCTGGCCTGCCCTGAAGCTAGTGTATTGTCTGAACGTGTGTTTAGCACAGCAGGGGGCGTTATCACAGACAAGCGCAGCCACCTGTGCACAGCCAATGTGGACAAGCTAACGTTTATTAAAATTAGCCAGGCATGGATCCCACAAGATTTGTCTGTACCTTGTGCAGCATAGACATTTAGACTGGCCTCACACAGCCATTGGTATACTAGTTTTTTTTAATATGTCTCAATATTTTGGGGGGCTACCCCAATTAGAAAAAAAAACAATCAAACAAAAAACAGTGTTGGCTACCTCCTCCTCCTCCTCCACCGCCACTTCCACCTACACTGCCACGGTCACGGCATAGTCAACATCTAGGCTCCTACTCCACATCCACCTCCTCCTCCCATTTTTATTTTTTTATGTGATTTTAAGTTATTTACCTATCCACATTTGTTTGCAGGGCACTTGTCCTACGCTTACCCTCATTTTGCTTCCTTTTTCAGCCCTCTAGCCCTTTCCAGGACTTTTTTACCGCCATTTTTGTGCCCAAAAGTTTGGGTCACCATTGACTTCAATGGGGTTCGGGGTCCGGGGTCAAGTTCGGGTCAAGTTCGGTACCGAAGCTGAACTTTTCTGCAAAGTTCAGTCAAACCAGACGAACCCGAACATCCAGGTGTCTGCTACAACCTAGCAGCTAAGAATGAGTCAACGCCTCCCACGCCATCCGATATCTCAAAATTTCTAGATGATCTAGCCTTACCCTCTCAGGAACAAGTGGGCTTACTCTCCAGTCCATTCTCACTTGCTGAATTAAACCAAACCATTGCCACATTACCCCTACACAAAGCCCCGGGGCCTGACAGCTTTAGTAATGAGTACTATAAGCAGTTCTATGCCATACTTGCTCCCTATCTACTGCAATCACTTAATTTTACATTTACCATGGGCACAATCCCATCTGAGGCCCTTGAGGCCATTATTACCACCATCCCCAAACCAGGCAAAACACCTGATTACCCGGCCAACTACAGACCTATTTCCTTGTTGAACAAAGACACCAAAATATATGCTAAAATACTAGCCACTCTCCTATCCACAGTCATCTCACAACTAGTCCATCCCAACCAAGTGGGCTTTATTAACAGCAGGCAAGCATCTGATGGGACTCGTAGATACATAAACCTACTCCAGTGGGCTGAACATCATAAAATGCCTTCTCTGTTCATCTCATTGGATGCAGAGAAGGCGTTTGACAGAGTTGACTGGACATTTCTTAGAGCAGTCCTAATCAAATTTACATTTTCTGGTAAGCTTCTGGAAGCAATAATGGCGCTATATACCACACCCAGCGCCAAGGTTGTGACTTCAGGTATATTATCAGACCCTTTACCAATCTCTAATGGTACCGTTAAGGATGCTCCCTGTCCCCACTCATATTTATTTTTATCATAGAGCCACTCGCACAATTTATCTGGGCTAACCCCCTTATCCTACGTATTGAGATAGGGGATCACACTCATAAAATTGGGCTCTATGCGGATGATGTAATTGTTTCCATCACCAACCCCGCACAATCGCTTCCACAACTACATCAAACTTTAGACCTCTTCAGTAAAGCATCTCTCTACAAAATCGATTGGAGTCCACATTAATCCAAATCTAAAAGGTATCATTGCACAAATCACCTCCTTCTCCTGGGCCTCAAATTCTATTTTAGCTTATTTAGGAATAAACCTAATCTCACCTACCTCACAACTACTCAAGCTAAATCTATCACTCCTGCTGGCCAAACTGCACAAGAAAATACAAAGCCTGCACAATGTCCAAGCTTCCTGGGCTGGGAGAATAACCCTCACTAAGATGTACCTACTGCCACATGTGATCTACACCTTTCGAACACTACCTGTTCCATTCCTTACATCCCACCTCAACAAACTACAAGCAACTTTGAATTCCTTCATATGGAATGGCAAACATTCAAGGCTCAACAGGGCCACTCTGTGCAAGCCAATATCAGCTGGAGGCATGGGAGCCCCTAACATCATAGCATACCACAAAGCTATAATTCTTGAGCAAACCAAAAGTTGGTGGATCCAGGACACCACACTCCCATGGTTACAGATAGAGCAATCTGTACTAACAACATGTCCAGAGTTGATCCTCAGTGTGCTTTTGATATCTAATCACAAACCATCTTCATATCTAGCTACAGTCAATGCCACCCTTAGATCATGGCAAGCAGTATTACAGCAATCTAATGGCATACCTCAGAGTCTACTGCATGACTTACCCTTACATACCCTGCATAGCATCTCACAAGACATCCCCTTACAAAATTGGATAAAGGCTGGGATTTCTACACTCAGAGACCTTTACAACGACTCCATGCTGCTCCCATTTCAACAAATCCAACACTGATACCACATTCCACACAAAGACCTCTTTAAATTTCTTAGAATCCGCTCAGTACTTTCGAAAATAAGCTGGTCAAAAGACCCAACAATGAGAAAAACACTACAATTCTACAATGGAGCCCATCCACTATCTAAAGGCATCTCTTACTTCTTTTGAATACTCACCAACTCAGACCCCAACTCCAAAACTCCCACTATGCTTAAATGGGAACAACGATTAAACTGTACGTTTACCACACAACATTGGTACAACGCCTTGAGATTGCCATCTCAACTCTTTAGATGTTGTACCCACTGGGAAGGCACTCAAAAAATATTCCACGATTGGTACCTCACGCCACAAAAACTGACCAAGATATACCCATCGACATCCAATGTGTGTTGGAGAGCATGCATTCATCCTGCATCAACCTTTCACATCTGGTGGTTCTGCCTCAAATTAAAAACTCTTTGGAATATTATTTTGAAGCTTCTATCTTCCGTACTACCCACACCGATCTCGCTTTCTCCACAAATGCTCCTGCTTGGTCTAGATATTGACTCCTGGCCAATACCCACACACACCGTCCTGTCTCATACTCTCTTTGCTACCAGATCACTTCTGGCCAAAAACTGGAAAACGCCCAATCTTCCATCTCTTCTGGAAATCATTTCAGCTATCAACACTCAATGTGAGATGGAACTCATGTACGCCAAAGCTCACATGCAAATGTCTAAATTCCTGAATCGGTGGAATCTCTGGCTTACCCACTCCAACTGTACTTTGACAATCTGAACCTTAATCAATAATAAATATCAAATAAAGTCCGGAGCAACTTTGATGACCTCACTGTATGAAGACCACCGGCTTGGCCGACTTTCACCAGATGGAACACTACACACTTGCTGAGCAACATGACTTTACTTCCCCCTTCCTTTATTAGCGGTTACCTTTTTCACCTCATCAGTTGCTGTGTTTTAATCTTACTGTTATTCAGTTTTCTAAGCCACCCATTGAATGATGCAATTTCCGCAATGGTCGGTTGTGCCGCCTCTTACTTTTTGACACAGCATGTTCCCGCTGGGGTGTCAGTGATGAGCAGGAGCAACCCAGACCACACCATGTGCCAAGCTTCTAATACATGCATCTAATGCATGTTGAATGATACATAACGTTGCTATACGCATAGCGTTGATAACCACATCTGTACAACCTTTATTCCACTTCAATGTCTTACTGTTTTACTCTTTTTGTATGTCCCTGAAAAATTTAATAAAAAAATATTGTTAAAAAAAAGAAAACTGAGTGCGCATGCGCGAGAGCTCCGACATGGACGGCTGAGTCCGGAGCTCCGCACTTACCCCGGCCTTGAAAGCCCAACCACCAGCCTGATCACCCAGAGGGGTCTCCAGCCGAGGGGGGAACACTCCTGCCAGCAAGGGGAGGACAGAGACTGGGTCACGGTAACTCCAGGAGGCGAGTACAACAACAGAGGGACCGCGCTCAGCCCCGCTCCGGGTATACCAAAATGGCCGCGGCCGCGGCCCAACACGAGGTACAGAGCCCACAGCCCTGATAACGGCCCCGGGACACCCTCACCCAACCCAGTCCGCTTCCCTACCCACCCACAAGGCATAAAGAAGCCATACTAAAGGCTCCCCTTGGTTGGCTGGAGAGAACCCACACGACACGGGTGGACCAAGATGGCCGCCGCCAAAGCGTGTTGAATCCTATGCTTCTCTGGCCTACTCACAGGACAGTGCTTAAAGAGGGTCATCTTTGTCACAGGCAATCCTAAGGCCTTAGCTGCTTTGAGACCACCCAGCACAGAGCTCCTTTATTCCGGAAGATTACACATCCTCTTGGAGCCCTACATATACTCTCTAAACTAAAGGGAGCCGACAACCTCACCCCACCCTCGGAGCACCATAGGGGCCACCGCATGCAGGGAAAGTCAGCCAGAAGGACACTTACTTTCCCTCCAGCAGACTCTCACTCAGATGATATTTTGGAGATGTCAGCCCCTGAGATCTCCTCGCCTCTACCACCACAGGAGAGGACCATGGAACAAAGACCCATCCTCTCCCCGGCCACTCTCTCCCTGATACCAGGGCCTAACTCACCGGCTCGACACCACCATCTCCGCTCCTCTAGAGTCCCCGACTGTAGAGGTTTTATAGTAGACTCACTCTCAGACGACCTCCCTTTCATTCACAGGAAGACCGACTGAAAGGGACGTACGCCACCGGGGATACCACGAGGCTCCCACCCCACTCCAACAGCCGAGGGAAATCAAATCTCTCATATACATCCCGAGGTTCTCCTACACATTAGAAGGCCTTATTTCCTCGAGACACGACCCACCAGAGTTTCGTCGATTCCGGAATCCTAACGGACACTGTTTCTACTGGGAGAAATTCGTGACAGGACACTCATCCGGTCTCTTCGTACCCTAAGTTGTGCGAAACCGCCGCCGGTAGAACCAGGTGGGCACAGCACACCCAAGAGAGGTCGGTTGGTTCCCCTCGGAAATCATACCGAAGAAATACGGAACACCCATGCTTCTCTGGCCTACTCACAGGACAGTGCTTAAAGAGGGTCATCTTTGTCACAGGCAATCCTAAGGCCTTAGCTGCTTTGAGACCACCCAGCACAGAGCTCCTTTATTCCGGAAGATTACACATCCTCTTGGAGCCCTACATATACTCCCTAAACTAAAGGGAGCCGACAACCTCACCCCACCCACGGAGCACCATAGGGGCCACCGCATGCAGGGAAAGTCAGCCAGAAGGACACTTACTTTCCCTCCAGCAGACTCTCACTCAGATGATATTTTGGAGATGTCAGCCCCTGAGATCTCCTCGCCTCTACCACCACAGGAGAGGACCATGGAACAAAGACCCATCCTCTCCCCGGCCACTCTCTCCCTGATACCAGGGCCTAACTCACCGGCTCAACAACCCTATTTTGTCTCTCCTGCATCAACGGAGTCACTCCTCAGACGTACACTGGAGGACTCCCCATTCACTCCGGCTTCCCAGGCCCTCTCACGCCAACAAGAGATGCCTTTCCCTAATCCTTCAGTCCAAGAACCCACTCTCAACATGACGGATCTGTTTCTCAAGTTCTCTAACCTTTTGGAAAGGGCCCTGAAAACACAGCGGCAAAAATCACGGGAGACATAAAAGCAGATCTTAACAACATTGGCTCCAGAATAGACGCTATTGAACAGAAATTGGATTTCACAGTAGCCAAAACTAACCAAAACTCTGACCACCTACAGGTGCTCCAGGACCAACTGGACATTGCCCTTGCAAAAATAGACGACCTTGAAAATAGGTCCCGTCGTTATAGCTTCAGGGTGAGAGGCCTACCTGAGAACATCACGGAAATCGCTCCTGCGATCCAGGATCTGATCCAGTCCGTCATACCGAACGTTCCCAAGCACAGATTAGAGTTGGACAGAGCACATAGGGCCCTGGGACCCCCAAGAAAGGATGGATCACCCAGGGACATAATAGTTAAGCCCCACTACTATTCCGTCAAAGAAGAGCTGATGAGAGCATCCCGATCCAACTCTCATATTTCTTGCAGGGGTCACCAAATTCAAATCTTCGCTGACCTATCCCCAAATACCATCCAAAAACGAAGATCTCTCAAACCCTTTCTTTTGGTCTTGCAGAAAGCCGAGATTAAATACTGGTGGTCATTTCCGTTTGCCGTTAAATTCAACTTAAAAGGAAAAACTTACACATTCTCCACCCTTCCAGAAGGCGAAAAAATTCTACTCCAGCTCAAGTTAATTACCCAGGAAGCCCCAATGGATCTCACCGACCCATCTGGTTCCCACTCCAAGAGGCCCCTACCTTCCAGCCCTGTCTCTCCTCTCTGGAATAAATCCAAAAGCAAGAAGTCTAAGGACAACAGACCTCCTTGACCCGTCAGTGACTGGGCGGAATTACTCCTTTTTTTTGCCAATCTGGCACCCAACTGAACACTAGAGTCCGACTCATCAGTTCTACTTAAGAGTTTACTGTTTGGAGCTTCTCAGCTCCACCAGGTTACTTGTTTATCTACCAAAAGTTGTTTTTTATATCAACTGGTGTTGGTCAGTCTAGTTTGGGTTTCATGAATTTGTGTACCAACTCGGGATCTGACATGGCTAGCCACTGGGACCATTTGGTCCAGGGCCTAGCCAGGTACACATCCTAACTAGTTTCCGTTACATCCCCATTACCAGCTCCCCTTCTGGTGTAATCACTTGACATAACTCTATCCAATGGGAATCGGGGCTGGGATAAGTCCCTATGCGCCTCCACTTATCCCGAGGATTTCGTTGGGATCTCGTCGGGATAAGACGTCCGATCCTAAGGGATCTGACAACTTTGTACTCTATTAACCACCTAGTGGGTAGTTTTCCTACTAGAGGGTTTAGGAAGACGAAGTTGAGGGGACTGGAGCTCCCCTCATCTTCGCCCTCACGTGCCATATGTAGATATAACTCTGCCTTATGTTCTTCTTCTCTATCTACTCTTCCCTCTTATTTCCACCTTCTTTGGATGAAGCACCTAATGTCTATTTTTTTTTCAGAAGCTCACAGACCACGATCCCATTGCCCAGGACCCACTAACCTTGGACATCTTCATGACCCCTTGGGGGCCCTCCATAAAAAGGTGAGAGATCCAGCGTACACAGGCAATGCCTCCTCCAGCTTCCATGGCTAAGACACCCACTAAACACATCCTAATAGCTACCCATAATACACAAGGGATTAACTCCCCTCTTAAAAGAAGAAAACTATTCTCCCAATACAAATCTCTCAAAATTGACGTAGTTATGCTTCAAGAAACCCATTTCCCCTTGCGGTACAGCCCTAAATTCCTTCACGCACATTATCCAGTCTTTTATTTAGCAAACGCAGAATCTAAAACCAAAGGAGTTGGGATTTTATTCTCTAGATCTACAGGCTTCTCACTCCTCAAAGAAATCAAAGACCCAGAGGGTAGATTTATTCTAGTTAAAGGCCTCATAGATGGGATTACACACACATTCATATCATATTATGCACCAAATAAAAATCAACTTAATTTTTTTAAAACAATGCTGACCCTCTTACAGCCCCATTTGGAAGGAAGGGTTATTCTAGGAGGAGACTCAAACGTTGCATTCGATCAAGGACTAGACAAGTCCAGACTATTGGGGAACCAATTAACATGCCCGACTAGGGCAAGTCTAAAACTGGCGAAACTACTCCATTCGTTCCATCTAACAGACGTGTGGAGAGAGATGAACCCAACCAGGAGAGATTATACCCACTTCTCACACCCCCATAACTCCTATGCCCGAATTGATCACCTACTAATGGAGTCTCATGAGACCCCCCAGGTGGCAACCTCGGGGATAATCGACACCCCACTATCAGACCACTCTATAGTCCACATGAAAATCCGTTCTGACCCTCTTTTTGTGAAATCTCCATGCTGGAGATTAAATGAATCCCTCCTAGCCGACCCTGTCAGGGCAATTGAAATAAATAACTCCATCAAAGAATACTTCCTCCTTAACGATAAAGCAGAGACATCTCCAGAAGTCCTATGGGCGGCTCATAAGGCGTACATTAGGGGAAAGCTGATACAGGTAGCCTCCCGTATTAAAAAAGAAAAGATAAATACTCGGCGGG
>BLSH010473912.1:18354-32086 GCA_018402905.1 Glandirana rugosa | reverse complement strand
AAACCGGTATCTATTCGAATTCGATGTAACCTCCCGGCCTAGCTCTCAATCTCTCTAGAGATTCGAACTTTACGATACCTAGATATCACAGTTGTCAGAGTCCGGACCACCAGACTTACAACTGCATCTCTAGTTGCGTAAGCAATTATTGAGAACTTTCCTCGTCTGACACAGGGAAGCAGACAAGAAAAAAGAAAAAAGAAGAGAAGAAAAAAAGATCATTGGACGCCTAAACTCCAGATTTACCAAATTAATATACAGAAAAAGCAAGATAAGTATTTCAAATTATGGACTACAGGATAACTGATTGTATGCCCTAACATGATGTTATGCAAAAATATTGCTGTGCATATATAAGGAACAACAATTCATAATTGCAAAAACATGTATCATCTTCATAGTCATAAAAACGTATTGTAGTACAATCCCGTATGTTAGTCAATAGGACATCAGGTATTAAACTTTATGAATAGAACGAAAAAGACATATAATTAAACCATTTAGACCTCAAATCCGCAGGTTACTAGAAAAAAAGAAGAGAAGAAAAAAGAAAAAAGAACAGACGAAGGGACACAGTCTGCTCCTTTCAAGAGTTATTAACGAATGCGTTGATCTCTACGTCAACATTCAGACCACCAGGCCTGAGACTGTTGACACTATAGATCCATAGCATTTCAAGCTTAGAGATCTCTCTAACTCTCGATCCGGCCCTCCAATGTAGCTTAAGCTTATCTATGGCCAAAAATTGGGTTCCCTTGGGGTTTCTATTATGTTTTTCACGGTAATGACGTGATAATGGGTGCTCTCTAAAGCCCTTCTTGATATTGCCCAGATGTTCACCCAGGCGCACAGATAAGGATCTTATAGTCCTCCCTACATAATGTAACCCACAGGGGCATGTTATAAGATAGACAACGTTCTTTGTAGAACAAGTTATAAAAGATTTAATCTTGAAGGATTTGGAGTTACTGTTGGAGGAAAAGGAGGTGGTCTTTTTATTTTTTATAGCATTTACGGAGCAGGCTAAGCATCTGTTACATTTATAGAAACCTACTAATTTCTGAAAAAACATTGGCTTATGGCTGGGTGGATCACATACATTAATGGCTATTCGACTTCTAAGGTTGGGAACTCCCCTGTAAATTACTTGGGGATGTTCAGGTAGGACAGGACCCAATATGTGATCATTTTTGATCACATGCCAATGTTTTTTAATGAGTCTCTTAATTTGATAATGTTGCTGTGAGTACTTAGTGATGAAGGAAGTGCCAAAATGTTTTCTTGAATCAACACTTTGTCCACCTTCCTCTGATCTTACTCTTTCAGCCAATAAGGTTTCTCTATCAATATTCCTCACCTCTTTAATCGTCTCAGATAATTCATTATATTGATATCCCTTCTGGAGAAACCTTTTAGTGAGTATAGTAGCCTGTGAATCAAAAATGTCCAATCTACTACAGTTCCTTCTCAAGCGTATGTATTGGCTTTTGGGGACTGCATTAAGCCATGGCCGATGATGGCAACTGTCTTTTGAGATGAAAGAATTACGGTCAGTGGGCTTAAAAAAAGTAGACGTTACAATAACTCCATTCTCAATACTGATGGTGAGGTCCAAAAAGTGTATCATTTCCTGACTGGCCTCATAATTAAATTTGATGCCTCTATCATTAATGTTCAATGAAGCCATATAGCTGTCCAATGCTTCTCGGGTACCTTCCCATAGGAGGAGGACGTCGTCTATGTACCTTACCCACAGGGTTAATTCCGGTCTCTTGATAGCATAAACGACGTCCTCCTCCCATTTAGCCATAAATAGATTAGCGAGGCTGGGGGCAAATTTTGCCCCCATAGCCACGCCTCTATTTTGAAGAAAAAATTGTCCCCTATACCAAAAATAATTTCTTGTTGTGGCAAAATTAAGTAAGTCAATGATGAAGTTTTTTTGGGGTTTTCCCAATGATGAATCCTGATCTAAGAAGTATTTCACGGCCTCTATCCCATAATTGTGTGGGATTACCGTATATAGTGGCATTAATTCGATCTCTGCAAGAGCTGGTAAATATGTAGATCATTATCTACTGCCTCTGGTACAACAAATGCCCTCATACTTGAGGGATAGTAAGCATGTCATTAATGTATTGTCACATACCGTATATAGGGAGGGAATGTGGCTGGTTACAGCTGATGTCGCCTCCCTATATACGGTAATCCCACACAATTATGGGATAGAGGCCGTGAAATACTTCTTAGATCAGCAACATTATCAAATTAAGAGACTCATAAAAAAAAAAAAAAACATTGGCATGTGATCAAAAATGATCACATATTGGGTCCTGTCCTACCTGAACATCCCCAAGTAATTTACAGGGGAGTTCCCAACCTTAGAAGTCGAATAGCCATTAATGTATGTGATCCACCCAGCCATAAGCCAATGTTTTTTCAGAAATTAGTAGGTTTCTATAAATGTAACAGATGCTTAGCCTGCTCCGTAAATGCTATAAAAAATAAAAAGACCACCTCCTTTTCCTCCAACAGTAACTCCAAATCCTTCGAGATTAAATCTTTTATAACTTGTTCTACAAAGAACGTTGTCTATCTTATAACATGCCCCTGTGGGTTACATTATGTAGGGAGGACTATAAGATCCCTATCTGTGCGCCTGGGTGAACATCTGGGCAATATCAAGAGGGGCTTTAGAGAGCACCCGTTATCACGTCATTACCGTGAAAAACATAATAGAAACCCCAAGGGAACCCAATTTTTGGCCATAGATAAGCTTAAGCTACATTGGAGGGGCGGATCGAGAGTTAGAGAGATCTCTAAGCTTGAAATGCTATGGATCTATAGTGTCAACAGTCTCAGGCCTTGTGGTCTGAATGTTGACGTAGAGATCAACGCATTCGTTAATAACTCTTGAAAGGAGCAGACTGTGTCCCTTCGTCTGTTCTTTTTTCTTTTTTCTTCTCTTCTTTTTTTCTAGTAACCTGCGGATTTGAGGTCTAAAGGGTTTAATTATATGTCTTTTTCGTTCTATTCATAAAGTTTAATACCTTATGTCCTATTGACTAACATACGGGATTGTACTACAATACGTTTTTATGACTATGAAGATGATACATGTTTTTGCAATTATGAATTGTTGTTCCTTATATATGCACAGCAATGTAGATTGAGAATCGCTCCAATCGCTCAATTTTTATTTTGGTTTTACTATATAATTTTTTAATCTCATAAAGCTATTACTTATTGATATAAGAGATATTGCTACTCGAGTGGAAATCTGTACTAGTAAATATAGTCCGTTTCCCATCCAGGTCCTCTTCCTATTTAGTTGGAGTTCCGGTTGATTTTTGCTGTATTTTTCCAGTTGCTATGACTACGGAGTGATAATAGCGAGGCTTGGTTAAGTAATCCCCGGCCTACAGAGAAATTTCAATGAGCAATTGGAAACGAGGCTTGAGTAATCCCCGGCCTATAGAGAAATTTCAATGAGCAATTGGAAACGAGGCTTGAGTATTTCCCGGCCTATAGAGAAATGTCAATGAGCAATTGGAAACGAGGCTTGGTTTACTTGGTGCGAATATAACGCGACGTGTCATTGCGTCGCCCGTGCCCTTGACAACGTCATCTGTGACGAAACATGTCGGGCGGACTGACGCAGTGACACCGTCGCCCCACGTGACCCGGAAGCACGGGCGGAACGCTGACTAGCCGGCATCTGTTTGATTTTAAAGCGCTTTTGTTTTATCGAAGAATGTAAGTAGCCATTTGGCTTATTTTATCTGCTATACGTCAAATAAAAAACTGGATTACACTATTTGGGGTCCTATTCCTTTCCCTATGTAATACGGAGTCAACATCCTGGCTAACTTGGTGGCAGTACGTGACACAAGTGGGAGACCCATTTTAATCGCCTGATCGGTGGCTGGAGAGGAAAAGCATCCCATTGAGCCCGCAGAGGCTATTCTGCATGTGCTGTCTGTTTGCCTAGAGATAGGTAAACACATGAGTTCTGGTAAGAGTACCTGATCAGCTTGATTGGTGGCACCTCATCTGTTTGCCTTCCTTTTTTTCTCACCTGGTGGAGGAATTTTTTTTCATCTATCTACCTCAATTGATGACAAGTTTAGATGGACAGTTCTTCTTGGACTCTTATTCAAACCCTTTTTGTATACATATATGTCTAGTGGTGCATATAGTGGATGACCTTTTGCGCAATTCTTTTTTTACATTATGACAAATTATACAGTAAACCACTGCATCATTTCTCTTTCAGGCCGGAGGCTTGGAGCATTTCTGTCTGCAAACTGGGGGGGCTGCACTGTGCTGTGCCCATCCTGTAATATCTCACTCACAGAAATAGTCATTGTGGGGGGGCGTGGCCGGCAGCCGAGGTGGATGGCCGCTTGATAGAGGAGCTCCGCTAGCCTCAGCTCTTCCACCGCAAATAAAGCAACTATCAGCAAGTGTTTTCGCCCTGGCAGGTCGCAAATTGGATAGAAAACCCTGCTGCGCAGTATGGGGAGAAGAAAACCGGGCAGCCGCCCCAGGAAACTGACAGATTTCTTCGGAGCAGCGAGCATGCCGCTCTCTCAAAATGGCGCCGGAGGCCTAGATCAGCAAGGAGATGCGTTCGGATCTAGGGGAGGTAAGAGGGGATTCGGGCAGAGACAAACGACGGGATCCCTCTCCCCCTGTAATAGCGACAGATCCTTGGCACCACATATGCCTAACCAGAGCCCACATAAGGCGTCTCAGAAGAAATCAGCTTCCCATGCATATGCAGGGGAAAGACAGGGCAGAGACTGCTCCCAGGACAGCACGATTGAATTCATCGACCAAATTCAGGAATTTCCCACAACAGGCTAGCCACTAAGCGACACTACCATGAAAGAGATGCTGGTGTCATTGCGGGGGTCAGTGCACAAGGACATGATGGACTGCGTTACTAAAATTAGAGCTGACATAAATGAAATAGGAGACAGGGTAGACCATGCGGAACAAAAAATGGCGGAATTTGCTTCCGCTCACAATGAGCTGGTGGATGCTCACAATGACAGAGACGATGAGCTGGAAGACCTACGTGCCAAAATGGCGGATATGGAGCACAGGGCCCGCAGAAATAATGTTAAAATACGTGGGGTAGCAGAATCTGTCCCACCAAGCGAGCTACGCCAATTCGTACAGAAGTTGATGGCCTCTCTCTTACCTGACTTGCCACCATGCAAAACGATCGTGGACAGAGCCCATAGACTTCCAAAAACCTAAACATCTACCTGACAAAATTCCTAGGGATGTCATTGCCCGCATACATTTTTTCCATGCAAAAGAGGATTTAATGAAAGCAGCAAGACGGATGTCCCCTTTGCCTGACTACTATGGAGGACTTTCAATATACGCTCACCTATCTCAGTACACTATGATGGCAAGGAAGAAACTTATCCCGATCACTAAGATGTTGCGTAACAACCAAGTACCCTATTCATGGGGTTTCCCCACTAAATTGCTAATAATACGAAACGACCGCAAGTTTGTAATCAGATCTATTGATGAGGGCCTTCACCTCACCAAATCCTGGGGTATACTGCCCCAAGAAGAAACAAGCATACAAGTCAGGTCTCCTCCAGGCCGTGTTTCCCCAGAGTGGGAGCAGAGGGAGGCGACCTGAACTGGGTCAGCTCTCAATCACACAAATCCTGCATTGACCGAGACACGGAAAGTATAGAAAGTGGAATCTGATCTGAGCGGAACTTTTACCCCCCTATGCATTTGCGAATATTATCGCTTGTCAAGGAATACCTTTCCTTTTTTTACCTGAACTATGTTATGTTAATCACCGCCTATCCTTTCTTTTTCTTCCCTCCCAACACCACCTTTTTTATATGGAAACCGAGAACCAAGAAACCACAAGCTCCTCCAACCACACTCTATCAACCGCCAAGAACCTGCATTGGAAAGTGAGTACATTGTACCCAGGTATGGTCGTCACCTACTGACCCTTCAGGCCCAGTATCATTCACATATGCATCTGTATAACCACCGCAATGGCACTTAGATTTGTCTCCTTAAATGCACATGGTCTCAACAGCCCATTTAAAAGGAATGCTTTATGGAGAGAAGCCAAAGAGTTAAACAGTGACATTTTATGCATCCAAGAGACACATTTCAAGGTCCTAAAGCATCCCAAATGTACAAATAAGAAATACCCCCATTTTTTTTGGCATCTGGGCAAAAGAAGAAGTGCGGAGTACTCATCGCCGTGCACCAGAAGGTGTCGTTCCATTTACATGAGCTTCTTCAAGACAAAGCAGGGAGATTTATTGTATTGGTGTGTGACCTGAACAATGTAACTTACACCATTGTGAACTTATACGCACCTAATACTGGGCAACTGGGCTTTGTCAATTCGCTTAAAAGAAAAGTCGACAAAATTAAAAGAGGTCACCTACTTTTATGCTGGGACTTTAACTGTGTGGTTAACAAGCAACTGGACTGCTCCTCCCCAACTTCGGGGTCCAGAACGGAACTGCAACCACTCTTGCACTCTTACAATTTGTACGATATCTGGCGTTGTGTGAACCCGGGGGAGCGGGATTATACCTACTATTCGGCTCCACACAAGTCATATTCTCGAATAGATTTGTTTGTGTCAGATATAGCCCTATTACAAAATGTGGTAGCAGCTAAAATTCACTCCATCACTTGGTCTGACCATGCCCCTATCTCTCTAGATATTAAGCAATCACAAAGAGGCCAGCCTGCACATTTGTGGAGGAATAACGTCTATATTTAAAAAAACCAACAAGTGAGAGATGGGTTGCATGATCGGATCACGGAGGTTTTTTACTTTAATGACAAGCCGGATATGAAAATCTCTTCTTTATGGTGTGCCCACAAAGCTTTTAGCAGAGATTTATTGCTACAGGCAGCGTCCAGGGAAAAGAGGCAGAAGGCACAAAAACTGACTACATTACTAGCAGACTTGAAAAGGCTCGAGGCCCAACACAAATCCCAACCAGATGACCAGGTTCACACCAAAGTGTTACATTGCAGACAAGACATTAGACTCCTGCTCATCACAGACCACCAAAAACTTCTACATAAATATAAAGCAACACACTACGCACAAGGGAACAAGGCGGGGAAGTTCTTAGCAACCTACATGCGCAAACGCCAGCAGCAATCTAAAATATCTAGCATGTACGACCATTCTACCAACACCAGAGTACATCATCCAAAAGACATAGCTAACGCATTTTGCACCTACTATGAGAAACTATACAATCTACAAAAAGATAAAACCATAACTCAGCCCACAGAAACAAATATAAACAATTTCCTAAAAGGGGTTAACCTCCCAGTCATTGATAATCAGACACTACAGGAACTGAACATTGAAATCTCTGATAAGGAGATACGTCATGCTATACAAACACTTCCCCTGAACAAAGCCCCAGGTCAAGATGGCTTCTCAGCTGAGTATTACAAAACTTTCCAAAATATACTGACACCGTACATGAAAAGACTATTCAATGCAGCAATCGCTTCGGCCTCTTTTCCCGAGGAAATGCTACAGGCAGTGGTAGTGGCGTTGCCCAAACCAGGGAAGAAGCTACTTAACAACGATTTGAAAATATATGCCAGAATCCTTGCTAACAGATTGGCGGATGTGACGCCAGGTTTGATAAAAGAGGATCAGGTGGGATTTGTGAGGGGGCGCCAAGCTCCAGATGGTACTCGCAGAATGTACAACCTCCTGGGTGTGACAGAGTCTTGGAGGGAGCCTACAGTGGTCCTGACCCTTGACGCTGAAAAAGCGTTTGACAGGGTCCACTGGGGCTACCTGAGATCCACATTACAAAAATTCAGATTCCAGGACACCATACTTTCAGCTTTAACGGCACTTTATGCTAACCCCTCTGCACGGGTGTTCACGTCAGAGGCTATGTCTAGGACATTCTACATTACAAACGGCACATGCCAAGGGTGCCCACTCTCCCCCCTGATCCTCTCGCTGGTGATGGAACTGCTAGCTGAGAGGATCAGGATGGATAATAGCATCAAAGGTATACAAGTAGCGGGTCGGGATCACAAGATTGGCTTATTTGCCGACGATGTGGTCCTGACCTTGACCAACCCGGCTTCTTCCCTGACGAAGGTACAAAGTTTATTGGAATGGTTTGGATCAATATCCTATTACAAGTTGAACACCACTAAGTCTGTTATACTACCTATAGCTCTATCTGCATAAAAAATAGCCGAAATTAAAGTAAAATTCCCCTTTCAATGGGCCACTAAAACAATCCCATACTTAGGGATCAACCTCTCTTACCCCACAAACACTACTTATGAAAATAATTACCCATCGTTATTGAACTTGATAAAAAAAGACATGGAACACATAGCATCGCATGAACTATCCTGGCTAGGAAAAATTGCTGCTCTAAAAATGACCCTATTACCTAAAATTATTTACTTCTTTAGAACTATACCCATTTGTATCCCACCCACATTCTTTTCCCAGGTGGATAAGCTATTAAGGAAATATATTTGGGGTAGGAAAATAACAAAGTTATCCTGTCCTATGCTGCTAAGACACCGCAGCATAGGAGGCGCCGGCCTCCCTAACATCCGCAAGTATTACTATGCTGCCTTATTAGACCAATTAAAAGCATGGTTTGACCCAAAATCTGAAAAGCTCTGGGTTCACATCCAAAGGGCTATAGTTACAGGGCGGGACTTACCATCTCTACTAACAGCAAAATTGACGGGGTCACACCTTTACTACCCAAAGTTACCCTCAATAGAAGCTTCGCTTCAAGCCTGGGGCGACACACATGAGCTACCCGACAAGGATAACCAACTAATCACAAAAGACATACCCCTAACATCCTATGAATTCCTGATACCATACCTTAGACTAAACAGAGTAACAACAGAAACTGCACTCTTACACCCCAAATTGGACCCATACTCTGAGGTCCGAATAGAAAGAATGAAGTTGGCAGCGCAATCACGGGAGTGAGGGTTGGGGGGGCCCGAACAGTTGGAGGCTGGGGACCCTTTGGGTGGGGGAGGGGCGGGGGAAAAAAGGGGAGAGGGAGGGGGACAGGTACTCGGCTTGCCTCCGCGGTTGTTGGGCAGGTGGGGGGATGGGCGAGTCACCTGGGGGAACAGTGGACAATGTTCAAAAAGTCTATGTGTACAAAGGTATGTACAATTGTCCGTATGTACAAAAGTCTTAGTATAGTCTATTTGCTGGGATGGTGGAAATCCACTGTGACACTGGTAGGCTGCACCATTAAGAAGTAACCGGACTCCTGTGGATAACAAATAACAAGAAAGGTGCGCCTCTAAGTGCAGTAGTGTAAAAAAACAATTTTATTAAACAAGATTAAAACTACTCACAATGGTAGTATGCAGGTGCGCATTGCAGTGTCAGCCACTGCTGGCTATGGTTGTCCTTTGGTCTGTTTTGAGATGGCTGCTGGGATGTCTGCTGGGATGAGATCCTGGTCTGCCTGGCGGTGGTGGGCTGGGGGGGGCGGCGTCGGTGGTTCCCGGCGTCTCCTCCTCTGGCTCCGGTTGGTTTTGGCGCGAACGACCGTTTGGTCGTCCTTTCGGTCCGTGCAGGGCAGATGCAGGTGGTCCTCTCGTCCAATGGGCAGCTGGAGACGGCGACGCGTTGCGGGGCTCAACCCCTTCTTCAGGCCGTAATTGTTTGTCAGTGGTGGTGGGGGAGATTTTATGGAGCACAAGGTGGGAGGGGTTTATGTTCAAACTCCACCTTTTTGGGCAGTTTGGTGTTGATTGGCGGCATACCTCCGTGGGGGGAGGGGTGGTGCAGATGTATATACATAAATAGCATATTGTGGGTAAATGGCATAAATATAAGAAGTGTATTAAAAAAAAAAAAATAAATAAATAAATAATATATATATTAAATGTGTTACAGTTAGAGCTTTAAGACCATATGACCTTCTATATAAAATTCCATGTAAAAACTTTTTGGACACGTTTTGGAATATTTCAGCGTTTTTACAACATTAAAATACACTATTAATGAACTAGTGATTCTAGATAAAACGTCTTAAAATGGAAACTTAAAACGGTGGCTGGTAATGACTGATGTCACTGCGGAATTTATAAGTTATTGTAAACAATTTTTCTAAAATTATATAAAAAAGTTTAAGATTGTTATGGGATACCACATCTATGTACGGTCTATACATTCTCTACTACTTGAGTAAACCAATCTGTGAACCATGTATGAGATATATAAATAAACATTGTGAATCAAGCGTATATGGAGATCTATGATCTATAAATGAGCTAAGATGAATAAAAAATCTCTAAGATGAATAAAAATATACAACCCGTATGTAAACTATTTTTAAAAAATATGGAAGCACAGGTGCGGGGGTGACCAGTGTAAAAAGTGCCAGCAGGGGTTATGGGTGAGGCAGGTAAACACAGCTTAGGCCTTATTTAGTCGTGAATGGTATAAGATGGAGATGCCCTAAGGCGTCCTGAGGGTCGGCTTCTGTTGTGGATGAAAGGACTTGAGGCTGTGGGGACCTGCTGTGTTCTTCAGGCTGGGTGGTCCGAGGTGGGTGCTGCTGAGGTGTTCTGGCTGAAGTTAGTTATCAGAGGAAGACGTTACTGTCAATTTCCTCATTGAGCCCTCCGGGTGATAAAAGATCTAAATGATATATCCAATACATCTCCTGTTGGCATAGTTTTTTATATCGTTCTGCTGGTGGTAGAGTATTGGGTATGGCTTCAATTATCCATACTTTGAGTTGAGCAGATGACCGGTCGTGGTGTGTCAGGAAGTGTATGGGTACACTGTGGTTATCTTTTCCTCCTTCCACAAACCTGCGATGTTTGCCAAATCTCTGTCTTAGGGGCCTAATGGAGGAACTAAAAGAACAGATCCAGGTCCTAACCACACTCACCAATCATTTACCAATTAAATGGTACCACATTCTGGAAAACCGTAACAAAAAGAAAGAAGATTCCACTATCAGCATCAAAATGGGAAAGGTCAGCAGGGACCTTGATGACTATAACTTGAATAAGGTCTTCAATTGGAAAAAACAGAAACACAACAGAACCCAGAAACCCACACCAAAGGACCGGAGCACGGAGCGACCCTGAACTTATCCACCCCCTCTTCTGGGCACCGACCCCTTTCTCACACGTTGGACACACCACCTACCTACCAAAAAAACACAACCACTGAATCAGCCTGGTCAACCAGCCACATCTCGCAGACCAGCCACAGCTAGACCACCCAGCAACCACCCACCCACCGCCAGAGGCCGCTCAAAATCCTCCAGCCACGCTGACAAGTACCCAAGTACCACACCATCATCCACTGCCCCGCCTAAACCCAACCCACAACAACCAAAAGGAAAAGAGCCATCCACAGCGCCCACCACATCAAACAAAAAGCAAGAACAACAATCCGGAAAAAAAGCCAATGGGGCACCTGCACAAAACAATCCAACGAGGTCCAGCCACAGCCTGCAGCCCTTAATCCCTGCACGGAAAAAAACACCCACCACCCTCCTCCGGATACCAAAAGCGTACAGTGCACACCTCTCCTCCCACATGCTAACTCTGGCAGAAAGATCATTGCTCCAAAAGGGGTTGAACTTCGCTCCCACCAGTCACCCCAATCCTTTCACCCTATTCAAGGATCTTAATGCATTCATCAGGAATCTTACATTAAAAAGACATTTTGAAATCCAATCAAAAAAACATCCATCACCAGATCTTCTTCCCTACCAGAATTCAACCACCAGGAGACGGAAGCATTACATATACTAGAGGAGCTATACCTTGATGACAACATTGAACCCTTTACCTACCATTAAGATCCACCAAAATCCCCCCACATACAACATACCACTTTCCGACCCAAATCCATCTTCAACCCCACCAGCAGCAAAGGACCTTATATACAAACCTACTACCAGGTAGTGTATTCAGAACTAATTAAAATGTGCAATACTCAGACATCTAAAAAGGACCACCAATCCTCCAACCTAACCCCTGCCGAGAAGACTGCACTACGAGCATTGACTGATGACCCCAATATCATCATAAAAACTGCAGACAAGGGTGGAGGCATCGTCGTCCAAGACAAAAGCCAATATCTTAAAGAAGCCTACAGGCTCCTCAATGACAAAGCCACATACCAAATATTACGCAGTGATCCCACAGAACAATACACTGTTGAAGCACGCAATCTGACCACAAAAGCCAAGGAATGGGGCATCCTCACCAAACAAGAATTTAAATTTTTTAACAATATTTTTTATCATACACCCTATTTTTACCATATACCAAAAATCCACAAGAATAGCGAGCACCCTCCGGGCAGACCAATTGTAGCAGCCATGGGTAGTATTACCAACCCGTTTTCACAATATGCTGACACATTCCTACAACCCCTGGCCCAGGACTTACCGGCCTACATTAGAGACGGAACCGACCTCATGGAAAAAATCCACCACTACAAATGGGAACCCACATACAGATGGATCGCATTGGATGTCAACTCCCTATATACGTCTATACCACATGCCATCGGCATTAGAGCCATATCTCACTTCCTATCCAGCAGTGACAGTATCCACCCGGAACAAGCAGAGTTCATAGTGGAGGCAGTTGAATTCTGCCTCACACATAACTATTTTGAATTTAATGGCCAGTTTTTCCTCCAGCTAATGGGCACCGCTATGGGCGCGAATTTTGCACCGAGCTACGCCAACCTAACCATGGGCCATTGGGAGCTCACCCACATATGGCACAACAACACGTTTGCCGCCCACATGATATTTTATGGTCGATATATAGACGATATTTTAATTATTCGGGACGGTACAAACACATAAGCCCAGCAGTTCACTGAGTATTGCAATAACAACAAGTTTGGCCTATCATTCACTTCCTCCAACGCCGTCGATGAGATTGCCTTCTTAGACCTAACCCTGTTCCACCAAGTTCCACCATCATGACTAAGAACTATACTAAACCAACAGCCGGAAATTCATACCTACACTTTCAAAGTTGTCACCACCCAAGGTGGATTAAAAATATACCCAAAAGCCAATTCTGCAGACTCAGGAGGAACTGCACACAAGACAGCGATTACCATCTTCTCAGCAAACCCTTAACTGAAAAATTCATCCAGAAAGGTTTCCCTCCTGATCTGGTCACAAAAGCACATCGAGATTGTGCCACTCTCCCCTCCACCACTACCCACGCCGCCCGTCAACAAAACACCTACTCCATTAGATTCACCACCCAATTTCACAACCAGCACAAGAAAATGGAGGGAGTCATCAACAAACACTGGCCAATACTATTGGAAGACCCACACCTCAAAACCATACTGCCGCCCCGCCCCAGTGTAACTTACCGGAAGGCCAGGAACATTAAAAGCAGGATAGCTCCCAGTAAGCTGAAAGCATCTCCCAAAAAAGGCCCTAACCATCTATGCCTCATCCCATTGGTGGGCATGTACCAGTGCAAGAAAACATTATGCCTGACTTGTAAACATGTGAACCACGGACAAAAACATTTCACCATAAAAGGCAAAACATACCAGATCTCCCAATTTTTTAATTGCTCCACGGACTTTGTCATATACTGCCTCTCATGCCCTTGTAATCTATACTATGTGGGTCGCACCATCAGGCCCCTAAGACAGAGATTTGGC
>BLSH010473912.1:2182-16674 GCA_018402905.1 Glandirana rugosa | reverse complement strand
GGTGTAGACTTTATAATCCTCACCTACAATTAAAGGTAAAACGGCATTACGTAACCGCACGCCGATAATCATATACACATTAGTGTAAGGACACGACTTGTCCATAGAAAAGATATAAATCCAAATCATTACGATTACGACCTAGGTTCAAAGGGTACACTGATGCATACTCTCTGGCAATGCAAAAGCCTGCGAAGCTATTGGAAACAGGTATTTGCATTGATTGGTGATGTAACTGGAGTGTTATTGAAGCTAGATCCAGCATTAGCATTACTAAACCTAAATATAGAAAAGATACCTGTTCAGCACAGGAATGTGATTACACATATACTAATAGCCGCACGCCAATGCATTACGGCAAAATGGAAATTAACATCCACTCCTAATATTTCAGATGTGGTTGATAGAGTTAAAGCGCACTACTCCTACAAGTCCCTTTTCAGGGTGACATCTGGGTCAGGGACACACTTCACTAATAATTGGCAGACGTGGGTAACCAGATTCCCTGTAACAGTATAATATGGCTTTTGGAGGTAGTTATATCATAATGAGTGATTACTTTTGTAAATCTATAAGGTGGTATAGTGAAGAACAACTAAAAGAGGGTTTTCTTCTTTTCACACATACTAATTTTCTCTTCTTCCCTTTCTACTCACCCTCTACTCTTCCTACTTAACTACCTTCTCTCCCCCCTCTTTCCCTTTTTCCCTTCTTTCCCTGTTTTTTCTCTTCTCTTTTCTTATCTTCCCCTTGTCTTACCTCTCATGCTACAACATACATCCCCCTACTCGGGCAGGGAGATGTCCATCATTAGAGAAGAGGTAATGTTGATAATAAGCATATAGATAAGTTATATGGAACAGCAAGTAGGTATATGCAACTATATATCAAACAAAACTGTTGTGACGAAAGAAATAAAGGGATTGTTATGGATCGGTTTGCCCCGGAGCTTGTTCCGCTGGCCCCCCCCACAGTGTGTTCCCAGATGGGGTGGGTGGGGATCGAAGCGGAACAACAGATGAGAGGAGAGACCCTAGGCGTTTTTCCTCCTCGCGATGCAAACCGGTGAAAGTACTTTAGAACTGTTCCCTATGTTATTACAAAATGGTAACTTAAACATGTGTACCTAATTGTATAAGCTTAATTACACTCTGACTTCTGTGGAGAATGTAAGACTGATGTTTGTTATGGAAAACTTAATAAAAACTATTGAAAAGAAATAGTCATTGTTGCTTTCATATGGTTTAGTGCTGAGTTTCTCAACTGCAGTCCTCAAGGCATACCAACAGGTCATGTTTTCAGGATTTCCCTCAGATGAAACGGCTGTGGTAATTACTAAGTCAGTGAAACTGATCAAATCACCTGTGTAAAATAATGGATAGCCTGAAAACATGACCTGTTGGGGTGCCTTGAGGACTGGGGTGGATAAACACTAAGCTATGATGTTTTTCAAAGGGAATTTTCACCACATTCACTAACCCAGTGAATGTGGTGAAAAATATATTTGAAAAACAATATCCAATCAATGTGTTTCCTGTAAGCAGGTCAATAAAGCCCAGAAGAACACTATCAAACATAAAATGCCATCTCGTGGAACCATTCACAACCTTCACATTCGAAAGGAAGGACACCTGAAGACCCAGAATACAGAGCTGTATGAATAAGACAAGAAACAAAAGGTGAGAGGGAAACAACATAACAAAGTCAAATAAGACAAGGAAATAACCAGGTCATGGGACCTTTTAACTTTGGATATCCAAGTACCCTGCTGTCATGAGAGAAGAAGAACTCTTAAAACAAAAAGCCTTTTCAGAAAGGCAGCTGCTCTCAGTTACCTCATTTTGTCTACAATTTATTTGCAGCAGTAATACCATCTCTATCCTTGGCAGATCTTCTTTTCTATCAGTGGAAGTGCCTAGAAATGTCATCTTAAGAGTTCACTTTTACCAGGTAAAAGAGCAATTGTTGGTGGCTTTCAGGCATCCTGATCAACTACCAGAACAAGCAGCCAAACTTCAACTTCTACCCAATCTCTCCCAATTCACACTTCAGCAAACGCAGGAATCTCATTACTATAACAAAGGCTCTGAGGAACTACAATATCCCATGCAAATGGAAATATCTGGCGCAACTGGAAATCATGCATCAGGGATCAACCGCCTACAAGGTTTTGATATAAGAGGGTCTTCGTCTACTCAGGCAGTGGGACATCGGAATCCCCTTCAAGCGAGCAACGGAGCCACATGCCTCCCAACATGGCACAGGAATGGCAGACTTTCCCAGATAGACACTCTACGTGTCTACCTCACCATATTACCTAGTACAAACCAATGATGTTCCCAGCAGAGTGCAAGATGGTCAGCGCACCCTCTTACACTGTAACCCCTACCATGGATGGCAGGTCATCCTGCCTGAGACCTTCCTCTTTGCATGGAGACCTCTCCTTTTTGGTTGCTTATTTTATGTTTGTTATATCTAAATGTTTGGAAATGGACTACCGTTCTCAGCGTTTTTTAGGTTGGGTTCAGACTACAATTTTTTTCAGTTCCAGTTGTTTCTTACTTATGGCAACATACACTCCGCCTCCCCTTCTGCCACCAGTCCATTTTGTATCACTACATATTTTATGCCTATAACCCCCCTAGTCCTCATATCGGAGCTTTCAGGCTCGCCGTCATTGATTTTCTTATTCTTCATCTGTGCGGATTATGTTTTTATGTTTGAATGTGAAGTGCCTAACTCATCCAGCAAAGCAACGCGCAATGTGGGAAGAAGCCTGTTTGCAAGCAGCTGACATGCTCATTGTCCAGGAAACCCATTTTATGGCCACAAATCTGCCCAAGTGTATGCAACCTGCCTACTCTCACATTTTCTACCAAGTGCTTCTGAGAAAAGGAAAGGCTACCAATCTTGAAGGCAGTGATGTTCAGTTCAGATAGATGTCCGTTTATGAAACTGTGAACAGCGGTGATCCCAAGGATCGCCACTGATCACAGTTCATTTTCGGTTTATGAAACAGTGGTGATTGGGGGAGAACCTGTTCTCTGCCGATCATCCCCACCCATGGAGAAGCTGTGATTGACTGACACAGAAACAGCCAGTTTATGAAGCTGTGATCTCAGAACTTCACTGGCGATCTGTGTCAGAATTCACACTCCTCGATTCACCAGCTCAAAGGTGATGAATCGGGTAGTGAAGAGTGAATCTCGGGGGAAGGAGGAAGATTACTGACTTCCCTTTTCTTCAGTAAGACCCCCCAACACAGTAACCATGTCCCCCTGCCATGTATATGTGTATATATAATGTATGTGTATATATATATGTATATATAATGTGTATGTGGGTTTATATATACATATATTGTGTAGGGACTAATTATTTTATTAACTAGGTGGGCAGTCTCCTCTGAGAATGTCCATTAGTGAGCAGTGATAATTTATCACTGCTCAATAAATTGACATCTCTGTGTTTCGGTGTATTTCTGGTACCGCAATCTCATTGGGTCTCACGAGATTCCAGTATCAGGGGGCGTTCTCCACTGTTAGAAGCTTCTCCTTTTTGTGAAGTGAAGCGATCTACACCGCTTCATAAATTGGCACCCAGAGGAGAGAGATCTTCTCTGTGAATGCTGGAGAATAGAGCAGTGGATTTTTCCACTGCTTCATAAGCGGACACCATAGTTCCTTGGGTGAGTGTTCATTGCTTGAATGCTAGTTCCCGCCGGGGGCATTTACTGTTTTTTTTTTTGCTACATGTTAGTTATATTGCTTTAACCTGCATTATAGATCTGTGACTGGCTGACTCACTTATTTTGTATGTATGAGCTATATAGTCTTGTCTATTTGAGAGGCATTCTTGCTGATAGGCTTTTGACGTAGCATATCAGCAAATCCACTTGTTTAAGGTGAGATTTTATGACTCAATCAATATTAAGGTGAAAGTATCTAGTGTTAATATAGTCATACCTTCTTACACTGATTATCTAATCTTCAGGGTACTACTGGCCCCTTACCTTTCCGCTCTGCTTTAAACTGTAGGTTACCATTTGGTCTTATGAGATACTGGCCATTTAGTGTCTTGGAAGTATTCCCAGGTCTATATAACTGCGATTCTCTACAGTTAGTGCTAGTTGAGTGTTTCCTGTTGTTGGATAATGTTTCCAGCTTATCTCATCATCCAGATCTTTTTACTGATTATTATATATATTCCAATGCCTTCAGGTAAATCTGAATGGATCAGCTCCTTCTCCTATTTCACAGCCTATGTTACCATCCCTTTACAGCATGTTAAGTAAATTCTAGGTGTGCATGACATCACTATTTCTTGGGGGGACTTGTATCCACCACTAAAAAGTCCTCTATATTATTTAAATTATTCACTCCTTTCTTGATAGTATTTGCCTTTACATGTCTCCACCTGATTCCCGCACTCGCCCAGGAGATTGCTATCCATGGTGTCATGGTGTCCTGGGTTATTGATGTGGGGCCTCTGGTGAGTACAGCTAACTATTGTCCTTTGCCCTCTTGCCATCTGGTACACATTGCCTTTTGCTTTTTTTTATGTACTCGTACTTTGTATTTCTTTACAGGTTAATATTACTGTTGAACCAAACTCCTGTAGAAGCGTGTTCCCTGCAAAACATGTAGAGTGTGAGATATATATATATATATTTTTATAAAATTGTTGCATTGTGAGTCTATACTGTACCATGAAAGTCCTCAGTGCCTCAACTCAATTTTGTATGCTATATCCTGGTAATAACATGATTCTGTTGCTTCTAAAGTTGACATATATGAGGTCTCTTGACCTGCAGAGGATATTTTCCTCACCCCTGTAGGTCCAGAGACATATAAGAAAGGGTCTAGGGTCTAGATTCTAGAGGGTTATCCACAGTGAAGAATGAAGAGAGGAGCTCTTTATCAATAGTGTACAGAAGCCCTTATTCTGAGGTGTTAGCACCCTTAGCACATTCATGAAGGCCTGCCAGCCTATTATTGGTACAGCCCTCCAAGGCTGAGGTGCATTCTTGTACATTTTAGAGATTGTGGTGACAAAGCAATATATCTTCTCTAAAACACTAGCCTGGACAGGGCCAGTATGACTATGGAGGGAAGCACTACATTACTTACTGCAGACAGGTCCACGGGGTTAGAGAGAGAAACTAGATAATCTAACCATTGTTTGTTGGCATGCCTGGCAAATTTTTCAAGTCAGGCTGCTGCCATTTCTCTTGCTTTAGCTTTGGCTGTCTTCCCACAATGAGGATTATGGGAGCCACAACTGACATTCTCTCACCAGGCCCACACCATCCTTCTTACTTGTCACGTTGGCCATTTCAGAACAGTATAAAATGGAAATGGAGAAGTAGGTAGTAGATAAAACAGCTGTTCAGCCAGAAATAGCAGGGTCTGTTTCAAAATATATGCTGGCTGCTGTGAGGGAGCTTGGGTACACATGTTTGCTCACTTGTTGATTTTTAAGAGGGACAGAGACTTTTTTTTAAGAATCTTTATTGATTTTCAAAAATAATTCACAGTGAATGAAACAGAATTATAAAGCCACTTTCATACTGAGGTGGTTTTCAAGCATTTTAGAGCTAGAAATAGCCTCTGAAAAGGGATTGAAAACGGCCTCCCATTCATTGCAATGGGTCTTTTCACACTGGGGCAGTACACTTGTGGGACATTAGGAAAAGTCCTGCAAGTAGCATCTTTGGGGTGGCTTGGGAGTGCTGTAAATAGTGCTCCAAAAATGCTCCTGCCCATTGCCATGAATGGGCAGTGCTTCCAAAGTGTCTGAAAAGCACTTCTGAAGCCCCGCAAAACTGGTCTTTTTTGTGTTTTTTCATCCTAAAAACTGGCCCGCTAGTGCCCGAAAACCCAAAAGCGCTGCTAAAACGCCACTGAGGCATGGCCAAAACGACCACCACTTTATTGCTGTTAGGGGCACTGCAGTATGAAAGGGGTGTAAGTGTTACAGACAAAGTTAGAAGAGATATCAGAAACATTTTACATATATTGCAAATATACGGTACTTCAGATTAGTAATTATAAATCTAAGATGACAATCCTAGTTATATAAAGCATGTCTTTCATACAACAACATATAAGGTTGACTCGCTATCATTTACCAGAAAGGACATTAAGGAGAGGGCTAGATGTTCCAAGTATCTACACATTTTTTGTAAGAGTGTGATAGGATGGCCAAGCACTCTTCATAACTTCTGACTAAATTGACCTGGGTTTTAACATCAGAAATGTTAGATGTCAAGTCTCTTCTCCATTTGTGCATAATCAGTAATCTTGCAGCCAAGAGTATATGCATGACTATGGTCCTATAATTGTGTGGGAACTTCAAACTGTCAATTTCTATACTAAGGATCACTAAGGCCGGAGTTGGGGCCATTAGACACCCTGTAACATCTGAGAGTAGGGAAAATGTTTTGTTCCAAAAACTACAAATGTGTGGGCAATCCCACAAAATATGTAGCAGGTTGTAGAATATTGCGATACCTTTAGTGACAGGTATAAGAAATAAGAAACCGCGCTCCCCCTATTACATGAATGTTTTATTGATCACCTATCACAGGCTTCTACTAGACATAATGTGCAAAAAATATTCAGGTAAAGTGCAAGTGCTACTGTTGGTGACTTAATATGATCAAATATAATGATTAAAGCAATCCATATCTCACATCAATGATAAAAATTTCTAGGCATACATAGCTGGTACAAAGTGCATAAAATAAAGTGCAGAATATCTCTGAGGCAATCCGTGCAAATAGTGCAAAAAAAGTGCATTAACTATAGTACAAAAACAATATGCAAATATTAGAAATATAAATGGTGCCACAAAATCCAAATGTCCAAGACCATCCGATCTCCAGCCAGTCTAATTGAACAATGGAACATCCAATTTCCAGTGGGCAGTCAATAAGGAGTAGATACATCAAACAGTGGATCAGAAAGAAAACCACTGAGACACCCTGTGGTGCTGTAACGATCTTTCACCAGGCACCCCGGTCACACATCCTACTTACCAGATAACAGTGGTGTATTTAGGTTTTGTGCTGCCCTAGGCCTGACTAAACTCGTGCACCCCCTAATTTAAATATTGCCCACCCCTTCCTGACAATGCCACACCCCTTCCTGTTTAAGACCCGCCCTGTCACTTGTAAACCCCACCCCTTCCTCTTTAGGCTCCATCTCTTCCTCTCTGTACATTATGCCCAGGTTCACATTACTTGCATAACACATAACTCGCACAATTTCAAACCAGTAATGCAGTTAGACTTCGGAGGCGATTTGACAGACATCTGTGAGGGTTAATGTACAGATGTCTATTCAAATCGCCCTCAATGTCGCCAAAAGTAGTACAGGAACTACTTTTGGGAATCTATGGGGTGCTGTAAATTTGGCATCGCACCAATTCAAATGTTGCCATTGCCAGCAATAACTGCCAATTTGGCATGCAAATTGACATGTCAAATCCCATGCCAAATCAGCCCAATGTGAATGTGGGCTTAAAGTGGGTACCAAGTGCAGCCTCACCAGTGCCCATCAATGCAGCCTCACCAGTGCCCATCAATGCAGCCTCATCAGTGACCATCAATGCAGCCTCATCAGTGCCCATCAATACAGCCTCACCAGTGCCCATCAATGCAACTTCACCAGTGCCCATCAATGCCGCCTCACCAGTGGCCATCAATGCAGCCTCACCAGTGCCCATCAATGCAGCCTCACCAGTGCCTATCAATGCAACCTCACCAGTGCCCATCAATGCCGCCTCACCAGTGCAAATCAATGCAGCCTCACCAGTGGCCATCAATGCAGCCTCACCAGTGCCCATCAATGCAGCCTCACCAGTGCAGCCTTACCTGTGCTCAATGGCGCAGCCTCATTAGTGGCCATACAGGTGGTGAGGAGGGAGCATACCGATACCTCCACTGCCTATCAATTGCCTCTGAAAAGAAATCTAGAGTGACAATCTATTTCAATAAGAGCAGCAGAGAGGGGCATTAGTGTAATTGTCTAGGGAGGAGGTGGTGTTTAAACTTACACCAATTTTCCAGCCTCTACCTGTGCATGTACTCCAATTTGCCACCTGTCCTGCACACCTTAAAGTGGAGTTCCACTTGTTTTTTTGTTTATTAAAAGTCAGCAGCTACAAAAAGTGTGGCTGCTGACTTTTAATAAACAGTAACTTACCTGTCTCCTGGGCCAGCGACGGCTGCTCCCGAACCCTTGCTCGTCTCCCCCCTCCTCCCGATGGCCCCGCCATTCCTAGTGTGGGCACCCGGCCCGGCTTCACGGCCGGGCACCCACTGCACATGCGCGAGTCGCGCTGCACATTCCTGGTGGCCAGGCAATCTTCTGTGACCTGTGATGTGTCCCAGAAAATTGCCAGGAGGGAGGGGCCGCCTAGGAGGAGTCGCCTAGATGGCCCAGAGGCGGAAGGTGGAAGAGGGACAGGAAGTCCCTCTGAAACCTGGGTACACACCCCCCCAAAAAAAAATGACATGCCAAATGTGGCATGTAAGGGAGTGAGGAGTGCTTAAAGCGGAAGTTCCATTTTTGGGTGGAACTCCGCTTTAGCATACACACAGTTCACTCTGAATAGACATGAGTAGGTAAAGGGACAAAAAAAAAAAAATATCTGTGAGTCTCAGGCTGGGCTCACACTCCCAGCAGGGGTCCGGTGTATCCTGGTTCCCTGTTTCAGGTCCAATTTCAGCCCAAATTTTGGGCTGAATTCGGACCTGAAAATGGTCCAAAAGATGCACAGCTTTTTTGTGCAAAACGCACCAGACCTGCTGAGGAAATATGTGAACCGGCTCCATAGAGAGCCAGTCAATATCTCCTGCTATTGTGAATTGGATGCAAGGAACCCACCTCCAATTCGCATAGGTGTGAGCCCAGCCTAAGGCTGGGTTCTCTGCATCCAATTCGCAATAGCAGGAGATATTGACATCTCTATGGAGCCGGTTCACATATTTCCTTAGCAGTTCTGGTGCGTTTTGCACAAAAAAGTTGTGCATCTTTTGAACCATTTTCAGTTCCGAATTCAGCCCAAAATTTGGGCTGAAATTGGACCTGAAACAGGGAACCAGGATACACCGGACCCCTGCTGGGAGCTGCTGCAGGTTTCAGTGTGAACCCAGCCTTAAATGTAGTTAGCAGGGTGGGCGATAAAAAACAGAGTGATCTATAATGAGAAATGAGACTTTTCTTCATGTGTCAGAAGGCAGGTTACCCAATATATACAAGCAGACACTAAGATGTTAAGTGGGATTTATACCAGAAGCACCACCCTGCAGATATAAGCTGTAATCATTTAGGTCAGTGGTTCTCAACTCCGGTCCTCGGGACCCCCCAACAGGCCAGGTTTGCAGGATAACTGAAATACATCACAGGTGATATCATTTGCTGCTCAGTGATTGCAGTGTTCTAGTCTGCATCTCCCCAAGGTAATACTTAAAATCTGGCCTGTTGGTGGGTCCCGAGGACCGGAGTTGAGAACCACTGATTTAGGTAAGTAGCAGTGTCCATTGAAGCAGAGAAGAAAAGCACAATCCTCTCCTAGCACCAGGCACAACAGAGGGTTAATTACCAGAGATGGCTTTCAGATAACAAGGAGATAGGAGAAACAAAGTTGGAAAGCTGGAGCACAGATAAGGGGCTGCATGAGGTTTGCGAGGAGACAATGAGGATCTGTATGCTACTCTCACCCCTCCAGGTCCACTGCTGACTACAATCCAACTGGCCTGTGCAGCTTAGGGACACAACACCGGAGGAGACACTGAGCATCTCTCTCTCTGCTGCTCTGCCATTTGTGTGGAGAGGAGGGGGAGGGGGGAACTGTCACCACCACAAGCTTCTATGAGAGAGACGCTCTCTGAACACTGCAGCCAGCAGTGAATGGGCTGACTCAGGAGGAGGACTGGAGGAGGGATTTTTTAATGTGGGGGCGGCACCCCCCCCCCAAAGTGCCGCCCAAGGCCTCGGCCCTGTTGGCCTAGGCCAAGAGACAGCATTGCCAGATAAGATGGATTTCCATGACAGGAATCAGAAACACCTCTGGTAGTAGGTGTAAAACTTTGTCCTCCACAGTCCCGGAAAGGATGGTTTACTGGTGTAGGTAAAAATTGCCTTGGGCTCCAAAACACGGGAAAAAGGAAAAGACCAGACAGGTCCACGATTGTGAAGTACGTAGGATTTATTGAAATGTTACAAGCGGTATGCTACAAGCAGTAAAAAGCAGGGGACGCCGAATGCAGTCCACCTGTGTTGCTGACAGCGGAAATGACGAGATCAAAGTCACATTGCCCATCGCAGCATTTAGTTAGCTTACGAGCTGACGTCATCAAGGGGTCATGTGATCTGTGTCTCATCACTTCCTATATATAAGAATCCGCTACTGCTTACAGCCAATCACTCCTTCTCATTGGCTGCTAGCCCACTATTAGTAATACTACATTAAGGTCCCACCAGCTGAACCAAAAACAACTAAAAAACCTAAAAAAAATTAGAAAATATAAAAATATGTAAAATATATATGCCTCGTGTATGGAGAAAATTAGATATGCAGCGGACCATAAAGATGTACTAATACATAACTTCTGCTCCCCCTAGTGGTGGTAACGCATATCAAATGTGTACCACCACTGAAACCATTTTAAGGTGTTACAAAAATTAATGCATAAAAAACCATAAAGGAAAATCTTTAATAGAAAATCAAAAAAACAAAAAAATAAAAAAATATATAATATATAAAAATATGAAAAGATATAAAAAAGTATATATATATATATATATATATATATATATATATATGTGATAAAATTTAAATGTTAACTTTGAGAGATAATAAAGGGAAAAAAGGGAAAAAAACCCACCCAAAAAAAACCCCATATTCATTTATATCGAACAAATACAACCAATGAGATGGTGTTGGTCATAAGAAGAGGAAGAAAGGTATATATACCTTTATACGTATGGTGACATGCGTGGACTTACAAGAAATAAACTTGTTGATAGAGTACTCATGCCCTGTACTGTGGGGAATGAATTTCTCAACTTTCTTCTTGTTGTGTGAAGTGGTTTGGCAAGCCCTACACCTCTTACCGTAGAAAAAATCTTTCATATCCAAAAAAGTGGTTTATTTATTTTTTATATATGAATTTCAGTTTTTTTTAAATAATCTTTGCTAGAACATTATCTTGTAAAAGAATGGACCAGTGCTTCTTGATAATGTTTTCCAAAGTCCTATAGTTGCGGCCAAATGTAGTTATAAATGCTGGAGAACCTTCATTATGTTGAACTTCTCTTATCGGTTTAAGTAAGGTACTTCTATCCAAATTTTTTACTCTTTCTTGTCTCTGTCTCAAGGTCCCTTCGGAATAGACCTTTTCCAAGAACCTTTGGATTAGTATTTCGAACTGCTGTTCATAATCCCTAGCCGAGGGGGGAGTGGCCGGCTGCAGAGGAAGAAGGAAGCATCCTCCATAGCTCCGCTTCTTCTGAGAGAAAAACTCACTAAAATAAAAAATCCACTGCCTTCTACAGAGGATTAGAAGCCATATCCAGGCTGCTCAACATCACATCTCCCCTGCAGAGACCGCTGGTGTGAGGATCGGAGCATATCCCGGCCAGCGGGAGGAACAGACAGAGGAGCTGCCCGGACCAGTGACTGGGAGCACTGCCACAATCCGAAGGCATCCCGACTCCTTGAGGCACGGTAAGCCCCGTAACCGGCTTAATCTGAAGTCCAGCGCACCCCTGTACCCAGGGACACACATATTATCTACACTTACTGCACTACACAGGCTACAAGGAGCCTTAACTGGAATCAGTGCCACCCATCTAGCGGCGGGTGCCATATTGAGGCCTTCCCCTGGACTTTTCCATCCTCACCCTGCACCTGCATCCTCCTGCCTGTGAGACCCCCATCTACAACAAACAGGTCCCCAGGGTCCCAATAAACTTTCCATCTCTTTTCTGGGTCTCAAACAAGCATTTCTAGAATCGGGGCCTAGCATCAGCCACGAAGCCGGGACCTAAATTTTGAAATAAGCCCAACAACCTCCACGGATCAGACTGCCTTCACTAAACCTTGAAATAATATCCCATTCCACAGGAAGCAAAGTCTCTTTAAACAAATATACAGCACCAGGACCCCTCACACTGCATTCAGGAAGAAATTAAAACTTGATTACTTTTATCTTACTAACTTCTCCCTGACATTTTGGAACAAGGAAGATATAACTCCCAGATTTAGTCTAGGGTTATGATGGCAGCCTAATTATACTTTCCTGTGACAAGGAGCAACATATACTTATCACAGAGGCTCTACAATACTTATACCCACCCATTACAATGGGGAAAAATGAACAAACCTTCCAACAACCACGCAACCCCAAAGACTCTAACCCCCACACCGTGGGCAACATACCTGCAATGTTCAGAGTGGCAGGAGGAGACAACCGCATGGCCTCTGAAATGGACTGTGAAAACACCACGGGTTCAAACACACAAAATGGTCCGAACCGCCCAAACTTACCGCCTTCAAACATTGTTAACCAACCATTAAATTTGGGCGACCTACATGCTGTGGCAGCCGACATAAAAGCTACTTTGACAGCAGCATAACAGACCTGAAAGCAGACCTACATGCATATCAGCATGTATTGGCACTGTAGAACAAATAACCACATGCCATTCCGCAGCCATCAGACAAGTTCAAAAATCAACAGACAATATCCGCATCAGAGGTGTACCCAAATCAATTGAACAACCCCAAATTGAGCAGACAATAACAGGCATCTTCAATGATCTATTGGAGAGACCAGCAGACACACCTATAGAAATGGAGAGAATACACAGGGCTCTCAGACCGAGAGGACGTGAAATCGACCCACCCAGAGACATCGCATGCTGCCTGGTACACTTTCCTCTCAAAGAAGCCATACTCAGAAAATTATGAGAACGCATCAGAACCCAATTCAATGGCCAGGAGATCAAGCTCTTCCAGGACTTATCTAACATCACTCTAAACCATAGAAAAGAACTGAGACCCCTTCTAGAGCAACTACGAAGCAGGGGCATCACATATAGGTGGAAGTTCCCCTTCTGCCTCTCAGCAACGTGGAGAGGACAAACTGCACATATCCGAACCCCAGATGATCTACAAGCATTTTGTGACACCCTCAACATGCCACTGGTTGAAGTTCCAGATTGGTACAGCTCATTCTCTATAGCAGAGAATTGGATCGAAGTCTCCAACGAAAGCACCCCAAGAGCACAACGACACTGTGACAGAAGACGCAGAAATTCGTCCAATTCCCCATCACTAAATCCAAATCGCAAGAGATGACATTCGCAGAGGCCCAGGAGCATCACCCCCTCGCAGGAGAGATCGAGTTTAAACCTAAGCGCACCAACCCAAAATCAACCAAACAGATTACTACCTAAAAGACATTTCACAGAAAAAACATTAGAATCTTCAACCTCAATCCCTAAACATGTAACACCCCTCTGACCATTACTTCCTTCCTTCAATTGCAATCCAACCTATCGATCTGAACTTTTTACACAAGGATTTTCCATCCTCCTCCTTTCCGATAGACCTGAATACATTTTCTGAATTAACCACAACCCACTCCACCGCTCAATAGAAAGATCACCCTGCCTTCTACAACTATAAAGAGACAATTGGTGAGAGGACACACTCTAAGATCCTCATTAGACCCTTTTATCGCTGTTACTGTTATGGTTAAGGATAAAGGACAATGTTTATATGTTATAAAAGAACCTGAAGGTTTTCTGTTTATTCTATGTTAATGTTTTACTCTGTATCCAGCACTATCTTTGCAGAACCCAATCAAACTCAAGAGACTTCCGCTTTCATCTACATCAAGTTGCCAGTGTGGAGATTTGGCTAGGGGTTATGTGAGTTTTGCTCAAATGTTTTATATACTCCTGCATAGATACTCTACATTTGTCTAACACATTACTTATACAACAAGAAAGTTGGTCCTCTCCCTCATCGCTCTGCCCTGCGGTGGCGGTGGGTCCTCCGGGGCGGCTCCTTGGGCTGCTTGGGAGGCCCCGCTGACACAAAGCGGGGAGACCGAGATTTGGGAGAATATGCCTAAAGCCTCTTTATAATAACATAGAATGCTACCAATCTGTGAATTTTAATTTTATCTCCTCACATAATTAGAATAACTCTTACCTCTGGACATCAGAGCTACAAATACAAATGCTCTCTATAGGGGCTGTAGCAAATACTGTCAGTATGTAGGATATCAAATACTCCACCCCCCCCCCAAATACCATAAGAGATTCTCTTAACAATTTACCAATCACCCAGTCTACAAGCAACAACATCACATAATAAACTAACATAAAAGCCCATTCTAAGGGCTCTAACTCACCCGCGTCTCGCTACTCCCTCTCCTGGTTGAAAGAACAACATATTCATTACACAATCTG
>BLSH010473911.1:508408-533076 GCA_018402905.1 Glandirana rugosa | reverse complement strand
CTGGCTTCAAAATGTACTGGAAGCGATGTCATCCATCCATAAAGCCCAAGATACAATGAAGAGAATCTTTATCCGGGTAGATGATCCCAACTTCTCCAGACAAATGCTCAATGAATGGTAGGTTGCACTCAGAGGTATTGAATAAAAAGAAAAAACGCAATAGTGTAATACTGTATAACAAAGTATTTATTGCGCCAAAAATCATACCCCAGATGACGGCTTTCTGAGCCGAAACGCGTCGGGTTTCCTGACCCCTTCTGTCACGTTTGTTTGAGAGCTCTGTTTATCTATCACATTGTGAGTATTATTCTATCCTTTTGGAGCAATAAATACTTTGTTATACAGTATTACACTATTGCGTTTTTTCTTTTTATTCAATACCTCTGAGTGCAACCTACCATTCGTTGAGCATTTGTCTGGAGAAGTTGGGATCATCTACCCGGATAAAGATTCTCTTCATTGTATCTTGGGCTTTATGGATGGATGACATCGCTTCCAGTACATTTTGAAGCCAGCTACTCGATCTCCACACACCATCCGATAGGATTCTGATGATAACGGAAGACCATCCGTGGGGTTACCATCCAGTCATTCGTGCATAGCCTATGGGCTTTTGGTAAGCGTACATCCACACTTTTATTGGATTCATCATTGTACCCTGTTGGCTTGTATACTTTCACAGGATTTACATTTTCGGAATTTTATACGATTTGCATGGATTAATGAAGTACTGTTAATGCATATTGCACCATCAGGGTCCCTTTAGTGGAACTACCATTTACATAAATCTTTTTTTTTTTAAACATAATTTGTTCATATTCCATAGATTGGGCGCTGCAAATATTTTGTGGACTTGTTTTTGACAATTGGATCAGTTGTTGCTTGCGAGCTGCCCTCATTCGATATACAGTGTTTTCTGGACTTTTATCTCATATTCTCCTTTTAATATTAATTTATCTGTGAGCGCGGGCTTTCCATTAGTTTATTTTCTTAGTACATCTTTATGGTCCGCTGCATATCTAATTTTCTCCATACACGAGGCATATATATTTTACATATTTTTATATTTTTTTCTTTTTTTAGTTTTTTTTGTTGATTTTAGTTCAGCTGGTGGGACCTTAATGTAGTATTATTAATAGTGGGCTAGCAGCCAATGAGCAGGAGTGATTGGCTGTAAGCAGTAGCGGATTCCTATATATAGGAAGTGATGAGACACAGATGACATGACCCCTTGATGACCTCAGCTCGTACGCTGATGAAACGCAGCGTCGGGCAATGTGACTTTGATCTCGTCATTTCCGCTGTCAGCAGCACAGGTGGACTGCATTCGGCGTCCCCTGCTTTTTACTGCCTGTAGCATACCACTTGTAACATTTCAATAAATCCTACGTACTTCACGATCGTGGACCCATCTGGTCTTTTCTTTTTTCCGGTGTTTTGGAGCCCAACAAAGTTTTCACCTACACCAGTAAACCATCCTTTCCGGGACTGCGGAGGACAAAGTTTTACACCTACTACCAGAGGCGTTTCTGATTCCTGTCATGGGAATCCATCTTATCTGGTAAGTAGGATGTGTGACCGGGGTGCCTGGTGAAGGATCGTTACAGCACCACAGGGTGTCTCAGCGGTTTGCTTTCTGATCCTCTGTTTGATGTATCTACTCCTTATTGACTGCCTACTGGAAATTGGATGTTCCATTGTTCAATTAGACTGGCTGGAGATTGGATGGTCTTGAACATTTGGATTTTGTGGCACCATTTATATTTCTAATATTTGCACATTGTTTTTGCACTATAGTTAATGCACTTTTTTTGCACTATTTGCACGGATTGCCTCAGAGACTTTCTGCGCTTTATTTTATGCACTTTGTACCAGCTATGTATGCCTAGAAATTTTTATCATTGATGTGAGATATGGATTGCTTTAATCATTATATTTGATCATATTAAGTCACCAACAGTAGCACTTGCACTTTACCTGAATATTTTTTGCACATTATGTCTAGTAGAAGCCTGTGATAGGTGATCAATAAAACATTCATTTAATAGGGGAGCGCAGTTTCTTATTTCTTATACTTTTTGGGTATTTTTTACTCACACACGTGCAGCTCCTTTCATTCATTTATTCATTCACATATGTGATTTTCCATACCTGATTCCTTTGCGCTGGTTTTTTATATACACTCACCTTTAGTGACAGGTGAATCAGACATCCAGAATGACCAAGCCTTTTGTGAATGCTTACAGAGGGAATATAGTTTTTCTTTAAACAGAATGACCATTGTTTGTAGCCAAATAAGCCTCTAGATGTTATGTTGTGGGTCTTTTGCAGGTCTGTGAAAGGAGGGAGTGAGTTTGGTTGCAATAATTCTGGAAGAGGTGTGTACTTTATTGCTTTCCAAGAGATAGTGGAAAACTGGGGCAGGATAAAGTTAAATACTTCCAGTCGAATAGGGATTGCAGTAGCGTTGGGGGCACTTTGATGAGTATGTAGGACATATTCCCACATCGATAATACTGCTTTAATTGTAGGGTGAGTTGTTTTGAAGCATGTATTGGAGATGTAGTGGGCACATAAGAGTGTCTGTAAGTCTCCCTTGTTCAATGTCTCGTTATTGCTTGTTGCATACAGGATTTAGCCAGTGTTTAAGATGATCTAGGATCACCGCTGCATAATAGTCTTTGGAATCTGGAAAACCCATCCAACTAGCTTTTTTGTGAGGGATCAGGGTGACATAGGAGCAGCTAGGTTTCTTATGTGCCCAGACATAGGTACTAAATAGCCTCTTGATAGATGAAAAAAGGGATAGGGATGTGTATAGGGAGGGCTCTAACTATCCAAAAAGTAACAGAGGGTCAGCAGATGACCACCCAACAATTAGTTGTAAATGAGGACCAACCGCGATATTGTAGAAATATAGAAAAAACGTTATTCATTAACAAATTCACAGCGGCTGGAGACTAACAGCCAAATGGCTGAAACCCTCCAAAGTGCCAAATATAAAACAATTGGACAACGTTGTCACAAAATATAAAATAACACACAACCGGGCCCAGAGCTGCACACATACTTGCAATAACAGAATCAATGGATGAGGCTAGACAGTCCCAACAAGTGGATCAAGGCATAAGGCCCTGACCGGGATTTACAAAATGCAGTGATCTACCTGAACTTTGATGTGTAGCTGGGGGAAATCTTAATGATAAATCAACTCCACCCCAAAAACTGAAACCTTGCTGTCTCTTTTTGCTAAAGTTTTTTAATTATACTGGTATGTTCTCTGAATCAACTCCACCCCAAAATCTGAAACCTTGCTGTCTCATTTTGCTAACGTCTGTTTAATTATACTGGTATGTTCTCTGAATCAACTCCACCCCAAAAACTGAAACCTTGTTGTCTCTTTTTGCTAAAGTCTGTTTAATTATACTGGTATGTTTTTTTTTTTCTGCTTAACTATCTAAAGAGCTGGCCACACTGCAATGCTTTCATTTGTCCTTTGTCTTGACAAAATTATGGCCTGTTTACCTCTAGGTGTTCTGTTTTTTAAGTGAGAATTTTGCTCTGCCTAGTCACCCTTTATCTATTACCTCCTGATTGCTAATTTGGAATGCACCCACCCCCCATACCTATCAGTATAAATTCAATCACCTTTAGGGGGAGCATTTGCTGGGGGTTTGCATTTTCAGCAGGGGCTTATTCTCAAAGTGGGGCTATTCTATAAGTGGAAGCACTTCTGACTCTGCACTTCAGCGAATGCACAAAGCGAATAAACACAAGAAAATACTTGAATAACACCACACAAACTACAGGTGACTTTGTTTACCCCTTTAGTTCTTTCTCCTCCTAAAATGCACTCTCTACCACTCCTTCTGACAACTCTGTCCGGCATCCTTAAACTAACTCTCCTTCACCCCTCTTCTCCAGCTCACAGCTTATATATATCACCCTCACTTCTATCCTCTCCTTATTACTGCACTCACCATCTCATGCTAATTCTGAATCCACATGCACAAAAATACTCTAGTACACTAGAGCATGTCACTTCATATAAATCTCACTCCCACATTACCTCCCTCACCCTTCTGCTTCTCCTAACCTCTGGAGATATATCCCTAAACCCTGGGCCTCCATCATTTAACTATACTCAACGCACCCATTACCCTGCACCCTCCGATTGCAGCCGCAATGCACACAATCTAATTCCCATTTCTCTTCTTCCCAAAATCGGACTCCCTTTCTCTTGCGCCCTTTGGAATGCCCACTTAGTCTGTAACAAACTGACCTCTCTCCATGATCTTTTTTTCGCTAACTCATTCAATCTACTCACCATTAGCGAAATCTGGCTTCACGAATCCGACACTGCGTCTTCTGCTGCCCTATCACACGGTGGTCCTCTTTGGACTCACTCCCCCAGACCCAGTGGATGCAAGGGAGGGGGTGTTGGAATCCTTCTAGCCCCACATAGCACCTTTCAGTTACTTCACCCACCCCCCTCTCTGTCTCTCTCCTCTTTTGAAGCACACTGCACTTGTCTTTTCTCCCCAGTTTCTCTAAGGGTAGCTGTAATTTACTGCCCCCCCGGATGGGTATCAACCTTTCTTGATGACTTCTCTGCTTGGCTACCCTACTTTCCCTCTTCTGAAATCCCCACAATCTTTCTTGGGGACTTCAACATCCCTATTAATACTAACTCTCCTGCTACTTCCAAACTTCTCAGTCCAACCTCCTCCTTTAACCTGAAGCAATGGATACATGCTACTACTCACTCTGAAGGCAATATCCTTGACCTGGTTTTCTCCCACCTTTGCACTCCATGCAACCTCTCCAACTATCCATTCCCTCTCTCTGATCACTTCCTTATTAGTTTCACTCTCTCCTTCTCCTCCACCTCCTCTGCCTCCAACCGCCTAACAGCTACCCGTAGAGACCTACGCTGTCTCAACCCTTCTCTTCTCTACTCTGCTACTGACCACCTCTATGACAAAATCGCACCCCTGTACTGCACCAACCTAGTCACTTCAGTATACACCGCTTCAATTTTAACCTCCCTGGACACAATAGCCCCTCTCACCACTCGCAGAATCAGGCCCCGACCCCTTCAACCTTGGCAAACAGATGACACTAGAAGTCTGAAAAAACATAGCCGTGCTCTTGAGCGCCTATGGTGTAAGACTAAATCTCAAGAAGATTTCAACCAGTATAAATCCGCCCTCCAAAAATGCAATTCCTGCCTCCACACTGCCAAGCAGACCTATTTTATTACTCTCATTAACAACTTATCATCCCGTCCTTGTCAACTCTTTTCTACCTTCAACTCTCTACTTCGTCCTCCTCTGCCTCCACCCACTACTTCACTCACTGCCCAGGAGATCGCCAATCACTTCAAACTGAAGATTTACACAATTGGTGAAGAGATCTCTGCTGTTCAGATACCTTCCACGCTTCACACTTCATGCCTACAGTTACAATCACTACTTCCATTCAACCCCGCCACTTTAGATGAGGTTGCTAAACTACTTGGTAACGTCAAACTAACCACCTGCCCGCTGGATCCTGTTCCCTCGCAAATACTACGTTCATCCTCTGACTCAATTCTACACTCTTTAGCCCACATTTTCAATCTCTCCCTTTCTTCTGGTATCTTCCCCAACTCTCTAAAACACACATTAGTTAGCCCCATACTTAAAAAGCCTTCACTGGACCCAACCAATCCTAACAACTTACGCCCCGTCTCCTTGCTCCCCTTTTTATCCAAACTCCGTGAACGTCTAGTCTACAACCGACTGTGCAACCACCTTGCAGAGAATAGCCTTCTTGATCCCCTTCAGTCTGGATTTCATCCTCAACACTCCACAGAAACTGCTCTTCTAAAACTAACAAACGATCTACTAACAGCCAAAAGCAATGGACACTATTCTGTACTCCTACTCTTGGACCTTTCTGCTGCCTTTGATACGGTTGACCACCCCCTCCTCCTCCAAAAACTCCATGCCATTGGTCTCTGTGACAGTACTCTTCGATGGTTCTCTTCCTACTTATCTCATCGCACCTTTAGCGTTACTTACAACTCTACTTCCTCCTATCCTCTTCCTTTCTCTGTTGGGTCCCCCAAGGTTCTGTTCTTGGGCCGCTCCTATTTTCAATCTACACCTCCTCCCTGGGTCAGCCTTCCATGGCTTCCAATATCATCTGTATGCTGATGACACCCAAATCTATCTCTCTACCCCTCAGCGCACTGCCTCAGGTATCACTAATTTACTAAAAGATATAGCGGTCTGGATTTCACACCACTTCCTTAAACTTAACTATCCAAAACTGAACTTATCATTTTTTCTCCACCACGTGCCCCTTCCCCCAATCTCTCTGTCATAATCGATGACACAACTATCAGCCTATCCCCACATGCCAAGGTCCTAGGCGTAGTCCTGGACTCTGAACGCTATTTTAAGCCCCACATCCAATTACTGTCCAAATCCTGCCACCTCAACCTCTGCAACATCTCAAAAATACGCGCCTTTCTAATCAATGACACAACAAAGCTCTTAATTCACTCCCTTCTAAATGGCTTACCTCTACACAGGCTATCCCCCCTTCAATCCATCATGAATGCTGCTGCCAGACTCATCCACCTTACCAATTGCTCTGTGTCTGCTACTCCTCTCTGTCAATCCCTCCACTGGCTCCCGCTCACCCAACGAATTAAATTCAAAATACTCACAACAACCTACAAAGCCATCCACAATTTATCCCCCAGCTACATCACCAGCCTAGTCTCGAAATACCAACCTAATCGTTCTCTTCATTCCTCTCAAGACCTTCTGCTTTTTAGCTCCCTCGTCACCTCCTCCTTTGCTCACCCCCAGGACTTTTCCAGAGCCTCTCCAATCTTATGGAACTCCTTACCCCAAGCTGTCCGAGTACCTCCTACTCTGCTAGCTTTTAGACAATCCCTGAAAACCTTCCTCTTCAGAGAAGCTTATTCTACCCACACCTAACAAACATATTTTCATTTTCTTCATCAGTACATCCCCCACAGTTATTACCTTTTGTTTCACTTGACCCTCCCTTCTAGATTGTAAGCTCTAATAAGCAGGGCCCTCCAATTCCTCCTGTATTGTATTGTAACTGTACTGTCTGCCCTCAAATTGTAAAGCGCTGCGCAAACTGTTGGCACTATATAAATCCTGTATAATAATAATAATCATAAAGCCTAATTCTTTGCTGGACTATCACTTTAATTGGGAGAAGCACAGGTATTCTAGGAGCTACTGAAGCATCTCTGCTCAGTGGCCAGGAGTTATGCACCAATCCCATTCACCAGGAATTGAATTGTGCTGAGCTTGCCACCTAGCAAGGGATGAAGTTCAGTAACAAGAGCACATTGAACTGTCATATAGTGAAATAAACTTTTAAAGCTGATACCAACGCAGCGTGATTCACTGTGATGAAGATAGCAATGCACTCTTCACTGAGTTCATATACGGCCAAGCAAGTTCAGGTTCTATGGTGAAACTGCAATGAATGGTCTAGAGCATAGGATTTAAATTGACAGTCTGTAAGTTCCGTCACAGCATCTGCAATAATCCAGTACTGTAATACATTTCTTTAGGAGAGCCAGAAAAATAGCAATGAATAAAATGAGATCTGATCTCCTGAAACCCAAAAGTGCTGAAATGAATAAATCTGATGGCTTACCTCACTGATTTCATAGCTGTTTAAAAACATTGCTTGATTACTTCTGCTTTACTTCCTGGACAGACTATAGGTCATGACACAGCAAGGAGTTGACCAGCTGATCTCATTAGCACACCCTGCATCATCTTCCCTCAGCTGGTCAACGCCTTCCTGAGTCATGACCTAAAGGCTGTCCAGGAAGTAAGGCAGAAGTAATCCAGCAGTGGTTTTTAAACAGTTATGAAGTCAATGAGGTAAGCATGTAGAATAGATGGAAAGCTGTTTTATTTTTGTAATATAAGTACATTAATGCTATATTGGTACAAAAAACAAAACAGGTGAATAAAGGTGAACTTTGCCCTCTAACATCAATCATGGGGTCGGGGGCTAAGTTAAAATCTCCACAGAGCAGAATAAGTCCTTGTCTCTTGTTTAGTACTTTCTTCCATACTTTGTTTAAAACCTTAAATTACTTGGAGTTGGGGACATATACATTAACAACAGTATACATCATGTTGTTAAGTTCGCATGCAAGGATAATGTAGCATTCTTGGGTATCTATTTCTATATCTATTTCATTAATATGAACTTTTTCTTTAATGGCGATGAGTACTCATTTTCGTAGGAGCATTGGAAAAAAACATGTGTGCAAACTTTTTGTTGGTCATCTGTGGTGCTTTGTGGTTGCAGAAATGAGTCTCTTGGAGGCATAGAATATTGCTCTGAAGTTTAATAGCTTCTGACCAGAGAGAGTATTGTTTCTTTGGGTGGTTCAACCCTTTAAAGTTTAGGGATGTAATTTTAAGAGACATAGTGTGGAAGTTCCACATCGTTGTTGGTGGGAAGGTTTGAGATAGATGGCTAGTAATTTACTGAAGGAAAACCAGTAAGTAATTGAAGTCTTAGGAGATTGCTGCTGCTAAGTTGCAATGAATGAAAGAAAGGGCAGAGCAAAAAAAAGTAAAAAAATAAAAAAAATTGTAAAAAACATCATGTCACTGTAGTAAAATAAAACAAAAAGAGCGGTGATTAACCACGACTTATAACTTAAGGTAAGTCAGCTTGAGATCTATGCTCTAGTGGCTGATCCAGGGCATAGGAGTTGGGTAGGTTGCCAGGCATGAGGGTTATGTGCACATCTAGTCCGGAGGGTCCCCATCTTCCCAGTGTGCCCTATGATGGATTTGGGTGCGAGTTGCTGATTGAACAGGAGGGAGTAGTATTTTTCACTTTCTGAGCAGTGAAAGGCCTTCATCTAACGCATGGATGTGGTATGTTCTATTGTCTTTGTTGACCACTAAGTTGACTGGGTGAACCTACTTGTATGTAATATGGTGGTTATGTAGGGGCTTGGTAATCGTGGAGAGGCTCTTCCTCCTCATCATTGTGAATTGAGAAAGGTCATTAAAGAAGGTCAGCATATACCTGCAAGTATGATGCTATGTTTCTCATGGCTCTCATTAGTTTCTCCTTCACATGAAAGAAGTGGACATGATGGATACTGAAATCACTATAGTATCATACTATGCACCAAATACCAATACCGGACCCTTCCTATCACACCTCATGCATATGGTCTCCTCAATGAACAGAGGATCCCTCATTATTTGTGGTGACTCAAATCTCACAAATCCCTTGTTGGATAAAACTCCATTCTCGCAGCCAACAAATAAATCCAAGTCGTCCTTCGCACAAACGATACTTAAATATAACCTGGCGGATACGTGGTGTGAAGCAAACCCGGTTAAGAGAAGATACACACATTACTTGTACCCTCACAAAGTCTTCACGCGTATTGACCACATCTTCACTGATATTGGCTTAACGCCTGAAATTCTCTCATCCCAAATCATTCCGGTCCCCTGGTCCGACCACTGCGCAGTCCTCACTTCTTTAGCTTCTCACATCCCTAGATCCCAAGATCGTTCATGGATTTTACCGGAACACCTCCTGAAACACCCATCCCACAGGCTAGTCGTAGAGGCAGCTTTGAAAGACTATTTTACATTAAATGCAACACCAGATGTTAGTGCCCTCACCTGCTGGGAAGCACACAAATCTGTTTTGAGGGGGCTCTCGGCAACGACAAAAGGCCCTTTTCAACTGCGAACGCAAACAGCTGGAACAGAAACTAGTCAGGGAATTCGAGACTTGCCACAATAATTTTGTACAAAATGCTACAACACCTAATAAAATCGCCCTCGATAATGCAAGGCTAGCTTACGATTTATTCCTGACAGAAAGTGCCGAGAATCTGTTATGGCGCTCGAGGCACAAATACTTCATGAACGCTAATAAACCCGATAAACCCGTGGCTCGCTCACTGAAAAATATTACAAAGCCCAATAAAACTATTCGTCTAAAACTTGGCAAAAATTACATAACTAGTAATCCTCGCAAGATCATCAACGAGTTCAAATCTCTCTTAGCTAACTTATATAGGGCCAAGGATAACTTTAATGCCCCTTTGGCAGATTACCTTTTTGCATAGTTCCAGCTCCCCAGCTTGACCGAGCATGAGAGAGCCAGCTTGGACGAAAGTATCACAGTTGACGAAATTAAACTAGCTATAAAGGGACTGAAGCTCAATAAGGGCCCGGGCCCTGATGGGTACTCGGCCTTATACTACCGAACATTTAGCGACCTCCTCTCCCCGCACCTTGCAACAACCCTTAATAGCATCCTAAAAGGTAATCACTTTAAACGTGAATCCCTCACAGCGCTCATTTGTATGCTCCCAAAACCTCATAGCGACGATACTATCAGCTCCAATTACAGGCCAATATCACTGTTGAATCTAGATATTAAAATCCTAACGAAAATATTAGCCACACGTTTACAGGGGTCAATTGGTAGACTCATTCATAAAGATCAAACAGGTTTCATACCTTCTCATCAAGCTAACGACAATATCCGTCATGCAGTTCTTCTGGCTCAAATAGCCAAATCTAGGCAAATCCCTGTCTGTTTCCTCTCCATTGATATTAAAAAAGCATTTGACTCAATTTCATGGCATTACATGCAATATACTCTACGTAAATGGGGCTTCGGTCCTCACTTTTTACAATGGGTCATGGCTGTATAAGACAATCCAAGCGCTTATGTAAAGTATGCTGGATTTAAGTCAGATATGTTTGATATTGGATGAGGAACCAGACAGGGATGCCCATTATCCCCTCTTCTTTTTGCACTGATGATAGAACCACTCGCACACATTATCAGGAATTCTCCCAATATTTCAGGGATTGAGCTAGGTGGTCAGCACCCCAAACTATGCCTTTTCGCCAATGATATTCTACTATTTCTCTCATCCCCCGTAGTCTCTGGCCCAAATTTGTTGCCTATACTAAATAACTTTGCGGAGATATCAGGTTTAAAAATGAACCCTAAAAAATCAACAGCTTTAAATATCACTCTAACTAACTCTGAAGTTGCTATATTGCAAAAATCCCTCCCATTCTCCTGGGCTCCCAACTCGATGCGCTACTTGGGTATCTATCTCACTGCAGACCACACAAAACTTTTCTCCCATAACTACCCCAAACTGCTGAAACAAACATCAGATTTACTTGGTGGTCACACTTACCCATATCGTGGCTTGGCCGCATTAATGTAGTTAAAATGGTTATGTTACCTAAATTCCTGTATCTTTTTCGAGTTCTTCCTATTCAGATTCCTGGTTATTTTCTCAGAATTCTACAGAGACGCGCTTTAGAATATATCTGGGGCCCATCCAGACCCCTTATTAATAAAAGAACCTTATTCCTACCCAAGATTAATGGAGGTCTGGGAGTACCGGACTTTGCTAAATATTATAAAGCTGCTCAAATTGCCTGTCTCACTAAATACCACGCCATGCATGAGGTCCCCATATGGGTGGCATTGAATCGGTTGAAGTGAACCCTCTATCAGTATCGAATCTCCTGTGGTTAAAGACACCAGACCGTAGATCAATACAAAATCCGATTATCAAACATAGCCTTAATGTTTGGAACGGCACTAGAACTCCAATCTAAACATAATCCTATGCTGTCTTTCCTGAGAAATCCATCATTCCCTCCTGCATGGGACTCCCCGTCAGGCTTTGACCAGTGGTCTTCACAAAGCTTGCTCAGATTACACCAAATCGCCTCAAACTCGGACATAGCCACATTCCCAGCACTGATGGAAAACCACCAAATACCCCATAAAGAGATATTTAGATATCTCCAGATTAAAAATGTTTTCTCCAAATCGTGTTCTAGTTCGACACTGCTAAACCATACATCGTGTTTTGAGCACTTCTGTAATAAAGATCCACACGCAAGGGGTATTATTTCCCAATTATACACACAACTCCTCACCTCCCCAATCACATATAAGCCGAAATACACACAAACTTGGGAAACTGATCTTAATCGCATTCTAGATACGGCTGACTGGTCGGCAATCTGGTCTGCTACCAAGTCATCCTCCTTTAGCCTGTTCGGCATCGAAACGAACTATAAGGTCCTTCTGAGATGGTATTTGGTTCCCGCACACATAGCAAAGTTTGTTAGTTCATACTCTGCGGCATGCTTTAGGGGCTGCCCAGAACCTGGAACTCACCTGCATATATGGTGGTCTTGCCCAGTTGCACAAAAATTTTAGAAGGACATTTTCGCATTGGCTTCACATATATTTGATACACAAATCCCACTAGATCCGATCACTGCCCTGCTTAATAGAAAATCTGACGCCCTGAGCAACAGACAATTTAAATTATTCCTCTACCTATTGACTGCAGCCAAGCAAACAATAGCTAAAGCATGGAAAACTCCCAATCTTAATGTAATAGAAGCCAAAAATAGAATGACCAATTTTATGACCCACGCTAAAATCTAAGCTACAGATAAAGAAACAGAACACAAATTTGAACGCTCTTGGAACCCCTGGATAACTAAATGTCTTCCTCCAGATTTTGATCTAAAAGTTCTACTCCCTTGGTAGGTATGTACTACCCATCTATGGTTTTCGGGTGTTCTCCGAATGACATCCCAGTGGACACTATTCTCTCTTTTCTTCTTTCCATTTCCTTCTCTATTTCCTTTCCTATCTCTCTCCCGTTGACGCATTTTTTATTTACCAAATAGCAATATGAGAGGGTATACTGTTGCTTTCGAAAAAATTTTCTTCTCTAAAAGATTATGTTTTGTCTCTATATACTTAATAGGTGGATATGGTTGGCTTGATGGACCAGTGCACTTAGTCACTCCTTGCATTGAGTTCCCTATCAGTACCTAACCACACCAGCCACTCTCTTGTTCAACCCAGACACAAATTTGCTCCCATTGGGGCGCCTGGGTGAAGACAGGGGTGGTTTACCTTGGCTGGTATTGGTCTCCCGCTGATTGCCAATTATAATTGACACTCAACGTCAAGCTAGCTACCACTTACCAGATATTTGTTAATTAATGAGACACACTGTATACTCCACTTTAGTACTACAGATGTTCATTCACTGGTAAGACATGTGTACACTATATATGGTTTGTTATTCTCCCTCTTCTTATTGTCTCAACATGTACACCTGAGTGCAATCTGTATTCTCATGTAACTGCTTTGCTATTTAAGCAAAACAATAAACAAATTGTACTAGAAAGAAGTGGACATGTACTAATGTATCATGTGGCACTTTGTCTGGAAGGTGGGCTGGTTTTGGCAGACGATTAATGCGATCGATTAAATCAGACTGGTGCATCTGGTAAAAACGCCCAAAAAGTTGCACAAAATAACATTTTAATGCTGAGGGTTGGATTGTTTCTGGGATACCGCTTATTTTCACATTGTTCTGTTTGGAATTCATTAAAGAATGTGGCGAATTTGTCCATTTTGGTTTCTACATGAGTGACCCTTTCACTAATATTATTGATTTCATTCATGAAACTGTGCACCGTATGGAGGATGTCTGCATGTATGGAGCTTTGCAGTGAAAAAAGCATTTTCTTTAAAGTCGTATCCATTACAGGCTGGTTGGATGTTGGGAATGCTGCTATGGATTAGTGAGCCCAGTGTCCCCAGGGGAAGATAAGGCTCACCTCATTATCAGCATCCTGTGTGGGAGACGGTCTGAGTTTCAATTTGGCCGGGCTGTTGGATGGTGAGAAGATAGGAGACCTGCAGCCGGATTGATCCTGTGATTGTAGATGGTCTACTCTGCTGTGTGGATGGGCGGGCAGGCAGGCCCACTGCTCCACAGTGATGAAAGGCCTCGCTACTGCCGGTGCCATATTGGATTTGTCGTTGGGGCAGCAGAGGGTAAAACTCCATTCATTTGCGTGGTGCTGACTGGTCCTTCCTCCTTTTGGACATGCTGCCTGGTGTAGCTGCCTTGTGGGAAGGTGAATCGGTGCTCTGCCTCAATCACCACCCTCACTGTGTACCCTGTAAACTGTGCCCAGAGCGCTCAGAGCAGAGCTAGTGTGCGCCCATCCCAATCGACTTTCGGCCACGCCATGGGACATAGACTTTTAAACACAGACTGAGAAAAAGTGAGATAAAACATTTGTGATAATACACTAATAATAATTAAATATAAAAAAAATGTGAAAAGCACTAATATTAGGAGCTTTAAATTAAGTAACCAGTATACCTTTAAAAACAACACACACACACATATACACACACTCTAAATATAGAAAAAAATAAAACTAAAAACACACATCCTATCCAAAACTAAGAAAACATTGGCTTGGCATACATCTTAAAGGCTAAGTTCACTATTAGGAGCATGTCACATGTTACACCCATATTAGGGTATAACAAGTAGCATGCTTTTAGTGACCCTCCTCCCACTGCCAGTGTTCCCTGCTTTTTGTCAACCGATGAGGGGTCTTCTCTACACACCCGCTGACCCAATTTGAAAACAATGGGGCCATGCGGGGCTGTTGTTGTATTGCTTTTGATGATGTTAGGACATTTTGTTTTTGTTTTAACTTAAACCTAAAAATCAGTCAGAGTTTTCAAACTTCATACCTAACTAAAATAAAGTATATTTCAAGTTTCCATCATTTAAATAAAATAACAATTTTGAAATAGTCTACTACAATATAATGTCTATAATTCCTACAGATGGGCTATACAAAACTGTAGTTCACTTACAATAATCATTATTTAAAACAGATCTCAATAGGTGAAAGAAGAACACTGTATTATCATTTAAAACCTACAATTGAAAGAATTACAATTATCTATCCTTTTGTTTGAATGCTTTGCCATTTCATAAATAGACAGAAAATGCCTTTGTTTTTTTAAAAAGGGAAGATAAATTTAGGAATGAATTTATCACAATTCCCTTGAAGATAAAGAACCATTTTAATTGAATATATTCAACAGTGAGCATTAAGTCCTTGGATAATATTCTAAGAAAAGTGTTCCCATGACTATCCATGTAACAAGCCTATAGAGAAAATCTGTACCACTTTGAGATAGACTAAACCACAGTGGTATTTTTCAGCTTGGATATGAAATGATTTATACATAACAAAAGAAAAATGAAGAGCACTCTATTTGCATTAACAGTAATTCTATTATTGGGATCTTGCCCAATACTGTATACGTAAAACGTGTAAAACTATAAAGGTATATAAAACTGAACTTGACTAGAGCTTGGTGCCTGTAGCATAGTCTGACAAACTGCTCTTGATAGAAGCCTAAGGCAACTGAACACCCTTGTGATACAATTGCAAACACAGACAAACAAAAGTCTTACTTCCCATACAATCTTATCAGTGGTCATTTGAAAATGGTCCATTTTACTTTTTTTTTTTTTTAAACATTAGTTTTTATTGAACTTTACAATAATACATAATCCCAGAAATACAAAGCATCTCGATCATTCGTATAAAATAGTTATTAGAGAGTGTACATTGCATATTGAGAAATGTCATTTAGGACTTTACACCTTTTTTCAGTTACTTTGCATAAGTTGGCTAGGATATAAACATAAGATAAAACTCTTGCATACAGAGTTAATAACAAAGAGTATAAGAGTAAGAGAAAAGAAAAAGGAGAAGAAGAAAAGAAAAGAGAAGAAGCGCCAGACGGAATAGCACAAGAAAGAGCCAATGAACTTCAGAACATTGCTAAGTTTCCGGGTAGTTTGTGGGGCTAGCTGAGCCTCACAGGTAACCCATTACTTATTGTGTGAGCTGTTCCCTCCATATCTCCCAGTGTGCATTGAATAGTTTGCATTTCTCCAGATTGTTGATCAATAGAGATTCATACGTATAGTGTGTATGGACTAAGGCCATTGCCTCTAAAAGATTTGGAGTTTTGTTTGACCTCCAGTTCCTAGCTATTAGGGTTTTAGCTGCAAGGAATATATGTGTAATGACAGCTCGGAAACGAGGAGGGAAGCACTCTATGCCTAGGCCCAGGAGAGCTAAGGCTGGATCTGGCTGTGTAAGATATCCCATAATGGAGGAGATCTTTCTGAAGATGCTGTTCCAAAAGCTGGTGAGGCTTTTGCACTTCCAGAAAATGTGCATAATATTTCCTATTTCTCCACAGTCCCTCCAGCATAGGGGGGAGTTATGCTGGGAGAATTTAGCTATTCCGAGGGGGCTAAGATACCACCTCAGGACTAGTTTTTGATATGACTCCCAATGGTTTATGCATTTAAATGATCTGTAGATTGTTGGAGCGGCTTTGCGCCATTGTTAGGGTGTGAAGGGGTGGCCCGATTCAGATTCCCATTTCAGATGGTGTGTAGATTTAGAGAAGACCATTTTTTGTTGGGAGAGGTTGTAGAACAGGGAGATCCCCCTCATCTTATGCGTGGGGTTAAAGTAGAAACCCCATGCATCTTTTTGTAAATTGATTTTATGAGTTTTCAGGGAGTTCAGGAGATGGGAGATTTGATTATGCATGTAGTAGTAATCCGTTTTTGAAAGGTTAAACTCCTGCGACAAACAAAAGGTCTTTAATTTGTCGCCATTGTAAAGGTGAGAGACATGAGTGAGTCCCCTGGTAACCCATCGTGATGGGACTAAGTTGTGTATTACCTCTGAAAAAATTTCTATAGGGACAGGGATTTTGACTGTCTAGTTCGGAGTTGTCTTTAGATTATGGAGTCGTCTCCATGCAATAAGAGTGGCTTGGACAGTTAGGTTTCCATGAGACTGCTAGCAGAAAATTTTTGAGAGTTTTGGATGGGATCATATTCTCCTCTACAGCTCGCCATGGAGCCGAGTTTGTCGAGAGGAGCCATGTTCTGAGTTGTGTGAGCACAGAAGCGTGGCGATAGTCTTGAAGGTCTATAAAACCCATACCCCCTGCAGCCCTGTGTTTGGTTAGGATAGCTTTAGCGCACCTAGGGCATTTGAATTGCCAAACATAGTTTTTTAAGGCACTATTTAGGGCCTTCAGGTAGCTAGGTTTAAGTGTACGGAACAGGTATAATATTTGCGGGAGTATTAACATCCTGAACGAGACCAAGCACCCCAACCAAGACAAGTCCGATTTGGCATATTTTTTCATTTCGTTGGTAGTTTTTTCAATTAGGGGTGGGAAGTTAGCCTCGGCCAGCTTAGAGGGGTTGTCTGTGATATTGATGCCTAGATATGGGATGCTGGAATCCGCCCAGGAGTATGGAAATTATGCCTTTAAATTGGATTGGAGTTGTGGGGGTATCCCAATACCCAATATCAAGGACTTGGTGCACTTGACCTTATAGTAAGATATAAGGCTAAAGTTTTCCAAGGTGTCATGGGCATGTGGCAGAGTTGGCCGGGGCTGAGATGAAGAGGATGATGTCGTCCGCAAATAGATTGATATGGTGAGAGGAGTTGTTCTTCAGGTTTATGCCTGAAATATGGGGGTGGGACCTAATTTTTTCTGCAAGAGGTCCGATGAGAAGGTCAAAGATAGAGGTGGAGAAGGGACATCCCTGTCTAGTCCCATTGGTGATTTTAAAATTTTTAGAGAGGGCGTTGGAAGTGAACACTTGGGCAGAAGGAGAGGAATAGAGTGTCAGAATAGCTGACAGAATATTCCCGTCGAAGCCAAATCTCATCAGTACCGTTCGCATGTATCCCCAGTGGATCCTGACGAATGCCTTCTCCGTGTCCAAAGAGAGGAGCAGAGAAGGGGTCCGACAGGCCCGTGCATATTGGACAATATCTATGACTCTTCTGGTAGCATCAGAGGGTTGTCTACCAGCAGTAAACCCCGATTGATCTGGGTTTATAAGGTAAGGAAGGATTGGCATGAATCTGTGCGCTAAGATTTTAGCATATAATTTAATGTCTGAGTTGAGCAACGATATTGGCCTATAGTTGGAAGGCAAACTAGGATCTTTACCTGGCTTCAGAATGGTGACAATATATGCTTTAAGCATCTCTGTAACGAAGGATGCCGAGGTCATAGCTAGAGAAAATATATCAACTAGTTTCGGTGCCAGAGTGGAGCGGAACACTTTATAGTACTCATTGGGAAGTCCATCTGGACCAGGGGATTTGTCTTGTGGCAGATTTGAGATTATTTTTAGGATTTCAGAAGTTTCAATAGGCACATTTAACTTTTTAAGCTGGGCCTCAGATATAGCGGGGAGTTTAATAGAGTTTAGAAACGTTTGGATTAACTCGTTTGAGGGTTGAGTAGTGTCAGGGTCATCCAAAAGGTTGTAGAGAGAGGAGTAGAAATCCGCAAAGGCGTCCACAATGTCATTGGGATCTACTATTTTAGTGTTTTCTAAAGGTTTAGTTAGATATGGGATCCTTGAGCGAATCTTTTGTTCCTTTTAGTCTGGCAGCTAAAATTTTACCTGCGTGGTTGCTGGAGGAGTAATGAGTAAGTTTGAGTCTGTCTACGTACTTGCTATATTGTTCCAGAAGCAGGTTCCTGCTTGTGTAGTTAAGTTAGTTTACTGGCTAGGTCTCCAGATGGCTGGGCCCTATTTTGGAGTTCCAAAGATTTTATTTCAGTGAGGACAGTATCTAATTTGTGCTCTCTGAACTTTTTTTCCCTGGGGGTGGGTTAGCCACTGAGCCTTCATTTGAGATAAAGAATTCATTTAACCGTTCAGTGATCATATTCGTATACTTCGGAGACTGGAGTATACGTGTGTTGGCACGCCACATTAATGGTCGGTTCAAGGTGTGCCCCTCCGCCACTACTATTGAAACCGGAGCGTGATCTGACCACGTAATATCATGTATGGCAGAGGAGGACACCTTTGTCAAAACATTTCTATCAACAATTATCATGTCAATGCGTGAGTATGTATTGTGCCTGGAGGAATAGAATGTGTAATCCCGCATGCCGGGATGTTGGCACCTCCAAACATCATACATCTCTTCAGAATGTAATAAGTTCTGTAAGGAGGAAGGAGGTTGACTCGCAGACCCTGAGGAGTCCACATTGGGGTCGTTGGTAGTATTGTAGTCTCCACATAGGATTAGACCTCCTTCCTTCACTTTGTTGACCTCAACTGGTGCTGATTAGGGGCATATAAGTTGACTATCGTAAATGTTCGGTTATTAAAGGATCCAATGAGAATCAGATACCTGCCTTCTTGGTCAGTGATGACATCTTTCAGAGTAAAGGAGACAGTATTTTTAATCGCAATAAGGACCTTGCACGCTTCTTCTGTGCTGAGGCTTGGTGGATATGGCGATAGTGGGGATGTTGGAGCATAAAAAGTGTGTCTCCTAGATGCACAAGACGTCTGCTTTCAGCTTATTGGCTTCCCTCCACAGTGATCCCATTTTGGCTGGGTGGTTCAGGCCATTTCTATTGAGAGAAATTACATTAAGGGCCATGGGGTTGCAAAAGAAGTACAGATAATTTTATTGTCCCGTGAGGAGGAGTCACTCACCTCGCATTTTGTGGGCCAGAGTTTGGTGTCCTGGTAGGTTGTGCAGCATGAGATCTTGAGGGACCAGCCAGTGCAGCCCCAGAAGGGGACGTCGAAGAACATTGGCGCATACAGAAGAGAGAAGAAAGAACATGAGAAACAGTTCGTGTAACAAACATGTAAAAAAGAGAGATCCATTATGGATCTGAAGGCAGATATTCTGCTCAATGTTTAGGGAGGGGAAGTGCATGGGTAGCAAAGTCCAAAGCACTTGGACTTTGCTAAACTTAATGAACTTTAACGGTGTTGATTTTCAGGCCCGAGGTGGTTGGGCATGTTGCTTTTTATTAGTTTTTTTACATGACACCAGTTGCCACTCCTCCTGGGGGTTTGTTTTAACAGGAGGGTGGGGGTCTCCTTCTGAGTGGTCCGGAAGTATCTCCCATTTGCGTAGTAGATTAAGGCCTTCCTCCAATGAGGAAATTGTGATGGATTTTCCATCTCTTGTGATGGTCAGCTTGGAGGGGTACCCCCATCTGTACACCATATTGTGGTTCCGCAAAGCCTTGGTGATTGATACCAGTACTCTGCGTTTTTGCATTGTGAACTGTGAGAGATCTGCGTAGAGTTGAATAGTAGCGTACTTTTCATTTGGGCACGCAGTTTTGTGGAAGGCCATCGTGAACTAGTCCTTGACATGATAGAAGTGTACCCTCATAAGGACGTCTCGTGGGACATTTTCGGGAAGATGAGAGGGCTTAGGGAGGCGATGTATCCTGTCAATAATCAGCTCCGACTGCGGTATCTCTGGTAGGTACGCTTGTATCAGATCTTTAGCATATTGTTGTAGCTGACCTGGCTGGATGGTCTCAGGGAGCCCCCTGATTTTAACATTATTTCTGCGTGACCTGTACTCAAGGTCAGAGACCTTTGATCTCAGCTCGGCCACTTTGTCCGACTGATCATTATGCAAATCTACAAGTGAGTTGTATGAGGCCACATATTCCCCCATTTTCTTTTCTATGTGAACTACTCTGCCGCCGAGTTCTTGAATTTCCCCCTTGAAGCTTCTCATACAGTCCATCATATCAGCATGTAGTGAACTTCATAAGGAGATCAGCATGTCTCACAATGTGGTGTCTGAAATAGGCTGGTTTGAAGTGGGGAAAGTGTTGATAGTGTCAGCTAGCTCTCTTGTGTCCTCTAAGGACTCCTGGTGTGGGCTCCCTTAATTTTGGGTAATATCTTCCGAAAGCCAGGGTCTGGATTTCACCGGGCTGTGGTACGTCGGCGTTCCGAACCCCCTTGGGAGGTAGGGCTGGGTGTTGCGGAAGTAGAACCGCGTGAGGAGGCTGGGGACACGCCGCCAGTACCATCATGAGGAGTGCTTCTCAAAGCTGGAGAGAAGAACTCTTGAAGCTCCTTCGGTTGCATGGAGTCTTTCCTCTTGCGGGTCATCACTATGTGCTGAGTGTAGCTATGTGCGTTGTGTGGCGGCGGTCTCTCGTTGCTATGCCCCCCCCCGGGTGTTGATTTGTTCAGTGCTGAAGCAAAGGCTAAATTAAGTGGTCATCAAATAGTATGATAATTGCATTTAGAGACCAGATGTCTGCTTTATGCGGACATTTTAATATGGTTATGTTACTTCATTGTCTCTTTGTTGGAGTCTCAGGGCAGAAAGGGGCGAAGTAGGCTTGGGAAGGCAGGCCTGAGGTGTAGCAATATGGAATTCCACAGGCCTCGCTGGATCCACGGCCTCGCGTATATCGTGCCGCTCGGGTGGACCTTGTTTAGCTGGGGACTTCCCTCCAGTGGTATGTGGGGTAAGTGGTGTGTTACCTGGGACAAGGGCGAGCCCCAAGTCTGGGTGAGAGTCCCAGATGGCAGGTGAATTGTGGCGAGTAGGCCCTGTTGCAGCCCCTGCTCATATGCCGCACGGCTCTCACAGCTCGTCAGATTGCCCTGGACCAGTATGGAGGTGGACAGGGGTGCAGATGAGGTAGATAGGTAGTCTCATCAGTCCCTGATTAAGGCAGATTCCCTCGGATAGAGTCCCAGGTCCTGGAGCTCCTGAGAGATACGTCCTTCTCCATTCAGACCAGGCCATGCCGCCCATTTTACTTTTCAAACGCTACCATTTCTCCCTTGTCTACCTTAAAAGAATATTTAATTGTTTACTTTCAGTTTTTCCTTTGCTTAATTTGTATTCACTTTAAATATTCATTAGAACTTGCTAAAAAAAATGGATTCAATCAGGAAGAATCAGTCACCTAACACAGCCCTCACCCTTTGATAATGGTGGGTGCATCTTTCTGGGTTTGATTCATCAAGGGTTAAGTGGTGAATGCCACTGAAGTCTTCTGGATAGAGTTGAGCGAACACCTGGACGTTCGGGTTCTGCGGGTCCAAACAAACTTTGGGAAGAAGTCTGGGTTCAGCACCGAACGTTGCCCAAACGCTATCCCGGACCCCGAACCCCATTGAAGTCAATAGAGACCCGAACATTTAGGCACAAAAATGGCTGTAACAAAGTCCTGGCAAGTGCTAGAGGGCTGCAAAAGGAAGTAAAATGGGGGTAAGAGTAGGGCAAGTGCCCTACAAAAAATGGGGATAGGGAAAATAAATTAAAATCAAATAAAAAAAATGGGAAGGGGGGGTGGATGTGGAGTAGGAGCCAAGAGGTTGACTAGGCCGTGACCATGGCAGTGTAGGTGGAAGTGGCGGTGGTCGAGGAGGAGGAGAAGGTAGCCAACACTGTTTTTTTTTTGTTTGTTTATAATTGGGGTAGCCCCCAAAATATTGAGGCCTATTCAAAAAAAGAAGTATACGAATGGCTGTGTGAGTCCGGTCTAAATGTTTATTCTGCACAAGGTACAGACAAGTCTTGTGGGATCCATGCCTGGTTCATTTTAATAAAGGTTAGCTTGTCCAAGTTGGCTATGGACAGGCGGCTGCGCTTGTCTGTGATAACGCCCCCTGCAGTGCTAAACACACGTTCAGACAATACACTGGCTGCAGGGCAGGCCAGCACCTCCAAGGCATATACGGCAAGCTCAGGCCAGGTGGCCAATTTGGAGACCCAGAAGTTGAATGGGGCAGACCCATCAGTCAGTACGTCTAGGCGTGTACACACATACTCTTGCAACATGTTGCTGAAATGCTGCCTCCTGCTAAGACGTTGTCTATCGGCTGGTGGTGCTCTTTGTTGTGGCGGGCTGCTGACAAAGCTTTGCCACATTTCGGCCATGCTAACCTTGCCTTCTGAGGTGCTGGCGGTGGCACAGCTGCATTGGTGGCCTCTTCCTCCTCCTCCTCTGCCTTCGCCTTGTGCTTCCACTGAGCCCCCGGTGTCATTTGGGAATGCCCTTGTAACAGGGATCCAGCAGGGTGGCCACCCAGTAATCAGAAGAAGTTATAATGTGGGCAACTCGACTGTCGTTGCGCAGGCACTGCAGCATGTAGTCGGCCATGTGTGCCAGGCTGCCCACAGGCAAAAGACAAGCTGTCCTCTGTGGGAGGTATATCATCTGTGTCCTCTGTATCCCCCTAGCCACGCTCCAGTGATGCCCACGAGCTGCGTTGGGTGCCACCCTGCTGCGGTTCCTCCTCCTCCTCCTCATCTTCCTCGTCCTCCTTGTCCTCCAGAACTGTGCCCTGGCTTGAATATTTTTGACCTGGCCAATGCAGGTGCAGGAACCCACCCTCTGAGCCACTTGCGAATGACTGGCCTGATAACCGTGGATATGACCCCTCTTCCTCCTCCTCATCCTCCTGTGCCACATTCTCTTCCATCATGGCCTGAAGTGTTTTTCAAGGAGACATAGAAGTGGGATAGTAACGCTGAGAACAGCGTCATCGGCACTGGCCATGTTGGTGGAGCACTCGAAACACCGCAATACGCTACACAGGTCTCGCATGGAGGCCCACTCGTTGGTGGTGAAGTGTTGCTGTTCCGCAGAGCGACTGACCCGTGCATGCTGCAGCTGAAACTCCACTATTGCCTGCTGCTGCTCGCAAAGTCTCTCCAGCATGTGCAAGGTGGAGTTCCACCTTGTGGGCACATCGCATATGAGGCGGTGAGCAGGAAGGCCGAAGTTCTGCTGCAGCGCAGACAGGCGAGCATCAGCAGGGTGAGAACGCCGAAAGTGCGCACAGACGGCCCGCACTTTATGCAGCAGCTCTGACATATCCGGGTAGTTTTTTAGAAAGTTCTGTACCACCAAATTCAGCACATGTGCCAGGCAAGGGATGTGCGTCAAACCGGCTCGGCCCAGAGCCGCTACGAGATTTCGGCCATTGTCACACACCACCAGGCCGGGCTTGAGACTCAGTGGCAACAACCACTCATTGGTCTGTTGTTCAATGCCCGTCCACAGCTCCTGCGCAGTGTGGGATTTATCCCACAAACATATCAGTTTTAAAACAGTCTGCTGTCGTTTCCCCCTGTATGTGCTGATGTTGGTGGTGAAGGTGTTACGCTGAGCGGATGCGTGGGTGGTCAAGGAGGAGGAAGTGCAGTAGGAGGAGGAGGCAACAGGAGGCAAAGAGAAATGCCCTGCAATCCTCGGTGGTGGAAGGACATGCGCCAAATGGCTAGCTGGCTCAGGCCCACCCGCCACTACATTTGCCCAGTGTGCAGTTAGCGAGATATAGCGTCCCTGCCCATGCTTACTGGTCCATGTATCAGTGGACCTTGCCACAGATGGCGTTGCGCAGTGCACACTTGTTCTTGTCCCCGACTTGTTTGTGCAGGGAAGGGATGTGTCAGGACCTGTGTCCTTGCTTGGGTCACCTGCTGGTGGCAGTATTGAGAAAACCAAGTGGTGTAGTGCTGGTGGCCACCAGCGGGTGTCTCCCAGGAGATTGAGCTCACCCTCTGTGGGCGACCACCGGTGGTCGTGATGTGGTGAACCAAAAGAGTTATGACGGTGGTCGTCCACTGGGTTCGTTCCTGTGTCCAGGACTGTGTAGGGAAGGGACGTGTTTGTTCAGCCCCTGTTCTTGTTCACACGTGACGCGTTGCGGTAGACACCGTTCCAGGTGACTATGTACCTGGTCATTCGTACCCGTCCCTGCGATATAGAGCGATTGACGTGTGACCCGTTTACATCACCGCCCACCCGGACTCGGTCGATCGGTAAACCGCGTACAGGAAGGTGGTGGCTCCTAACGTCCCGTA
>BLSH010473911.1:486507-503967 GCA_018402905.1 Glandirana rugosa | reverse complement strand
CTTCCACTTCTGGGGCAGCGCTATATGGATGGCCCACGGAAAGCACACCAGGAGAGTCATCAAAAAGCATAAGAGTCTCTTGCAGGACTTGGGGCTCAGACTGCTTGGCTAATTTACAAGGGGCTGAGGTGAAAGACAGATGGCCATGGGGTTCAGGTGCCAACTCTGAGCTTTCATCAAGGGACCGGGAGGGAGACAATGTGAAGGAACTGGAGGCATTGTCAGCCACCCAATCTACTATCACCTGTACTTGTTCTGGCCTCACCAATCGTTGAGGGGCATTCTGGCCTACCATATACCGGTGAAGGTTCTGTTGGCTACCTGAGGAAGGTGTTTCCCTTGTGCGTGTAGCTGGCACACCTCGACCACGTCCTCTCCTTCCAAGAGAAGGTTCACCAACTCCACCAACACCAGCAGCACCAGCATCACCAGCAGCACCATGACCACATCTCTTATTTGCTCTCCTCATTGTGCCCACAAATGTACTATGTAGCCCAATGTAAGTATTTATTAATACCAATTAATACCTTTTTTTTAAATTGAAAACACCAACGTAGCTGGACTTTTTATTTTGGTGCAAGAAATGCACCGCTCACACCAACAGCTGTAAGCTCTCCCTTTAGAACTAGGAGATGATTTTTGAACAATAATGTGTCACTAACAGCAACAGCTGTAAGCTCTCCCTTTAGAACTAGGAGATGATTTTTGAACAATAATGTGTCACTAACAGCAACAGCTAGAACTCTCCCTTTAGAACTAGGAGATGATTTTTGAACAATAATGTGTCACTTACAGCAACAGCTGGAAGCTCTCCCTTTAGAACTAAGAGATGATTTTTGAACAATAATCTGTCTCTCTAAGCAACAGCTGGAACCTGGCCCTATAGGAGTAGGCAATGATTTTTGAACACTAATCTGTCCCTCTAAGCAGAAGCCTCTACCTAGTGCAGTCAGGTCGTTGTGTAATGCAGGGTTTGATCTGCAATCTGTCACTCAAAGCAGCAGTATCTGAAATCTCAAATTACTCCCACAATCTGATCGTTGTGTACAATGCCACAATCTGATTGTTGTGTACGATCGTAACGATCATTGTGTTAGGCAGGGTTTGATCTGCAATCTGTCACTCAAAGCAGCAGTATGTGAAATCTCAAATTACTCGCACAATCTGATCGTTGTGTACAATTGAATCGATCGTTGTGTTAGGCAGGGTTTGATCTGCAATCTGTCACTCAAAGCAGCAGTATGTGAAACCTCGATTCTAAAATTTCTGCAATCTGTCCCTCAGAGCAACAGTAGTAGTAATCTCAGGATGCAGGATCAGATGTTAAAATGTCTGCAATCTGTCCCTCACAAAAACGCTGGCAGCTTCCTCTCCCTACACTATTCTGAGTCTCAGAGAGCATGTGACTGCAGCATCAAGTGACTCCAGCTTATATAGAGGCTGGGTCACATGATGCACTGGCCAATCACAGCCATGCCATTAGTAGGCATGGCTGTGATGGCTTCTAAGGGCAAACCAGTGAACCCAGGGGGGCTCTGAATATTCTTCCCCCTAGACAGTTTTGCACTATGTGGCCATTTCTTTTGACATGTCGCCAATGATCTGTGAACTCTGATACAACCTTCCTGGTTTGGTACGTTCGGGTGGTGAGGTCTGTGGTCCTGTTTATTAAGGAGGAGCTGACCCATTGATACATCTGCCCTGCATTACTGTGATTATATCTGGTGGGCTGGTAAGCCTTGATTCCTGACGGTGGTGGACTCACTTCTATACTGTGCACATATGGTGTTTGGTGTAGGTGGTGGGTCGTAGACTACAAGTCGGGTACATACTTACTACACTATACAGTTCCTTCTTTCATTTTTCATATGATATCGGTTCCTGGGAGTCCCTTGGTGTGAGGTCCCTAAGTGATTCATCTACTGGAACAGATTGAGGAAGGAGAACTTTATATTACATGTTCTGAGCGCTGTTATGACTGCTGGACGGTAAGCCTCCAGTTCGGGTGTGTGGGATTGTTGGATATCAATTTTTATCTACCACACTGGCTTTGGACATCTGCTATTATTATTGAATCGGTTGTCTATACATTTGGGAAAGTGGGAGAGGACCACTTCGATTCATCACCGTCTAGGACTATCCCTTCAACTTATTAGCGCGGCTCCTATGTTATCCATTTGACCCATATACTGAGACTGAGTATTAGAGCTGCTGCTGTTGGGACTGTTTTTGGTTAGCACAGTGTTGATCCAATTTAACACTATAAAAGAGCCTGTACAAGGAAGAATAAACAGACAATGTGTGTGCAATATATTTGTGTTGTATCATTTTGTATACCGTCTCCTGCAACACATTATGCATTATATCATATTAAACTCACAATCTTGATAAATTAAAATGAAGCCATTCAAGGATGCCTTCACCCAAAGATGATCACAATGGATACCAGCAGTCGCCACATGAAACTGGATATGTGAAGAATACATAAATAAAAGTGTGTGTATTAAAACAAGGGCAACATTCTGAGAGGGCTGATAGAGCATAGGTGTTAGGAAAAAGCATCAGTCCAGATGCTTTCTGGGCATTTCCGCAGTGGTGCGCGCATCCATGCGCATTTGTGCGCGTCCGTGCGCACGCCCACGTGCGTGCGCGCTCCCGCTCATTCCCAGCAGCAAGTGCTGTCTGTTCTACAGTGTCTGTGACCTGTAAGCCCCAGCTCTGAACCCCTGTTCCTGTATTGCTCTGTTTCCTGTTTTACCTGGTTTGACCTGACCTGCTGATCTGCTGCCTGCACCGACCCTGGCTATCTACGACCCACCGATTGTCTGCTCCCTTTGTACTTCTGCTGCCTGCCTGATAACGAACCTTGCTTGAACATGACCATTCTTCTGCCTGACCCATCTGTACCGCACTGCCTGCCTGTTGCCGACCCAGCCTGCACAACCATCCCTCTGACGAACATGACCACCTGGATCATCACATCATCATCAGTGACCATTCAAGCCATGGCGCAACTTTACGAGGATCCCCACCAGGCTGCCACAGCAGAGGCCACCCTGTATACACTCCAGCAGGGTCGTCGTCCCGTGGAGGACTATGCCGCTGAGTTACGGTGCTGGAGCGCAGATACAGCCTGGGGCAGTGCCGCTCTCCTGTTTCAGCTCTGTATGGGACTATCAGAACCCTTAAAGGATGAGCTGGCACGAGTGGGGATACCCAAGATCTTGGAGTAATTAATTAACCTGGCCATCTCCATAGATCGGCGCCTCAGAGATCGCCGCAAGGTGTTTTGGGCAGTTACGCCCCAACTGGATGCTCCCACGGGTTCCCAGTTACCCGGTTCCGCCTGCCTTCCACCCGGCACCCTCCTCCTCCTCTCCACAAGACGTCCCTGAGCCGTGTTACGCCCATCCCTGACCACCGAAGAGAGGCAGCATCGCTTTACTTTGAACCTGTGTCTGTACTGTGGAGAACCCGGTCACGTGGTCAGGATGTGCCCCGCTAAGCATGGAAAGTGCTCTACAGTTGCTTCAAGCGACCTGCCTAGCTCCTCAAGTTCCTCAGCTCATCTGACTATTCTCCTTTCTTTGCAGCTTCCCGGAAGGAATATCACGGTCCCAGCCACCCTTGACTCCGGGGCGTGCAGTCCTCTTGCAACCAAAATCTCACAAGATGGTGATCCGCTTGGCCGACGGGTCGCATATTAAATACGGGACTGTTACCCATGAGACGGCCCCTCTTCCATCTGTCACACTGGATGGTCACAAGGAACTCCTGCGGCTGAACGCCATCGCTTCTTCCCTCTGTCCCATTATTTTGGGCCTATCATGGTTCCAGGCGCACAATCCCAGTATTGATTGGGCTACAGGGACAGTCCGCTTCCAGTCGTCTTACTGCTGACGACATTGCTCAGCCTCCAGAGGTGAAGTTGTCCCCCCCACTCCTCTGTCTGGACTCTGACACAGAACCCGACATCCATACCCTCCTTCCTCCGGCCTATCATTCTTTTTTGGATGTCTTTAGCAAGAAAGGGGCTGACTAACTACCTTTGCATAGACCCTACGACTGCCCCATTGAACTGTTGCTTGGGGCAGAGGTGCCCTTTGGGAGGATTTATCCCCTCTCTGAACATGAATTAGCGGCCCTCAAGGCCTACCTGGATGAGAACTCTAAGAAAGGGTTCATCCGACACTCCACTTCTCCTGCTGGGGCTGGCATCTTCTTCGTGGAGAAGAAGGACCAATCGCTCAGCCGTGCATTGATTACCGGGAACTTAACTGGGTGACCATTAAAAACCGGTACCCTCTGCCTCTAGTCCCGGAACTATTTCAAAGGTTAGGAGCAGCCACCATCTTCACCAAGCTTGATCTGCAGGGAGCATACAACCTCATTCGTATCAGGGAGGGAGACGAATGGAAAACAGCATTCCGTACCCGCTTTGGTCATTACGAGTACCTGGTGATGCCCTTTGGTCTGTGCAACGCCCTGGCGACATTTCAACACTTTGTAAATGAAGTGTTACTGGATTTCCTTGACCTCTTTGTGATTATTTACTTGGATGACATCCTGATTTTCTCTGCCTCCCTCGAAGAACACCGTACGCATGTCACCAAAGTTCTGGGTCAGCTCCGGCAACATGGCCTGTACGCCAAGTTCGCCAAGCTCTGAACCTCTGTTCCTGTATTGCTCTGTTTCCTGTTTTACCCGGCTTGACCTGACCTGCTGATCTGCTGCCTGCACTGACACCGGCTATCTATGACCCTCCGATTGTCTGCTCCCTTTGTACTTCTGCTGCCTGCCTGATAACAAACCTTGCTTGGACTTGACCATTCTTCTGCCTGACCCATCTGTACCGCACTGCCTGCCTGTTGCCGACCCAGCCTGCACGACCATTCCTCTGACCAGCACGACCACCTGGATCATCACATCATCATCAGTGACCATCCAGCCCTTGTGCCATCCCATACTCTTGGACTTCTGTCTACTCTACCAGGGGTCCTTGAATCGGGAGCGCAAGAGCGGTGGTTCCCTGCACAAGACAGACTCCACCACCAGGCTCGTGACAATAGGTTAAATGTGTGAGATGACAAAAGCAATTCCAAACTAAGGGGCAGCATACGCATGTGCATTTATATAAATAGTTTTACCACCAGGGATCTACAGAACAAAAATACTAAAACCTTAAGGTAAAAATGATTAAATACAATAAGAGGAACCTACCAGTGTAAGGTGGGTAAGTGGAGGGTGTGTCTCAGTCCCAATTTGTACAAACACACACAATATGGATAGCCCATGGGACCTTTTTGATTAACAGCACAAGAATATAAAAATTTAACAATAGCTTATTCATGACATAAAAACAGCAACATGTATAAAAGATTTTTGCTACATACAAACTCACATGAATAACAACGAAGTACTCCAAGTAAGAAACCTTATGTTAGGAACCAGGTGGTTTGGGCACATATCCACCATGTATTCAAATTGTGTCCATGCCATCACTCGCGATGCTTTTCGCAAGCTGGTAATTTGCTTCATCAAGAGAAGTACAAGATCACACCTGAGGGTGAAAGACTCATGTAAGATACTCTGGGGGAAAAAAACCCTCAGGAGGAAGTCATGTAAAATGAGCCTTCAGGGGACAAAAGAACAACAACCAAAAATCATTAGCAATATACCATCAAACTTACAACTAGATTAGAATGTTGTCATCTTCCGTCACCATACTTGTTTCAAAATGTAAACGTCAACACAAACTGATCAGAAAATCTACAAACATGTGCCAAAAATCATATAGGACCACCTTGAGGTTCACCAAATACTCTTCGCCTTAGGGGCTGTGGCAGGTGTGGAAACCCAGGGAAGATGGGGCACACCAAAGATACACCTCTCCCTGTTTGGCAACAGAGCCATGGGAAAGGGTGGACAGATCCTAAGGAAGGGACAAAAAACCTCATACGTATATTCACCACAAATGATATATATGTGTCGTGGATCCTTTCAAACTCAGGTACAGATACCTGACACCTGTTAGTCAGTGATACCAAATTCAAGATAATATATGTAGCTACAAAGAGACCAGACAGAATCAAGTAAGTTTGAGTCAGTTGATCTGCTTTAATTTTGGCCCGCTCAGGTTAAATACAGTAAATTATGTATGTAAGGATAGGTTGGATCAAAATATAGTTGACCAATCAAAGGTTAGTAAAATCTACAGCAAGCTTAGTGTTAATCTTCTTGTGACCATGTCTCATCGAGAAGTCACCATCAAAATGTATTTATCGCTTGTGGTTTTCAGACATCCTTAGCTAGCATCTGGCTGGTTTTCCAGGAACTTGAGGAACTTGTATGACCACAGGTTCTCCAAATATAAATCATACATTTAACCCCTTTTAGTCCCTAACTGGGTGTAGGCAGTGGTCATTGTTTGGTATGTTTGATTTTTGGTCAGGCAACGCATTGACATATTTGCTGCCACTGTGCTACATGCTGGGTGTTCAATGTGCCCCTGCACCTTTAAGGAGGGGTGGGGCCCCTTCCAGACCATCTGCCTTCACCTATCTTATTAGAATGCATGTGCTACCACTGTGGAGTCTCTTACAAGTCAGAGATAGGACTGCAGATCACAGGGTGCCTTGGCGGGGCCTGTAGCTTACGCGTGCATTTGCAAATTTGTGCAACAAAACCCCTGTTTTTAAACGCATACTGTTAGACAGGTTAATTTGGTTAGTTGCAGCTGGCCGGTAAGTAGAGCTTGGTATTTGCCTTGGATTTATCCCTGGCCCTTGTTTTTTCTAGTAAAATCTACAGCAAGCTTAGTGTTAATCGTCTTGTGACCATGTCTTACTGAGAAGTCACCATCAAAATGTGTTTATCGCATGTGGTTTTCAGACATCCTTAGCTAGACGGCCATCTGGTTCATTTTCCAGGAACTTGTATGGCCACAGGTTCTCCTAATATAAATCATACGCTTAACCCCTTTTAACTCCCTTTAGCCTGTAACCCCTCCTTCAGTTCCCCCTGTCCAAAGCCACTACGGGACAGCCTTTCTCTTTGAATCAAGAAGAGTTAGACTGTCTAGAGGAACTGAACGAGGGGTTACAGGTAGCCCCCGCCCTCTCTCTCCTGAACTATGCAAAGCCCTTTACTCTGTTTTGTCATGAACAAAACGGACACGCATCTGGGGTTCTCACGCAGGTGCATGGAGGCAGGAAAAGGCCACTGGCATATGTTTCCTGCCAACGTGACCCTGTGATAAAGGGATCTCCCAGCTGTGTACGAGCTGTGGCTGCTTGCAAGGTACTGCTAGACAAGACAACTGACATTGTGCTAGGTCATCCACTGACCATAATAGTCCCACATGCAGTACAAGAGATACTCCACCTGGCACAAACCAGACACATCTCTTCAGCCCATGAATGAGCCCTGTTAAGTAGTGATCACATCACCATAAAAAGATGCAATATTTTAAATCCAGTCAGTTCACTTCCAATTCCAGAGCAGGTTCCAGAGAGGTAGGAGGGAGCCGGTGAGTTGTTTTGACACCTCTCATGACTATCTGTAAAGCACGCAACTTTTTAAGCCTTATTTTTAAGCCAATAAAGCATGCAGATTTAATAGAGAGGCTGTTTTTAGCCTTCCAGTATCCCACGAGGTGGCCATCCTAAAGACAAAAGCACACATGAAGGAAAACACAGAAGGGCCTGCAGGGAACTCAAGGGCTGATAAGACAATGAAGAAAGCCGCACTGGAGCAAGTCCCTATAGGGGTGCTGTCACTTGCAATAAAGCAACCAACTCCAGTAAGTATGACAAACTTGATATCATTGCAGAAACAAGCCCCCTCACAGGAGTGGTGAGGAGTGGCAGAGGGAAGGTGCAACGCCAGATGAAACTGGTTTCTGGAGGATGGAAGAACATATTTGTCTTCCCTAGGCCCTGTACCCAATGATGGCAGCTGTAGCCCATGGACTGTGTCACAATTCAAAGACTGTGATGACCACCTTGGTAACGGAACACTGGATAGCACCAGGTTTTTATGGAGTAGCTGCAAAACATACTGCTTCTTGTCTTACCTGTGCTAGGTTTAATGCTGGCAGGACCATGAACACCCCACAAAAACACCTCCCTAGACCAGACTACCCCTTCCAGAGGATCCAAATAGACTATATTGATCTCCCACAATCCAATCCCTATGCTTTGGTTTGCGTGGATATTTTTTCAGATTGGGTGGAATCGTGTCCGGTGTCCAAGGGTACTGCCCAAACCACTGCAAAGAAACACTTGTCTGAGGTATTGTGTAAGTATGGGATACCAGAAACCATTGAAAGTGACAGGGGTACTCACTTCACAGGAGAGGTATTGCAAGAAATATTGTCTTCACTAAACATTGAACACACTTTTCATACCCAATATCATCCACAGAGTAGTGGTAAGGTGGAAAGAGTAAATGGTATAATAAAAAACAGACTGAGTAAAATAATGGCAGAAACAGGTAACATTGGCAAGAGTGCCTGCCTATTGTGTTGCATTCAATCAGGAACACTCCCAAAAGAAGCACTGGCCTCACACCATATGAGGTACATTTTGGGAGTGCTCTAAAAGCAGGTCTGTATTTCCCACAGCAATTACAGGTTATGCATTCTGATCTCACTGGGTATTTTGCTGAGCTGCAGAAACAGTTGACAAAAATACATAATCATGTGTTTTCATCCCTGCCAGATCAGAATGAGGATAACATAAAGCCATAAAGTAAGGCCTGGAGATTGGCTGGTAATTAAAAGACATGTCAAAAAGTAGAAGGAAGAGATACATGGATATGCCAGCCATTGCAAAAAGGCGGTACAATGATTCTCTTTTAGTTCCTGATGTGTACAACAATATTGGGTGCAATGGGGGGGCAATACAACAAAGAGGTTGACAACCCTAGACATAATGCACTACTAAGACTTAAATATCAGGTGGCCAGGAAATCAGGATACCCAGTCTTGGATATGTTCACGGTTACACCCCGAGACCCAGACTATACCTGTGTTGGTAAACCCACTCACGCTAGAAGACCTAAATCAGACTAAGTTTCCAAAATTGTATAGGAACATTACCAGCGCATGTAAAGAAATGTCAGTTTCTCTGAATGTTGCAAGCCTAATTAGGAACAGTGTGTCTAACATTTAAAGGGAATAAAACAAATGTAGGAAAAGTGGATTGTTCACAAGCACTAATAAACATATCCTTAGCACATCTAATTGCAGACAGCCCAAAAAAACGAAACTTGTTTGCATTACGTAAACGAGCCTGTAAAACATAAAATCCATCCCATACTGTATGACAACGTGGACACATTTCACTTAGGTAAAGATTGGCAATTGGAGTCCTATTATGGAAAACTGGCCAATTGCAGTTTAATCCCAGAGGTTGTAACACTGGGATCAGGAATCAATTAGGTCTGTGCGAATAAAGCATACAGCTGGCTCCCTCAGAAAGCCACGGGAACCTGTACTATAGCTTTCCTGATCCCTATGGTATTTTCCCATCCAGATGACCACAGGAGGTCCTGCCCTAACTAAATATCTCATAAAATACAGAGGCAGGGTCACAAAATAACGTTTCATTACTGCTGATAAGGCCTGGTCCTGGTTTCCAACCTGGACAGGGTGGGGAATTGAACTCATGTCCAGGTTGAACAACTATTCCAAAATGTTCGAGGGCAGCATGTTTTTTCCATAATGCAAGAACTATGTCTAGAATCTAATCATATCTGGTCTTCACACTGCTGGGGGTAGCCTGGAATGCAATTCAACAAGTTGTATGGGGCTGACCAGTGCATATCAACCTTCATCTGGGAGTCCTGCCCCCCGGGCAGGGGAGTGACAGCTGGAATGTAAGCCACATGGTGCAATAAAGTTGGAGACCTGATTAACTGTACATAACTGTACATAAAAACGTCAATGGTCAACTGCTAAGGTGATTAATTGCCTGAATTACAGATCTTCAAAAGAACACCTGACCCGGGAAGATGACTGGGTCAGATATGAGAGATACATGGACAAATACTGCCTCTACTTGGACAACCCAGGCATGCGTCCTAGAGACAGACTCAAGGAAAAGAAGTCTGTTACCATTGGGCAGAATGCAGAAGTAGGTTGGCGCTGGGAATGTGTGTGTGGATGATGCATGGATGGGTTTAAAAGCCTGTGTTTCGTGCTGGGAGATACTTTTCTCTTCCATCTTTGATCCATCAGGCCAGCCAGAACAACATTTTGGGGATAGCTTAAGTACCACCTTATATTATTTATGTTATAGGCTCTATGATATTTTCTTTTAGTATTTTGATGTTAGAATCTCTATTTTCATTATAATAAATGTAATTCTTGCTTTATTAAAGCGGAGTGATTGATTATTTGTATATATATAAGCTAACCTTATTATCATACTATTATTGTTACTGTTATCAGAGTTTTAGTAGGTTAACAAATTATAGGAATAGACAATTAATATATAGTTATGTAATAAATTTGGGGAAACCATAACCATCCCTATTTTTATTGCATTTGGCACTCCAGAAGCAGGAGCATAGATACTTCATTTGGAACCCCTAAAAGGAGTGTGGAAGGAAATCCTACACAGAATCCTTAACCCTAATATATTTTTTGTCATCAGTTCCTCTAAGCTAAGGAGTCCTCAACTCTACAAGAGCAATCAGAACTGAATGTATCTCTCTGCAGTGGACATTAGCGAGAAAGGGTTGATTAACCTTGGTTAACTGAGGTACCTTGCAGATTTATAGGAGAGCCCATACGTCTTTGAGGAGAAAGTGTGAGAAATATAGATTATATTTTTTGTACCCTCCAGAAAGTGAAAAAGATTTCTGGCTCTAAAAGAGGACTAAGGTGACCTAGAATCTGAAGTGTCGGGGTACAGACAGTTCATAGTAGGGAGTTCTGTAGGACTACAAGTTCCTATGAGTTTAAAAACTTTGTCTCTGTGTGTGTGTATTCTTTGTGTTGTGTATCTGCAACTAATGGAGAGCATCAGAATGTTCATTGAAAAACATGGGTCTGCTAAGTTTAAGACCTTGCCAGAAAATGCATTGACTCACCAATTTAATGATTTATTAAAACAATGCGAGATTCACAACCAGGATTTGAAATATAAATCATCATCTAAAAAAGGCAAAAAGGTGAAAAGAGCGAATGTTATATGCATGCTATTAAAAATGAAACAAGTTGCAGAACAAAAAGAATTGCAATGGTGTAAAGAATGCACGCAGTTATGGAGCACAATAGAAAGCGCGAGTAAAAACATATTAGTGATAGCTGCAAAGGCAGATGCAAATGTTTGTGATCAGATTGAACAGTTAATCAATGAGAAGTGTATATTGGAACAGAAAATTAGTGAATTGCAGGTAACATGTAAACAAAGAGAAAGTTGTATTGCCTATTTGAATCAAAGAGAGGCAGAGAATGAACGTAGGATAACAATGCTTAGAATGGAGCTACAAGAAGCTCAGACAACCATAAGGGAATTATCTTACAAATATGTCAATGCTGAGCAGTCTCAATGTTTAACATAGAAAGAACAATTAGGGAAACTGGAGGCTCTTGTTGATGCAAATGATATTGCTCTGGCTGGAATCAATGTTGGCAATGTGGAAGAGGAGTATTTAGACAAAAGTGCTATAACTGCTCTTGAAATTGATTATGGCATTGAAATGGAAAACACGGCTCATCATTTCGAGGACAGTAGTAATGTAACAGTGGAGACTTCGGATGAGTCCATGGTTAGGGATTACTCCTCAGAGAGTGACAGTGTGAAGTCAATTGACTCCAAACATAGCAATGATGTGCAGAAACGGGGGTCTCCATCGCCATGTACTTATAGATGGGCCTATGCAGGGAGACCAGCTCTCAAGTGCTTTGCTTGTAAAAAGTGGGGTCACATTGGAAGATATTGTTTGGTGTCTAATAGCAATAATATGCAAAGGAAACCTCAGTACCCTAAAACTACACCAAGGCGGTATGAAGTTTACTTTGCCAGATGGGGTAGCAATCCAATGCATAGAGGCCATAATTATCAAACCCATGTCCCCTTTAAAACACAGATTCTGAGACTAAAAATTAAAAATAGTCAGTTAAGACAGGAAAGACATTTGTATTTGGAGCAGCTGAATAAATTCAAAATGGAGGCAGCCACATGTTCACATGGGTATAGCACTGGGGGAGACAAATCCTTTGTTAGCAGCCCTTAGTGAATTTCATTGATGGTAAGAATTTTCAGGTTAACGTTGTTTGGCGATGAATAAGGTTTACATGCATGCAAGTCTTTTGTTTTGGCTTTAAATTTTTGGAATATTATGGAGGACCTTGATGTATTTTTTAGTATTTTCAAGGGCAAGGCTCTGGATTTTTATTATTTTTAAATATATTAGTTTTTTTTTCCTTCATATTTGTTTTTTTTTTCTCTTACTGTTTTATTATTATTATTATTATTATTATTATTTTTTTTTTATTCTTATTAATTTTTTTTCTCTTTTTTTATGTTTTTATTTTTTTTTGTTATTGATTTATTTGTAGTTTTTTTTAGTTTTTGTTAATTTATTTAGATTTTTAGTTTTTTTAGTTTTGTTCAGGTGTAAAAATTGCAAATTGTTAGGTTTATTCCCCCTGAAAGAGGGGTCATTGAATAGGCCCTTAATTAGCAACTGAATATAGTTTCTTGAAGGCAGGAGTTGGTAGAAAACCATAGTAGCCTCTGGAGTTTCTTTTTTTTTAAGTTTTTATTTTCATTCAGGTAGAAAATTCCAAAAGGTTTAGGTTTTATTCACCTGAAAGGGGAGTTAGTGTGTAAGTTTTGAGTAACAGGTACATGTACTCTTTTTGTTTTTACGTTTAAAGTGAAAATTGTTGGAAAACAGCATTCCTTTTTTTGTATTTTTCCTTATTGTGTGAATCCAGTTTAGAGTGTGTTCAGCCTAAATAAATAATTGTCTGTTTTTATAGTTTGTTCAGAGTCGCAGAAGCCAGGAAAACTAAGTTCCTGGGTTCCAAGGGAGGTTCTGTAAGAAGAATGCAAGCGAAAAGATATTGCGGATAAGAATTTGATTCTGCCCTTGTTTTTCACTTCCAGAGTCCTGGTGGAGTGAAAGATTGGAGAGGTCTCTGGAACATGGATGAAATATGTTCATCTGGTTGGCAGTTTGTCTGCGCCATGCCATATCACAAAGTTGTTCTGAGAAGTACAGTTCAGCGAACACCTGGATGTTCGGTGGGTTCGGCTAAACTTTGCAAAAAAGTTTGGGTTCGGTACCGAACTTGACCCGAACGTGACCCCGAACCCCATTGAAGTCAATGGGGACCCAAACTTTTCGGCACAAAAATGACTGTAAAAAAGTTCTGGAAAGTGCTAGAGGGCTGCAAAAGGAAGTAAAATGATTTTAGAACAATAATCTGTCCCTTACAGCAACAGCAGGAACCTGACCCTATAGGAGTAGGCGATGATTTTAGAACAATAATCTGTCCCTTACAGCAACAGCAGGAACCTGACCCTATAGAACTAGAAGATGATTTTTGAACAATAATGTGTCCCTCTAAGCAGTAGGGTCTACCTAGTCTGGTCAGATCATTCTGTAATGCAGGATGAGATGTTATTAGATCTGCAATTTGTCCCTCAAAGCAGTAGTAGTACTAATCTCTACCTAGTCCTCAATCAGATCATTCTGTAATGCAGGATGAGATGTTATTATATCTGCAATCTATCCCTCACAGCGCCGGCAGCATCCTCTCCCTAAACTAGCCTGAGAGCATGTGACATGCAGCACTACGTGACTCCAGCTTATACAGAGACTGGGTCACATGATGCACTGGCCAATCACAGCCATGCCAATAGTAGGCATGGCTGTGATGGCTTCTAAGGACAAACCAGTGAAACGCTTGTTGATTGGCTGCCCTGCAGCTATTCAACAGGCGGATCAAATAACTGAACCCAGAACCCGAACCCAAACTTTTTTCAAATGTCCGGGTTCGGGTCCTGGTCACGGACACCCCAAAGTTCGTTATGGACCCGAACTTTACAGTTCGGGTTCGCTCAACTCTACTGAGAAGCAATCAGGGGAGAAGGGACAAACAAAGATTCCGATATTTGCAATACACGGTTTCTTTTTCTTATGGACAATTTAGTGCTAATGTTACATCTGAAAGACTGTGCCCATTAACAAGACGTATGGAACATTTTGCCAGAATCTCTCATGTCATTTATGAGTGCAAACATAATGCGAATACAAGCGCAATGGGTTGGAGGTTAGAGAAAGAATATAACCTATCCAATCCTGCAAAACGAGAAATGAAAAATATGTTTTGTTTTTGGTGAAGAATTGAGTGTAAGGAAATATGTTTTTGATGTGTGACATAGGTATCGGCATAACTGAATTTACATGATGCAGGTACCCAGGAGTCTGACACTTAGGTGTCTGTTGGCCAGACTGGAGAGATCCAGATGACACATCAATTTTAACAGTCCTATAGAGAAGGTATCAGTTACAGGACATGTTGGACACCAGAACTGCACATAGTGGAGATATACCTGGTCTCATCTGAGCAGATGGAACCCTGCACAGGTGATGCCCATATCCACTCACAAAAACATACTCCGTTGGAAAGAGGGAAACCACTACAAACTGTTCTAAGCTCTTCCCATATGCTGGCTACCAGTTTGCAGTTTGTGTATGCCTTCACCACATGGCACTTCAACATCACAGTGGTTGATAAAATGTATTACCTTATATGTGCTGAATATACACTGAATCAAATGCGGTCATTATACCAGTGGCTTGCTCCCAGAGATGTGCGGACACGGAGCGTGCTTCATTCAGGGCGCTTATTTGTGAGGAGCAATTGGGAGAGGAGGAATGTGTTCAGCACTATATTGGGGGGAATAGGAGCAGGGATGGGTGCTATTAATGAAGTGGATATCAGTATCCTGAGAAACAAACTCTCAGCCATAGCCTCAGATAGTAAGTGGGACTTTGTTACTCAGAGGGAGATTAATGGCATCCTTAATAACATTCAACAAAGTAATATAAATACCCAGGGTAAAGTGGCTCAAGATTTTATCTACCACTTTAATAGGTTGGTAGAGAGTGTGGTCGTACAAGGCAAGAATGTATCATGGGCTTTGGCGTGCATGCAGGGGCAGGCGGAATTATCAAACAACATCAAGCTGATTGTGCAGTCTCTGTATGAGGGACAGTGGCCTTCACAGCTCAGTAAGATGTTGCCGAAACACATTGTTTTTTACTAATCCAAAGTGGTGGGCTAATGCCTGGATGGGCTATGCTAGTTTGGATTATGAAAGGTGTTCAGCTTCCTCGTTGATCCCATATACAGAAGTGCAGACTCGGTCTGTATATTCTGTGGTCTCAATGGGCATACTGACTGGGGAGTCTACCTTGCTGCATCCGAGGCTAAATTACCCACATGTGATTAGAAAGGAGGGAAGCTGGAGACAGGTTGATATTTCCCTCTGTCAGAGACATGACCATGATGTTCTGTGTATGCCAGGTCAGTACGCAGTGGTGAACGAGAAATGTTGGGAATATGCTTCACTCTGTGTTCTGGATGGGGAAAACACTGCCGGGAAGGAGCCTGTGTATTATTTGGGGCATAGAAGAGTGTGCTTCTTTGTCCTAAAGGATGCCAATGTAACGTTGATCATGGAAACAGGGTGCGCCACCTAACAATAGCTAGGGGTGCATGGTATACCCTGGGCGATGTTTCTGAAATCCAGACACAGGGGTGGAATTATGTGGTACCGCATGTTGCCAATCTGTCTGTGGATGTCAATTATGACCGCCCTGTTAGTCTAAGAGCCCTGAATCTGGGTATGGGAAAAAGGATACAGGAATGGTTGACAGATTGGGATATGGATGAGAACCTGATGAGGGCACTGTAGCAAGAGAGAGCTAATGCTACTATAGTTATCTACCATGATCAGAATAAAATAAAGGAGGTAGTGCATCAACTAGAGGATGATGCTAAAGGGTATTGGTGGGAGGTAATATTCTGACATTCTAATAAGGCCAACGGTATTTGAATTATTTGATACACCCCGTTGTAGTATTACTCATTATTGCTGCAGTTTCATCTTTGGTTCAGGTTGGCATGTGTTGTTGGACTCGACATTTATATAGAAAGGTCTCACATTTATCTATGCAAGTTGAGGGACAAATTGACGGTAAGGTCTCTGCGTACAAGTTGGAGGCTTTACCGCCAATTCAGAGGCACAGAGCACCGCATATATGGCAGAATTGTGGTAGGAAAGGCCATATTGAGCAAGCCTGCCTAATCCCGCCCCATATACACAATGAAGGGTTATGGGAGGTTGGCGGTGGGATGCTTAAGGTGGTGGGTCGAATGTACATGTATATATTATGGTAATGGGTTGATTTGTGTGATAGCATAATTTGATATACATGTATTAGGTTAGTAATATGAGTGAATAAGGCCCTCCTCGAGGTTCTATATCTGGAAGCTGGTTGAAACGTAGCTCTGAGTGTGTGTTGGTGAATGATGAGTGAATGGACACCCCTTGCCTGTATTGCACCCCATCATGAAGAGACCAGGAAGGAGAAGACGGAATGGTGATATGGATGCTGTCCCTGAAGAATGGTGGTAGGCGTATCACCCAGAGGCAAAGCGGCACATGCTGTTTCAGAGGAAAGGAGGTGTGTGCCCTTCAGGCACAGTGGCACATGTTGGAAAGCACAACATGTGAAGATATTTATGGACTGTAACATAGAAGCTGTTTTGGGAGAAGGGAGGTGTGTGCCTTTCAGGCACAAAGCGGTTTATGTTGGAGGACAACATGGTTTTTCCATAATGCAAGAACTATGTCTAAAATCTAATCATATCTGGTCTTCACACTGCTAGGAGTAACCTGGAATGCCATTCTACAAGTTGTATGGGGCTGACCAGTGCATATCAACCTTCATCTGGGAGTCCTGCCCCCAGGCAGGGGAGTAACAGCTGGAATGCAAGCCACATGGTGTAATAAAGTTGGAGACCTGATTAACTGTACATAAAAACATCAATGGTCAACTGCTAAGGTGATTGATTGCCTGAATTACAGATCTTCAAAAGAACACCGTCCACAAGAAAACTTCTAGACATTAAGTCCGTTAGTTAGTGGAATCGTCAACTGGTAACTACAAAAATACATGTCAATTAGTCCAGAGGTTGAAATAATGTGGTACACCGAACGTAAGGTCGACAATGAGGGGACGGACCCCCGTCCTGAGGGTCTACTTCCAACTATACGTGACCAGTCGGGGTATGTTGAACATCTTACCGTAAGGTCCAATGAGGATCGTCACACTTCTGGTCTATACTAATCTAAAATCTGTATCAAGAACGTAATACCTTTTTGGTACAACAGGAGGTTGTATTTGGCGAAACACGGACTTTCCGTG
>BLSH010473911.1:450219-479630 GCA_018402905.1 Glandirana rugosa | reverse complement strand
CAGGTTGTATGGGGCTGACCAGTGCATATCAACCTTCATCTGGGAGTCCTGCCCCCAGGCAGGGGAGTAACAGCTGGAATGCAAGCCACATGGTGTAATAAAGTTGGATACCTGATTAACTGTACATAAAAACATCAATGGTCAACTGCTAAGGTGATTGATTGCCTGAATTACAGATCTTCAAAAGAACACCTGACCCAGGAAGATGACGGGGTCAGATATGAGTGATACATGGACATATACTGCCTCTAGTGGACAACCCAGGCATGCGTCCTAGACAGACTCAAGGAAAAAAAGTCTGCTACCATTGGGCAGAATGCAGAAGTAGGCTGGCATCTGGGCGTGTGTGTGTGGATGATGTATGAATGGGTTTAAAAGCCTATGTTTCGTGCTGGGAGATCCTTTTCTCTTCCATCTTCAATCCATCAGGCCAGCCAGAACAACATTTTGAGGATAGCTTAAGTATCACCTTATATTATTTATGTTATAGGCTCTATGATATTTTCTTTTAGTATTTTGAAGTTAGAATCTCTATTTTCATTATAATAAATGTAACCCTTGCTTTATTAAAGCAGAGTGATTGATTTTATATATATATATATATATATATATATATATATATATATATATATATATAAGCTAACCTTATTATCATACTATTATCGTTACTGTTATCATAGTTTTAGTAGGTTAACAAATTATAGGACTAGACAATTAAAATATAGTTAGGAAATAAATTTGGGGAAACCATAACCATCCCATGTTTTATTTCACACAATCATTGATGAGGTGTTGAATCTGACCCAGACCGGCATACGCTTGTTAGCTGAGGAACAAAAACAAATTTGACGAGTCACTCTTGAACAACAAATGGCCATAGAAGCTCTAACTGCAGCCCTAAATGGTCTCTGTGAGCAAACCCAGAACTATGAGTGTTGCACTTGGATCTTTAATACCTCTAAGGAGATTAAGGAGCACGGGGCCAAGGTAGAAGAGCTACAGGCTCAGGCGCGCTCCATTAGCCAGGACGGGTGGAATCCTTTTAAAATGCTGGGGAATGTTGGGTCCTGGTTTGGTTCTGTGATACAATGGTTCCAAAGATTGGGAGGGGTCCTACTAATGTTTATGGTATGTTTGTTCCTCGGTTTTGTGCTAATCAATATAGTTGTGTGTTATTGGTAAAATTACACAGGCCAAGAACAAAACCTATTTCAACTTCCTGCGGAGACAAGGAATGAATGATGACAATGAGTATGTTGTGATGAGACATCTGTCACCTCAACCCACTATGTATGAAGAAACCACCACCTCAGAACCTCACCAAGAATCAGACACCCCCCACTGAGGTTTGCCCTCCAGGCCAGTGTCCCAAGCATAAGGGGTTGCTCCCTTGGGAGGATCTGATAAGTGGATAGGCAGTTAGGGTGATCAGTAAATTCTTAAGAGGGGGAAGATGACGTGGCAAGATGGCTACTCAGAGCAAACACTGGCATACGGCAAAAATAATTACATTTCAGTAGTCATCAGAATTATTTATGCCAGTGTACATGTAAGATAAAGAAATAAGTTCAAATCAATATTTTCATAGAGAAGTTATTTTGCTCTGAGTAGCCATCTTGCCACCTCATATGTGTACTAATCAATAAAAATAGTAAAGAGTACCAGTGCCATAGCTTTAATCAATAAAGTCAGTGAATATGTCATGTGTCAATATGTACAGTATATGTGAATGAATCGTATTAACGTATTAACCAAACGTAGAATGTGATATGATTATACTAAAATAACTATTAATATTAGTGTCAATAATGACTACCCCTGTACAAAAAAATTGAAAAAAAAAGTGAAAGTGACCTATTGTATATAAGGGACAAGCAGACCAACCAGCATTCCCCTAACTATCCCCTTAAAACAAATATACACTACTTAAAACCATCATATCAAACAGTGATGTGCTACAAACAACAAGCCAAACCAAACAACTGTGCCAAAACACCAAAAAAACCTTTGACCTGTCATCAGTGTTTATAGTATTATGGATACTACATCCACGATGGAAACACCTTTTCCCAGGTAATGCCTGAACAAGGAAATGGAGGGCCCAGGACTAAATGAATCAACATAGAAACCAACCGTAGAAAATGATATGATTATACTAAAAATAACTATTAATATTAGTGTCAATAATGACTACCCCTTTACAAAAAATACAAAACAATGTGAAAGTGACCCAGTATATTCCCCTAACCTATCCCATTAAAACAAATATACACTACTTAAAACCATCATATCAAACAGTGATGTGCTACATTGCAGTACCATACACAGGTAAAAGTTTTTTTTTGTGGTGTTTTGGCACAGTTGTTTGGTTTGGTTTGTTGTTTGTAGCACATCACTGTTTGATATAATGGTTTTAAATAGTGTATATTTGTTTTAAGGGATAGTTAGGGGAATGCTGGCTGGTCTGCTTGCCCCTTATATACACTGGGTCACTTTCACATTGTTTTGTATTTTTTGTACAGAGGTAGTCATTATTGACACTAATATTAATAGTTATTTTTAGTATAATCATATCACTTTCTATGGTTGGTTAATACATTGATTCATTCCCATATACATATGACACATGACATATTCACTGACTATTTAAGCTATGTCATTCATGGTGAATATACTTATGAGGTTTCTTGTCCCTTCCTTGGATCCATCCATCCTTTCTCATGGCTATGCTGCCAACAAGGGAGAGTTGCACCTTTGGTGTGCCCCATCTTCCCTGGGTTTCCCCACCTGCCACAGGCCCTGGGGGAAAATAATTTGGTGAACCTCAAGATGGTCTCATGATTTTTGGCACACATTTGTAGATTTTCTGATCAGTTTGTGTTGATATTTACATTTTGAAACAAGTATTGTAATGGTTCGTTCTGATCTAGCTGTAAGTTAAATGGTACATTGTTAATTATTTTTGGTTGTTGTTTTATGTCTCTTGGAGGTTCATTTTGCATGACTCCCCCCCCCCCCCCCCAGGGTATCTTACAAGTGTTTTTCACCCTCAGATGTGATCATGCGCTTCTCCTGATGAAGCAAATTTACGAGCTCGTGAAATACGTCGAGAATGATGGCACAGAAACAATTTGAATACATGGTGGATATGTGCCCAAACCACCTGATTCCTAACATAAGGTTTCCCTCTTGGAGGACTTCATTGTTCTTCATGTGATTTTGAATGTAACAAAAGATTTTTATACATTTTGCTGTTTTTATGTCATGAATAAACTTTTGTTAATTTTTTATATTCTTTTGGTGTGAAACAAAAAGGTCAAATACAGTTAAACCACAACTCCCCTAAAAAAAGAGGGAAAATAGGGGAAATGGGGGGGGGGGGGTATTTTACTCTCACAGAAATACTGTAATTACTAATATACTGCATATATTGTTTTCTTTGTATATGATGGAGAAACCCAGAGGTGCACCAGTATAGACCCAAAAGGCAGGAGAATGATCAGTAAGAAATGCAAAGCAATTGGAAGTCCCAAGCAGTAAATAATTAGGCACACCTAGATGAAAAAATGTAAATGTGTGCCAGAGGTAAGTTGCCCAATATGGCACTATATCATGTAATCAAAAGAAACTCCATTAAGGAAAGAAAACCTTCTGATAATCCATTCAGATATCAACCAGTTGTTCTGCACTGTTTACAGACTGTTTACAGCGATTGTACCAATACAGACCAATGAAGATCATAACTGCCCATTATATAGGAAGATGAGATATGCACATGGCAAACAACAACCAATCAGTTTGGTGGCACCACCCAAGCCAAAAGGGCAGAAACACATTACCAATCTGAAGCAAAATATATGCCTTTGAAAGGGAACCCTCCCATTAGAGCCAATAAAGAAGGGACAGCTGCAAGTGGAGTAAAAGCCTCTGCACAGCGTCTCCCACTGCTCCCAGAATGGGCAGTATATGGCGTCCCCCACCCCCTTTGTTGCAGGTGACGTCACATCCGCCGGACAGCCATGTCACATCTGGGGCTACATGCCCGATGATGCACGCACCCGCCAGCAGTATAAAGTGTCTAGCCTGGCATAAATATACAAACACACATATACATATACAAAATAGTTACACATAAGACATTGCCCTAATAAGGCTCCATTACCACTAATGCGTTTTTTAATGCATTTTGCAGAAATGCAAGGAATTTTTTTTAACATGGGTTCCTATTGCATGTAATAGACTTCAATGGGCATGCAAGAATAACACAAGTGCTGCATTTTTCATGTGTTTTTACCACAATTTTGCCGTGATTTGCGTTTTTTTTAAATTTTTTTGGGGGGGGGGGATTTTGTTGCTAGGCAGATTTATAAATGCAAATTGCGGTAAAAACGCATCAAAACGCGGTAAAAAGCACAGCAAAAAGCACTGAAAAAATGCTGAAAAGCAAAATGCATTGATGTGAATCGAGTCTTAGTGATTATTGCCATTAGATATTTTAAATAAGGCTCCAAAAATAGTCAATAGGCCCTATGCCCAAAAAGGGCAACATATTCGCTTAGTAAAGGTAACAAATAGTGGACTGAAATAAAAACATATCAGGAAAGCATATCCATGAAGGAGAAAGGGAACATCTTTTGGTATTACATTAAATGGTCAGTTTTCTCCCGATACCAACACTTCCAGAAAGGGTTTGTAGATAAAAATGTTATTGAGTCCAGGTGGATGGTTGGCTCTAAGGTTTTAGATCCAACATGATTTCCTTTGCAGGAGTATTCTATTCCAGTCACCCCCAGGGGCATCCCTTCACAGGAGAGACTTGCACAGGTAATCAGGGCACTGATCATCAGTGCCCTGATTAGAGTACAGCCCAGCAGTGCCCATCGTTGACATGAATCAGTGCCCATCAGTGACACCAATCAGTTTCCATCAGTGACCCCAATCAGTGCCCATTAGTGATGCCAGTATTCGCCCGTCCTTCCGGGTGTAGGTGACGTCAGCACGTATCTCCGCCAATCAGACCCCAATCAGTGCCCATTAGTGATGCCAGTAAGTGCTGTCTTTCAGTGCCTGCTCATCAGTGCCACCAATCAGTGCCCATCAGTGCTGCTTATCAGTGCCCATCAATGCTGCTTATCAGTGCCCATCAGTGCCGCCTATCCAAAGTACAACAGTTCGCATGATCATGCTGAAAGCCGGCAAGTCAGCTGGTAGCGCTGGTATTCACCCGTCCTTCCGGGTGTAGGTGACGTCAGCACGTATCTCCGCCAATAAGACCCCAATAAGTGCCCATTAGTGATGCCAGTAAGTGCTGTCTTTCAGTGCCTGCTCATCAGTGCCACCAATCAGTGCCCATCAGTGCTGCGCATCAGTGCCCATCAATGCTGCTTATCAGTGCCCATCAGTGCCGCCTATCCATGCTGCCTATCATTGCCCATCAGTGCCACCTATCAATGCCCATATGTGCCATCTATCAGTGCCCCTCAGTGATGCCTATCAGTGCTCATCAGAGACGCATATCTTTGCTATCACTGCCCATCAGTGCTGCATATTAGTGCCTCTTCATCAGTGCCACCTAATCAGCGCCCTTCAGTGCTGCCTCATCAGTGCCCATAAGTGATGCCTCATCAGTGCCACCTACCAGTGCCCATCAGTGCCGCCTCATCAGTGCACATCGCTAAAGAAGAAAAATTACTTATTTACAAAATTTACTGACAGAAACTAAGAAAAACTATTTTTTTTTTTAAATTTTCGTAATTTTTTTGCAAAAATAAAAAACCCATCAGTGATTAAATACCACCAAAAGAAAGCTCTATTTGTGTGAAAAAAATGAAAAAAATTAATTTGGGTAAAGTATTGCATAACCGCTGCCTTGTTCCCTGTTGTTCCTTTCCCAGTTTTGTTTCCCCCTTCCCATCTGCTCTTTCCCCTGGCTTGCATGTTTCACATTTGTATGTACAGTGGCACTTCAGTTCACGAATGCTTCACAAAAATTTGCTTCAGTTCATGAACTCTGTTTCGGTTCACGAACACGATTTGCGGCCATTTTCCCTGCTCTTCCCTGCTCTGGTGAGATTGAGGGTCACAGATAGACACTGAAAGTGTACAGTACTGTGAAGACACTTACAGTACATTACTGAGAAGCTTTTTGGTGTGCTTTTTAGCACACACTGTACTGTACTGTACATCCAGTATGGCTCCAAAGAAAAGGCAGAGCAAGCATGGTGGCAAGAAGAAATTGCGGAGCAGTAATGCAGGTGACAAGAATATGCAGAGCGCAAATGCAGGTGTCAAGAATGTGCGAAGCGGAAATGCAGGTGACAAGAATGTGCAAGGTTAGTGTTCTTGCTCTTTATACTGTATTGCACTGTACTTTTTTTCATAGCTTTGTGGTTCAAAAAAAAAAAAGCTCAGAATGGATTAACCTGATTTACATTGAACCCTATGGGAAAATTTGCCTCGGTTTTTGACCAGAGTCAGTACACAAATTAAGTTTGTGAAGTTGTTTGGGTTCTGCATTTTTTCATTCAGTTCTGAGTTTCATGTGTTCTTGTGTTTATTAATATTAAATAAACAGTCACGCTAAAAAATGAAAAGGTGCTCGTAACATCAATTGTCCATCAAATATTCTTAACAACTGTGGTATCACTAAAAAAATGTATCAATCATAAGTCCTTGTCAAATCCCAGGTGATTATCAGATAGGAAAAGTGCAAAAAGTGATAGTAGTTCAGACCAAAGTGATAGCAGCAAAGTTCCAATCTGGTATGGATATTTATCTTCTTTAAATAGGTGTACAAAACAACCACCTTTCCTGCTTCACCTCCACCAAGGGGCATGCACACCAAGTGGGGTATAGAGATGGGTACTCTTACCTGAATGGGATGACTCACTATCCCTAGTGGGTCCACAGGGCAGGCAGCCGTAAACCGCTGCAGGGTATGTTAGAGATTTTTTCACTCTCCTGGGACCGTATCTCATATGCAGGATCGGAGTGGATAGGCAGTGGCATTCGTTCTCCCCAGCAACATGTATCATAAGGAAAGGAATGCCAATAGTGTGACTCCGTAAAAACAGATTTATTAAAACATATAAATAAATACTCACAAAAGTACAACAACAGTTCGCATGATCATGATGAAAGCCGGCAAGTCAGCTGGTAGCGCTGGTATTCGCCCGTCCTTCCGGGTGTAGGTGACGTCAGCACGTATCTCCGCCCTACATGTTTCGTCATACATGACGTCTTCCTGGGGCATGGGCGATGTGCTGATCCTTCACCTTATATAGCCACAGGCGGACCAAGACTCGTTCTGAGTCTCGGCTGCCATTTTCTAGGAGTCCAGCCTGTATTTTTATATCAACTCTGTAACAGGCTACCCTTACTCTTCCAAAACAAAGTATTATTTCTCCGCGCTTCAGGGGAATATCTTCTCTGTAATGGTGAGGAAGGGGGATGACCAATGTAGTCAACATGGGATAACTTGCTGGCCTGCTGCCACCTGATGGACTGGGTTTGTCCCAAACTGAAAAAACAAAGAGGCACAGAGGGGCGCACTGGCCTAGCGCATTATCCTTGATTATAAAGTTTAATAAAAGCATAAAAACATACTCACAAACATCTTGATGCAGATTGCAAAAGGCAATAAAGCAAAAGGTTCCACCGTCAACTATCTCCGACTGGTGGCCTGGATGGAGTGGCTAACGCGTTTCAAGGCCGTAGCCTCTTCTTCTTGTGAGTATGTTTTTATGCTTTTATTAAACTTTATAATCAAGGATAATGCGCTAGGCCAGTGCGCCCCTCTGTGCCTCTTTGTTTTACCCTTACTCTTCCGATGGATAAAAGGAAATGCAATGATTTTATATGCATTATAGCGTAGTATCAACCCGGATGATCCGGTTTAATAATCATATTGTTCAATACCCAAATATACAATTCAATAAATGGCTGTATATGTCAGTACTTGTCTCTATAAGACCAGCACAGCTCACATTTAGTGAACATCTCTACTCTAATAGGCTGTCCCAAAAGAAATTGCTGTGTCACTAGGACACCTCTCTTTCAAATTTCCTGGGCGATATCGCCCTGGTGGGACATCTCTATATTTTGTGATATTAAAAACCACATTTTTTGTTAGAATAAAAAGGCACTATCTTCATAGAGACTCTCACATCTGTATGAAGTATGCCAAAAATCTATAAAGTATACCATAAACATGCAAATAAAATTAAAATTAAAGATAGAAATAAAAGCTTTCTTCCAAAGGAGAGGAAAAATAATACAAATGCCAAAAAGAAACTCTATATACAAATATATCTGTCCATGTGGTAACAGGGACCCATGTGTCAATAGACTTAATAAATAAATGGAAATTGTCAAACACTGACAGAATCTCAATCTAGGGGGGAACTTTTACTCTCTCTCTGAAACCGTAGAAAATTAGGCCCATCATGTGGATGTCAGGAACGTAAATCCATACTGGACAATATACCTATTGGTCAAGAATTATCCAGGAAAGCGTTAATCTCAACATCAACATTCAGGCCATGAGGTTTTAAACTACGGGCTTTGTATATCCACCCCATCTCGAGTTTAGAGATCTCTCTCCATTTTGACCCACCTCTCCAGTGAATTTTAAGAACATCAATTCCAAAAAAAGACGTACCCTCTGGATTTCTATCATGGACTTCTATATAATGTCTAGAGAGGGGATGTTTAATAAAGCCTTTCTTAATGTTGCCTATGTGCTCCTGTAGCCTAACATGCAGGGGTCTAATGGTCCTGCCAATATACTGAAGTCCACACGGGCAAGTAATGGCATAAACAACGTTAGCCGTGTTGCAGGAAATAAACAACTTGATTGGAAATGTTTGAGAAGTACTGTTAGAATGAAAGGACAGAGTTTTCCTCTCCTTAATACTATTAATCTGGCAAACATTACATCACCTACATTTATGGAATCCCACTATATTCTGGAAGTAAGCTAATTAATCGGGGGGGGGGGGGTCCAACACTAGGAGCTAGCATTTCTTTAAGTGCTGGTGCCCTTTTAAACACCACTCAAGCTTTTTCGGGTAATGAAGGTCCTAAAATTGGGTCACTCTTCAGTGCCAGTGTCTATAAACCAATTTTTTAATTTTGTGATGTTGTGAAGAAAATCTGGTCACAAAGGGCATGACTAACGATGAGCTGATATCTCGAAAAATAAAGACAACGGTTAGTCAATGATGCCACAACATTGCCTTCCACATGATGGTACAGAGCTGGAATGGGCTTATGTGCAAAGAAATAGCAACTGGGAACCTGCCATTGTGGTACAGCAAATTCACAGAAGAGGGCAGAATCCACCAGACAGAAAGGCAGGAGTTTTAAAACCAACAATTTGCACAAGCTGGAATTTAGACGCTGGGCATGTGGGTGGCAGGGAGAGTATGTTTTTTTTTTTTCATTGCAGCAACTGGGGCAGAGAAATTTGCCTGCTATACTTTACAGCTGGTGGTGTGCTGCTGGCAGATGTGCTGCAAGGACATGTGACACTATTTGCTATACCATCATTCCTGTCAGTGGAGGCTGCTGAGAGGTCATGAGATACAATATACTGCAGTAAAAGTGCACTGACGCACTACAATATACTGCTGTAAAACTGCCCTGACACACTACACTGACACACTTCAATATACTGCAGTAAAACTGCCCTGACTCGCTCCGCTGACACTAAAGTAAAAAAGGAAGGTTGCACTACACGGACACTGCGCTATCTCTATATTCAAAATACACTAACACTCTACACTCACAATAGAATCACAATAGCACACTAACACCTGTAGCAATGAATAGAGCCCTGTTCTATCTATCTCCAATCCAACATCACACTGCGAATGGCTCCTCTGGGAAGGAACCTTTTATAGTGTGGGGTGGGTCTATGAGCAATGAGCCATGATTGGGCACAGTCATCATTACCTTTGCCAGTCATGGCTCTGACAGTGTTCTGTGTCCTGATTGGACAAAGCCTTCATTGCTTCAGCCAATTTAGGGCTTAGAATGCACTGTGTGGCGCGTAGTGCATTGTGGGGCATTCGGCGGGACGAACAAACAGTCGAACGTCCTGACAATTTTCCCAATACTAGCTATTGTGCCCATATGGTTGATATTATGCCCATATAGCTACTATTGTGTCCATATGGATACTATTGTACCCATGTAAACACTGTTGTGCCCAGATACTGTAGCTGCTATTGTGCATCTATATGGACACAATAGTATCTATATGGGCACAATAGCATAAAGATGCTTTTGTGCCTCTATAACTGCCATTGTGCCCATATGAATGCCACTGTGTCCTATTGCCTATTGTAAGATACTGACCTTGCAGCACTGCTATCGCTGTGGATCCCGGAGCTACCAGGGATAGGGGGTGGAGTGCTGTTGGCATTACTCTTCTTGATAGTCCTGCCAGAACTTTACTTTGTGGAACTGCTGCCTCAGCGGTCCTGCTCCCTCCATGGCCAGTGCTAGTGCCGGGTGAGGTACACTCCTGGAAGTAGTTCCTCAGTTTCCCCTGCACCTTCATCCATGCTGACCATCCATCCATGTGACAGCAGGTTGGCAAGCTCAGGCGATCTACCAGTCACCTGGCCACGATCGACTGGTAGATGACTGTCCACAGTTTGCTGACCCTGGCTCTAGACTCTGCATATAGAAATTATTGTATTTTATAACTAGTTAATTACAATTTAATTTAATTTTATAATTTATAATTAATTAAAAACATTGTTAAAGGAATCCCCCTATGATTGAGGAAGTAATCCAATTAACACATACACACGGGGATCTAGAACAAATGTTTGCTGCCTCCCAAGGAAGGTTATTAACAATTGACAATATCTGGAATCCATGGGTTGAATGGTTTCATGATAAACTAAAAACTTAAATACAATATTGGGCCCTCTTAACGAATTAGAGAGAATGGCCAATAATCACAATAACACCCTGAAATCTTGACTTGAAGTGTTTCAATATATTACCCTGTCTGACTTAATGCATATGAGTACTAAATTAATTGATAACATGTTGTGTAATTGTCAATGCGTTTATATGCTACTTGATCTGCCCTTGTACTGTGATGTTATACTTGCAACATTACCTGCGCATGGTTCCTCTTTAGTTTTCCATTGTTGTAAAGAAAATTCAATAAAAATTATTGTTCAAAAAAAAACATTGTTAAAGGGGGCAAGGCTTCCAAACATAATGTGACATGCAGCCTAGTTTTAATAAAATAAAGTATTACATACTGTAGATATCATACTGTAATACTGTGAGCTCTTAAATTTTTTGTGTTATGCGTGCTTTCTATGTTTCAAAATACAAATATTCATATAAATGAATACATACAAGACTTTGATTAATGTAGGAAAATATAAAATATTTAACATCTTAGCTAAAATATTCTTCAGAGCGAGCTATATTGCCAGGGAAAATGTGGTTGTAAATATTTTGAAGACATCTATTCTACTTTTAATGTGTTCATTTTGAAATGCTGATAAAACATAAAGAATTGATTAGTGGGAAATAAAATAAACATTTTAACAGAAGCCATGAATCAGTCATAGCTTTTTATGTTGTTTATATTAATGTTAGTGAAGGTGAAGCATGTGATAGAGAACTTTTTTATAGGACAAACACTAGTCAGATATTTCTCAAAATGCATATATGTAGAAAATATATATTAATCTAACATGCTTCATTTGGTACTTTTTGCACACACAAGATCTGTAGGACATAAAAAAGTCTAACAAATTTTATCCGATAAATTGTTTATTGACGGAAAGTAATATATGTAATGCTTAATTTACTGTGTGGTATATAAGCGTTGACATTTTAGAAGTTCACTATGATAGAAGATGATTGAACCTAAAATTACTATATTTCAACTGTTTCAAATGTATTAATGCGCTATGAAAAAGTTAAATGTATTACCCCTGACTGATACAGAAATTAAAATGGCTAAATTTAAAGCTTAACTCGAGAAATCCAAAAAATCCTCCCTTGCAGTAGGGCTGTGTCGGTATATCTAGGGCAGGGCTGGACTGGGACAAAAAAATCGGCCCTGGACTTCATCCAGACTGGCCCACTTTAACTTTGCAAACACACACTAAAACAGTGTATAAACAAAAAAAATTCCCTCTGTGAATATAAACAGCTTTTTTTTTAAAAAAACTCTTAGAGAAATAGATGCATTCCAACAATATTTGTATGGATGGCTGAGCGCAGATGGGGATGGTGGCTGAGTGAGGATGGGGTTGGTGGCTGAGCGAGGATGGGGATGGTGGCTGAGCGCAGATGGGGATGGTGGCTGAGCGCAGATGGGGATGGTGGCTGAGTGAGGATGGGGATGGTGGCTGAGTGAGGATGGGGATGGTGGCTGAGTGAGGATGGGGATGGCTCGTGGCTGACTATGGATGGCATGGCAATCACTGACAGTTTGATTACAAAGTATAAGCTTAGTGCTTACTTTGTTGCTGAACTTGCAGGCTCTAGTGGTTCCTCCTCAGTGGTTCCATTCTCCCATCCCGCCTCCGGCCGTGAGTGACGTCACGCCGCCGGGACGGGCCTACAAAGTGCCTTTTTAGGGGGAGACTGGACTGTGAAGAGAAGAGGCAGCGGTGGCACTGACAGAGATGACGGCTGGTGCGGTGCGGTTGTTAGTGACACACAGGGTAAGGACATGCAGAGAGAGACATTAGTGGTGCCGGTGAGTGTGAAGCACTGCCGGCCCGACACTTCACCTGTGCCCCCCCTCCAGCAAATAGTACCGGCCAGTCCAGGGCATGATCCACCCCTTTCTTATACCGGCCCGGCCCTGCTTTAGAAAGTACAGTGGTGAGCAAAGTAATGGCTGCGCGGCTCGTGCAGCCAGTACTTTGAAAGACTGTGTCACTGAACCGGCCCACTGAGCCATCGGCCCACCGGGAAACTCCCGGTAGTCCCGATGGCCAGTACAGGCCTGATCTAGGGGTTTGGTAAAGCACTGTTACTTACTTGATCCTCTGCTCCTAAATACTCCTCTGGGCTGCTAGACCAGTTGCTGCAGTCTTTTATCCCCGATATTCTGGTGGTCCTCTAACAATAATACTGATGCAGGGACCATAGCCCTGCATTGAACACGAGGATGATAAGGAACAGTTCTCACGAGGGAGCACCCTCTGCTGGGGGAACAGAGGATCAATTAGATAAAACTACATGTTTGTCCCCTAGAAGAAAGGAGCAGTTAACCTGTGCAATGCAGGCACAGCCCCACCAGTAGAGAGCAGATTAAAGGTGACGAGGCATTTAATAAATAAAAAAAAAAAAGTTAAAATGGACCTGAACTCAGAAAGTAAGGAAGTGTTATCTTATAGTGAACATCTACAAAAGTAAATAGTGCCTTAGTAGTACCCTGAGAGATTTACCTTTTTTTCTTGAATTCCTACCTAAAAATAGTTGTGCACTTCATATGCCTTATAGCATTTGTTAACCCCAAAAAAGAAAATGCTGCTCCTGTCTCTTTAAAGTGCGGATAGCAGCATGGTGCTTTTACTTTTTAAATTATCCCTCTGAATCCCCTAGAATACCTGTTTGATAATGCAAGGTCCTGACTCCTCCCCTGTGTACAGACTCTCCTTATCATGTAGCTGATCCTGAGAGACTGTTGTCTGTGTGTGTCTGTGTCACTCACAGCTCTCCTATTCTCCTCTGTGCCTGTGTTCAGCTCCCCCTCCTCCCCCTCCCTCTTCCTGTTAACAAGTAGTCTCTCCTTTCTGCACTGTTCTCATAATTAATTTTAAACGCTCTCATTCCCTCTGTATTAGAAGAATACAGCAGATTACAACAAATTCTGCAACAATCAGGACAAGGGACACAGCACACTGACTATATGTGATGTCCCTTGTGCTGATTTTTTTAAAACCTTTCTCAATTCAACTTAGCTGTTAGGCTCTTACTTTTATTTCCATGACTCATACTTATGATCAGGGAACGTTCTTAAAGAATCTAATAAGCTTTTGGATTCTAATCATACATTATAAACCAAATAATTTTCTTATATAGTGAATTTGCAATAAAAATATAAAGCAAAAAAAAATGTGTATATATATATATATACTGTATATATATATATACAGTATCTCACAAAAGTGAGTATACCTCAACACTAAATAAATGAAACTTTGCTACAATGTAAAGTAAGGAGTGTACAGCTTGTATAACAGTGTAAATTTTCTGTCCCCTCAAAATAACTCAACAGACAGCCATTAATGTCTAAATCGCTGGCAACAAAAGTGAGTACACCCCTAAGTGAAAATGTCGAAATTGGGCCCAAAGTGTCAATAATTTGGGTGGCCACCATTATTTTCCAGCAGTGCCTTAACCCTCTTGGGCATGGAGTTCACCAGAGCTTCACAGGTTGCCACTGGAGTCCTCTTCCACTCCTCCATGACGACATCATGGAGCTCCTCCACCTTCCATTTGAGGATGCCCCACAGATGCTCAATAGGGTTTAGGTCTGGAGACATGCATGGCCAGTCCATCACCTTTACCCTCAGTTTCTTTAGAAAGGCAGTGGTCATCTTGGAGGTGTGTTTGGGGTTGTTATCATGTTGGAATACTGCCCTGCAGCCCAGTCTCTGAAGGGAGGGGATTGTGCTCTGCTTCAGTATGTCACAGTACATGTTGGCATTCATGGTTCCCTTAATGAACTGTAGCTCCCCAGTGCCGGCAGCACTCATGCAGCCCCAGACCATGACACTCCCACCACCATGCTTGACTGTAGGAAAGACACACTTGTCTTTGTACTCCTCACCTGGTAGCCACCACACACACTTGACACCATCTGAATCAAATAAGTTTATCTTGGTTTCATCAGACCACAGGACATGGTTCCAATAATCCATGTCCTTAGTCTGCTTGTCTTCAGCAAACTGTTTCCTGTGCATCATCTTTAGAAGAGGCTTCCTTTTGGGATGACAGCCATGCAGACCAATCTGATGCAGTGTGCGGCATATGTTCTGAGCACTGACAGGCTGACCCCCCCACCCCTTCAACCTCTGCAGCAATGCTGGCAGCACTCATACGTCTATTTCCCAAAGACAACCTCTGGATATGACTCTGAGCACGTGCACTCAACTTCTTTGGTCGACCATGGCGAGGCCTGTTCTGAGTGGAACCTGTCCTGTTAAACCGCTGTATGGTCTTGGCCACCATGCTGCAGCTCAGTTTCAGGGTCTTGGCAATTTTTTTTTTCAGATCCTCAGAGAGTTCTTTGTCATGAGGTGCTATGTTGTACTTCCAGGGACCAGTATGAGTGAGGGTGATAACACATAGTTTAACAAATCTGCTCCTCATTCACACCTGAGACCATGTAACACTAATGAGTCACATGACACGGGGAGGAAAAATGGCTAATTATGCCCAATTTGGACATTTTCAAGTAGGGGTGTACTCACTTTTGTTCCCAGTGGTTTAGACATTAATGGCTGTATGTTGAGTTATTTGGAGGGGACAGCAAATGTACACTGTTATACAAGCTGTACACTCACTACTACTACATTGTAGCAAAGTGTCATTTCTTCATGCTGTCACATGAAAAGGTATAACATATTTACAAAAATGTGAGGGGTGTACTCACTTTTGTGAGATACTGTATATATAACACTACAGCTAGCCAAATAAAGTGTATAAATATTGAATCCAAACAAAGGCCCTTATTCAGTAACTTCCTATTATAGGGCCACCATTTTCTGTCCCTGTCTCCCAACTGTATTTCTGTATTTTTATCCTGTCACATGAGCTGCGGATGGAGACTAATGTTGCATTTCTAGTATGGATTTTGTGCTTGAATATCATATACTGAAAACTGTTTTATTCCTATGCAAGCTAAACAAAAATGAGAATTACCCCAATTTAGGTGCCATGCACACAGGGTGTTTGCCCAGCTGTCCTAAACAGCTTTCCTTCTGGCAGCAGCATTTTGGCAGAAAAAATGCTTGACAAGAGTAAACATGTCTAGGCATGTTTAGATGTATCAAGCACCTGGGCATTAATTAATTTAATTGGTCAGAAAATTAAAGTTATGCTTACCAGTAACTTATTTTCCTGTAGTCTTTCACGACAGCCACCATGAGAGACTATGGCTCCTACCTTCCACAAGAAACACATCCATCTTTAAAATTCCAACTTACTCTGCTGGCCCTTCAGTTTTTCCAGGAGTAACTCCAGCCAGCTAGGGAGACACAAGAACACATTAATAACCGAGAACCTCACATCTTCCGGTAGGTAACCGGTGCTGTCCTGAAAGACTACAGGAACAGACTTTACCGGTAAGCTTAACTTTAGTTTCCCCCCAGTGTCTTTCAGGACAGCCACCATGAGAGGATAAGTGAGTACTCACCATTAGGGGGACTATGGCCTGCAAGACCTTTCTCCCAAAGCACTGCTTTTGCCGACAACAGGTCCACCCTGTAATGCTTTACAAGGTGGTAAAACTGGACCACGTTGTCATTCTGCAGATTTGCTCTGGCGTTGCTCCAGCCCTTTCTGCTTGAGAAGCCGCCAAAGCTCTAGTGGAGTGTGCCTTGATGCCTATGGGAACCTCCTTACCTGTTAAAGTATATGCTTGCACAATGGCTAACCTAAGCCACATCGCAATCATATGTCTGGAGGCCTTATAACCTTTCCTTGCCCCCGAAAAAAAAAATAAACAAGGAATCAGTCTTCATGATCTGTTTTGTTTTCCTTACGTATTGAAGGATGCATCGCCTTACATCTAAAGTGTGAAACTTAAATTCCGTTTCTCCTGAGTGATTGGAATAAAAAGTTGGCAAAATTATTTCTAGGCTTCTGTGGAACTTTGAAGCTACTTTAGGTAAAAAGGCAGGATCTGTCTTGAAGACTATTCAGTCTGGAAAGATAATGAAAAAAAGGTCTAATTAACAATGCTTCTAGTTCACTCATCCTTCTAGCGGTGGTTATTGCCACCAAAAAAACATTTTCAAAGTTAAATATTTCAAGGAGGTCTCCTTCAGAGGTTCAAAAGCACCCCCACCATGGCCTGCAACACTAGAGACAGATCCCATTTAGGGAAGGGCGACCCCTGAATCGGCCTCTGTCTTCCCAGTGCCTTGAAGAGGCCAGCGGTTTCTCCAAAAAGGCAATAACCTCTTGTCTGCCCCACATTGTAGGAATTCCAGCACTGCAATGGGGCTCTTTACCTCAAAGGAGCTCACCACACACCAGTCACTGAAGCACTTCCAGGTTTTCCAGTATATCAGGCGTGTCTCCTTTTTCCTGCTTTCAAGCAGAGTTGACACTAACGTGTCTGAGAAGCCTTTAGACTTTAGCAGCTTCTCCTCACTAACCAGGCCTCCAGGTTCCAGTGCTAATAACAAACTACCGGTCCCTGCAAAAGAAGATCCTCCTGGTCTGGCCACATTAAGGGATTTTCTGGGCCAGTGTGGTGCCTCGAGAATCAGAGTTGTGTTTTCCCTTTGAAACTTTCTTAGCACTGTGGGAAGCAGAGCTTGTGGAGGGAAGGCATAGCACCTAGGGAAGTGCCAAATCTGGATTAGGGCATCTACCGTGAGAGTGCCCTCTGACCTGTTCAGGGAGAAGAACACCGGAGCTTTCGAATTCTCCTTTAATGCGAAAGGGCCCACGTTCAGAACCCTCCATCTCATGGTTGTCAGTTTGAAGACCTCCTGGTTCAGAACTCAATCACTTTGCTTTAAGGTTCCCCTGCTGAAAAAAATCTGTTACTATGTTTTTGTCCTCTTTTAAGTGCACCGCCGAAAGGGACAGTGTGTTCAGCCCAGGTCAGAATTTCAGGTGCCAGGGCTAGCAGGGCTCCACTCCTCATTCCCCCCTGTTTGTTTATGTATGCTACTACAGAGGAGTTGTCCGACTGTAGTTGTATGTGGTGGCCCTGCAGTGCCCCTTGAAAGGCCTTGAGTGCTAAGCACACTGCCCTCAATTCCTTCCAGCTTGATGACCTTTGGACTTCCTCTCCCTTCCAGGCACCTTGTGCTTTTAGTGGCCCAAGGTGTGCACCCCAACCCTTGCCACTTGTGTGCATGGTCCTGATTTTTGTAACCAGACTGACCCACAGCTGGCCCTGTGACAGGTTCACCATCGCCCTCCACCACCAGAGAGATCTCTTTATCTGCGGTGGTATACTCCCTTGGGCGGCTAATGATGCCTGACTGTGGTCCCATACCTTCAGTATGAAGCTCTGCAGGGCCTTAAAATGCAGCCCCGCCCACTGTACTGCTGGGATAGCTGAAGTTAATAGCCCCAGCACTGGCATTGTCTTCCTTATTGTCACTGGCTGGTTGGTTTGCAGCAAACTTATTCTCCATTTATTTTGTGTACTTTTCCTTGTGGCAGAAATATCCTCTGTTGTTAGGAGTCCAACAGATACCCCAGGTTTGTAATGAGCTGGGAGGGTACCAGATTGGAATTTTAGAGGTTTAAGAGCCACCCCAGGACCCTCAGAAAGTCCTTTGTGAATTCCAGATTGTGAGTTAATTGTTCTAGGGAAACTGGAAAGAGGGGTAAGTCGTCCAGGTAGGCAATTATCAATATGCCTTTGAGACATAGAAAGGCCATGGTCATTGCCATGACCTTTGTAAAAATTTGGGGTGAGGAAGATAGGCCAAATGGAAGAGCCTGAAATTGTAGATGACCTGTTTCTTTTCCCACCCTAACTGCTAACCACAGAAACTTCTGAGATCCCTCCACAATCGGGATATGCAAATAGGCATCTCTGAGGTCTACAGACGCCATGTAGCAGCTTGGGGTTAGCAGTGCTCTGACCAAAAATATCTAGTCCATACGGAATTTTCAGTAAAACACCGATTGGTTCAGGGGCTTTAGGTTTGGGACAAGCCTGTACTTCCCTGAGGCTTTCCATGTGAAGAAGATGTAGGAGTAAAACCCTTTTCCCATTTCTTCCCCTGGGACCTGCCGTATTACATTCTCGTTTTCCAATTCTCTCAGTGACTCCAATAGGGCCTTGGATTTTTTCAAACACCTGGGAAGCTCCCTGACCAGGTATCTATCTGCGCAGGGGAGGTCTTAAGAACTCTAGGCGGTATCACCTCCTTACAATCCCCAGAATAAACTGGCTCGAGGAGACCTCCTCCTACTGTGAGAGGAAGACCCCAATCTTCACCTCACCGTGGCCAGATTGTCATTGAGTTTTGTGGGGCTGTTCAGGAGGGCAAAATATTGTTCCTCCTTTGCCTTTGCCCCTTTGCCCCCAGGGTTTTTTCTGACCCTCGGGTTTAGGGATCTCCGCGCGCCTTTGAGGATGAAACCCCTTCTTCGACTGAGCTGGCATTTTTCGTTTAATTGAAAATGCCTTCTTTTTATCTGCTGTGTGAACTAGCACTGCTTCCAGACCAGGTCCGAAAAGTAAGTCCCCCCATCAGTGGGATGCCACATAACTTGACTTTGGAGGTGCTATGCTCCCTGCCAAGTCTTGTAGCCGAATTGGCCAGAGCTGAGGATCTGGTGGGAATGCGGATGGACTCTTCAGATGCATCCACTATGTAGGCCACCCCTTTAAGCAGCGTGGGAAAGGAGGATAGTATTGTTTCCTTAGCTGTCCCCTGCTTCCATGTGTGCCTGTATCTGGGTAAGACAGTATACCAGGTTACGGGCTACCACAGTGACAGCCATTGCTGGCTTCAGGTTCCCCACGGATGATTCCCAATATTTTTTCAACAGCGAGTCCATCCTTTTATCCATAGCATCTGATAGTGCCCCCGTGTCCTCAAAGGCCAGATCAGTGTGCCTGGACACCTGGGAAAAGGCTGTTTTGGATTCTTGTTTCACACGGATGCAGGATCCTCAGTGAAGGGAAATTTTCTCTTCAGTGCCCTGGAAAAGAATGGTTTTCTTTCCGGATCAAGTCACTCTTTTTTGACCGCATCCACCAGAATGTCATGGACAGGGAAATCCCTTCTTTTCTGTTTGCCCATGTCCTGATACATCTGATCGTGGAGTGTCAATGGCTTTTTGTCTGCCTGAATTCCAAGAGTGGTGTGGATAGCCCCTAGAAGGTCTTCTACCTCTTCTAGAGAGAGTTTGTACCTCGAGGGACTAGTGTACTCCCCATCCAGCCCTTCTCCCTCAGACTTTGCTTGAAAGCCTGAGACTGCACTGTCTGCTTTCCTGTCTCCTCTCTGGAGACCCCCAGGGTCCCTTCCTCTCTGGCAGGGATGACTGGCAGCGTTGGTACTGAACCCTGCTGTGCTGGCAGAGGAACTTTGACAGGCAAGGAGCCCGTTGAGGGCTGAGACACCTGGAAACCTTCAAAAAGCGTTTTAAAGGACTGAAACATGGAGGAAAGCTCCTTCACTGAGGTTGCTAAATTGCCCTCCTGTTTTGAAGCCCACTTCCTAACCAGCACATCTATCCTTGCACAACACTTTAGGCTAGCTGTCTCCTAAGGTGGTCCTGCAGGAGGCACATTTCCTCTTAGAGCTATGGTAATATTTGGAACTCTCTGTAGCTTTAGCCTGAAAGACAAAAAAGTTTGGGCTTGTTAACCACTGCTGTGACTCAACCCCTCCACCAGCTATTGTAGGAAACACACCCTGGGATTCCTCAGGCCTCCCTCCCAGGGTCCAGAGCCTCCCTCTCATCTGACCACCCAGAGGGACCCCTCACCATCAGAGCTATCGCTGTCTGTATGGCATCTCTGAACACTCAACCTCTGCCCGGCCTGTTTTCAGCATCCACGGCCGGAACCAGAAGCCGAGACCGAGAGGAGATATCCCCCCACCGGAAATGACGTCTACCACCACTCAGCCCGCTAGAGCTCCATTGTGGCGGCACTATGTGCTAGGGGAAAAAGGGGCACTTCCCTCTGCACCACCACTGTGGATCTGCTAGCGTACCCCCGAATCCTCTGTCTACTCTTGGGAGAAGATGGGATGGCTTTTTAAGTAGTTTTTGGACAGATATCCCCCCGCTGCCGATCCCAGGAGTCCCTCCATCTCCCTCACAGGACCCACACTGCCTCAGCCTCCCCGGCTATCCGGCCTCAGTCCCTTGCAGTGTCTCTCACTGGAGGAAACACTAATAACTGAAGGGCCGGCAGGGGAAGTTGGAATTTTAAAGATGGCTGACGCAGTGTTTTTGGTGGAAGGGAGGAGCCAGAGTTTCTCATCCTGAAACACGCTTGGGGAAAAATAATTTATTCTGGCCATTGAAATGAATTAACACTCAGGCATTTGATGTGCTGATGTGCTGAGAATTAATGTGCATTCAGATGCGTTTACACAGGTCAAGAATTTTTTTCTGCCAAAACATTTCTGCTCCTGAATGCGCTGGCAGTGTTTTGTTTTTTTTCTGCCTCTAAATGCCTATGTGTGCTTTGACACATAGGCTAACGTGGATGGGGTGTTTATAGGAAGAAATAAAAATCACCAGATGCCCCTAAAAGCAGAGTTTTTAACACTTGGTGTGCATGCGGCCTTATAACTAGCTTTTAGAATAAGTTGCACATGGGAGGACTTTGCACAGGACAAACTAAGAAACATTTTTCCCAGCTCACTTACCAGCTAGCTTGAAAAGCTGCCAGCTGTTAGGAAAGCCACCCTGTAGATGCAACAAAAGATGGAAAAAAAGGAATGGATGAAAATTGTTCATAATATAAAGTGCTTTAGCAAACTAAATATCTAAAAATTCGATATATAATGTTTTGGGCCTGAGTAACGCTGTGGACATAGCCTATCTTGATTTCAGGAAAGCAGTTGATACAGTTCCACATAATGATCTAATAAAAAAAGTTAGTTTAAATAGGGACCATTTATACCAGAGATTGTTAAAGGGTTGTGTGTTTTCTTTCTTTATTGTTAGGGTTTCTTCCATATCATGGATCGTGTTGATTTTGAGGATCCAGTCTTTGAGTGTGGGAGTGTGTGTAGACCTCCAGTGGAGTGGGATCAGTGTTTTGGCCACATTAAGCATATGTCTTACAAGCGTTCTTTTATATTCCCGGTATGATAAATTGCTTATGTGTAAAAGGCAAAGGGCCGCATCTAGTTGTATTTTTGTGTCAGTTATTTTTACTGTCCAGTTTCTGACTTCGTTCCAATATTTTTGAATCTCATCACATGACCACCAGATATGATAGAATGTGCCTACCTCTTTATGGCATCTCCAGCATGTATCTGATTCTGCAGGTATCCATTTCTTTAGTTTAACGGGTGTGATATACCATTGGTTGCGTATTTTGAAGGATGTTTCCTGCATACAAGTGCTAAGAGAGCATTTATGGGTAAAGACACATGCCTTTTCCCATTGTTCGTCTGAGATTGTGATTTTTAGATCTATTTCCCATACAGTTTTAAGTTCATCACTGAATTCTGAGCTGGGCTGGGAGATCCATTTGTAAGCCATAGAGGTGGCACCTTTTATTGGCTTGTGATCATAACAGATCTTTTCAAGTTTGGTGAGTGGTCTCGCCATGAGATTCTTGTTTTTGTTGTTTTGGAAAAAATCATGAAGTTGAAAGTATGTCCAACGGTTCAGTGAGTGTCCTTCAATTTCTTGTTGTAGTTGGGCAAAGGTCTGGATTTTGTTATTGCTTATGCAGTCAGTAAGGGGGTACCGTTGCTTGTTTTTAGTTTGTTAATTTTGTCTGAGCCAGGTGGGAATTCTGGGTTGCCCGCGATGGCAGTAAGCGGGCTCGTTGTAGAGGACAGTTGAAAAGTTTCTATGATTTTGTTGATGATTTTTAGAGTTGTATTGATCAGTGGGAGGGTTTTTATTTTGAGAGGGTAAAATTTAGAGGAGGTCCAGGGAAGGAATTTTGTGTGGATCTGAGGCTCTATGTTTTCTAGACTCACCCATTCCTTGTTACTTGCATGGCAATGCCAGTCTATTAATCTAGTAATATGTGTTGCATAAAAGTATTTTTTGAAATCTGGGATTCCCAGTTCACCTTTTTCTTTAGGATGGGTGAGTCTATTCAATTGAATTAGTGGTCTTTTATGTGCCCAAATAAATTTTCTTTTGGCTGTATTCAGTCTTCTAAAGAACTCTTGGGGGATGTCGATTGGGAGAGCATGGAATAGATATAGGAGTCTGGGCAAGATGGTCATTTTCAATATCGATGCTCTGCTAAACCATGGAAATTGTTTGGTATTCCAGTTTTTAAGGTCTAATTCTATTTTTTTAAGTAAAGGTAGGAAATTATGGTGGTAAATATCTTTGATGTTACGAGTGAGTTCAACTCCAAGGTACTTAAGTGAGCTTTTTTCCCAGCTGTATGGGCAGTTTTGCTTTGTGAGCATTTCTGTATATTTGGTTTAGTGTTAAGTTCATTGCCTCAGACTTACTATTGTTAATTTTGAAGTTTGAGATGTATTTGTATAGGCTTAGAATTTTATTCAGGTTTGGAATGGAGATATGGGGATGGGAAATGAACATGAGTAGGTCATCAGCGTAAGCTGCTACTTTGTATTCTTTTTGGTTGAGCTTGATCCCGTGGATGTTTATGTTGTTGTTTATGGTTCTTATTAAGGGTTCAAGTGTCAGTATGAATATTAGTGGGGAAAGCGGGCAACCCTGCCTTGTTCCGTTCTTAATTTGTATTGGTTCTGAAAGGTGGTTATTTATTTTGACTTTTGCTGTGGGGTGTTTGTAGAGCGAGTGTAGCCAAGACATCATTTTTTGGTCAAAGACCAACATGCTCGCAAGTGGCGAACATGTAGTCCCAGGTCACTCTGTCGAAGGCCTTCTCCGCATCCGTAGACAGGAGAAGGCCCTCGACATTTCCGTCCCCGAGTCTGTGTATTATGTTTAAAGTTTTGATGATGTTGTCTTTTGCTTCTCGACCGGGCATGAAGCCTACCTGTTCTGTAGAAATGGGTTGGTCAGGATTGATTCGAAAAATGTATAATATTGGGAGGTGAGTCCGTCTGGGCCAGGGCTTTTACCGGGTTTTAGATTTTTAATTGTTTCTGAGATTTCTTCTGATGATATGTCTTTCTCCAAGTCTTTAATTTCTTTGAGTGATAATTTGGGGAGTCTACTATGTTGTATGAATTCTTTAATTAAAGTGGTCCTATTTTCTGTGGTATTTGAGGGTTTATTTTGGGAAGGAATGTTATATAACTCGGAGTAATACTTTTGAAACAGTTTTGCGATTTTGGATGTGTCAAATGTTTCATTACCTTTCGGGTCGTGAATGCTGTGTATGGTATTTGTTTTGGCTTCATGTAGAGCTCTGGCCAATATTTTGCTACTTATATCTCCAAATTCATAATAAATGTTTTTTTTTAGAAAAAGTGCTCTTTTGGTCCCCTTGTCTAGGAGGGCTTGGAGTTCCTTCCTTGTATTGATTAACTCCTGTTCTGTTGCTATGGAAAGTGATTTTTTGTGCGATCTTTCAAGTTGGTCTATTTTTAATAAAAGATTGGAGATTCATTTCTCTTTTTCTTTTTTCTTTTTGCTTCCCCATCTAATAAATTCACCCCTTATTACACATTTGTGGGCCTCCCAAGTTAATATGGGTTGAGTGTCTTGGTTCGAGTTGGTTTGGAAGTAATTGATGAGTTTAGTTTTAATTTGTGTTACGATATTTTGGTCAGTCAGCAGGGAGGGGTTTAAATGCCAATTGAAGGTTTTAGGTTGTTGAGATTTTGTGTTGAGGTGGATTGATATTGGTGCATGGTCTGAAAGAGCTATATTGCCTATTTTAGCATTTTGTAGATAAGGAATGTCTCTTTGTGAGATGAGGAGAAAATCAATTCTAGTGTATCGCTTATGGGGGTTTGAAAAGAAAGTGAAGTCTTTTTCAATTGGGTTCAATAGCCTCCACAAGTCTATAAGTGATGTCGATTGTAGGAGGTTTTTAATTTTTTTGAGATTACGGTATGAAATGTAGGATTTGCCTGAGGAGGTATCCTGAAGGGGATTAAGGGGAACATCCCCCCGAGGATAATCCTTCCATTAGCAAAACTTTTTAGTTCGCCAATCATTTTTCTGCAGAAAGAAATGTGTGCTTTGTTAGGAAAATAAACATTCGCCAATGTTGTGGGGGTACCTGACATGGAGCCTTTTAGGAAAATATATCTACCTTCTGGGTCAATGAGAGAGTGTTCCGTCCTGAACGTGGAGTCTTTACTGAGCAGTATCGAGACTCCTTTTGTTTTAGCAATGGGGTTAGTAGCATGAAAGGCTATGTTGAAGTAATTATTGGTCAATTTTGGTATATTTGCTCTTTTGAAGTGGGTTTCTTGTAGGAAAATTATTTGGGGATGTATCTTCTTGAGTTCTCTCAAAACTTTATGTCTTTTTTCTCGTGTTCCGAGACCATTAACATTATGTGAAACAATAGTGGGATTTTTCCCTAGGTTGGAGTATGCCATGTTCTGGGGAGGGGTAGGGAAGATGTGGTCGAACGTAAGAGAACGAATGTGGGTTGGGACGGGGGAAAGGGTTCTCTGTCAATCAGTAACTCTGTTGCTGATTGATAGCACTCAGGGTTATGATGTTTTGTGGAAAGTTAAATTTTTTAAATATTTGAAATATTTCTTAAAAAATTATTTCCTGTTGGGGGTGAGTGGGTGATTTTCCCGGTTGGGAAAGGTGAGAGTGAAAGTGTTTAGTGCAAGCCGATAAGGTGATACAATTGTTGGGTTACGTTAGGTGAGATTTGATTGGTAGAGGGGTTGCCACACAACCCAATGTAATTCTTTCTAAGTAAAGCATTTAAGTAAGTTTTAGTAGGGAGATAGTATGATGTTCAGTTTCATGGATCTATATAAGTATTATATTCATGTGTGTTTTCTGATCGGGGGCAGCACCGCCCAAAGGGAGCGACCTAGCCCTCAACCAGTTTCTGATGAGAGTCTTAAAATAATTAAACATTATTAACAATGTGAACAGGTAACAGAGAAAACAGAGCAAACAGTAAAGTACCAGTGAAGGTGCCTCAACCTCTTCTTTAACTGTTCTTATTCAGATCTTCCCCTTCTTTCCCATTTCCTCTCCTTTCCATCTCCCCCCTCTCCCTACCTTCTTTCTTTTCCTTTCTTCCTATTCCTTTTTTTTTAACTATCTTTCTTCCTTCTTTTTGAGTCTTAGTTGGGGTTGCACTGGGCAAGAGGTTGTTAATGATGTGAAACCTAAATATGGTTACTCTAGTTGAAATAAAACGTTTTTGGTCTGAGGGAATAAATTTGGTGTGGGAGAGGCTCCTTCACTGGTGTGTTACATAAGCTATTAACTATTTAATTAAAAAATTATGGTTCATGTAATGTTAGACCTGAGGTCCGGCCACCTCCAAGAGTTTTGTGGGTTGTCCATATGTTAACAGTCAATGGACTTCATTTCCTGGGGTCTTGACTTCCGTAGTTTTTCTTCGTGGAAGGAGAGAGTTCTTTATTGTCTGCTACGGATGAGCAAGGTAAAGATCTGTGGAGAGAGGGGGAGAAGAAAAAAAAAAAAAAAACAAGAGTCTACACAAAAGGAGGAAAATGCGGATTTGGACTAAAGTTTTATGTATGAATCCTCCTTTCAGTCCTATTTGTTGGGACTGGTCAGTCTTTCCGCCCCTTTCTCCTCTCTTAGAAGTCATATATTCTTAGTGAGGTGTTATTTTGTCTTTTCGAGTGTTTATTTTAGTTGGATATGGGAATTTGCTGTGGTGGTCTTTTCTCGGGGTCCTCAGGTTAATATTAGTATTCTGTCGGCAGTTTAATATCTGTTGTCTCTGGTTCTCTGTGATTTGGGAGCAGGTGTGCCAAAGTTTTGGCCTTCGTTGTATTTTTGTTTTTTGTTGCTCTTGGAATAGGGTGATTTCAGAGGTGAATTTCCTGGTGAATGCGTCAGTTGTTGTGTTTGGGGTGGGAGACGAAATTCTTGGTACCATTCAGGTAAGTCGATTGTGTCACATTGTATAGTTTCACAGAAAAAGGGGATGTCATCGGGTGTGCAGAGAAGAATCTGTTTCCCTTCTATGGTGATCTGTAGGGCGAATGGGAATTTACATTTATATGGGATTTTTTTCTCTTTTAGTACTTCCAATAGTGGTTTTATTGCTCTTCGGTTTTTTAATGTGATGGGTGAAAGATCTTGGTATAACTGGATTGTTGCACCATTAAAGAGAATTTGGTCATTTTGTCTGGCTTTTAGTAAAATATCTTCTTTTAATGGAAAGTTGCTTAGACAACATATGATGTCTCTCGGGGGGGGGGGGCTGAATCTGGTCCTTTGGGTCGTAGGGCCCTGTGTGCTCTTTCAAATTCAATGGTAGAGTCAATAGGCCTCTCCAGGACATTATTGAAAATGGAAGTGAGGACGGGTTTAATTTCCTCTGAATTTATTGACTCGGGGATGCCTCTTATTCTGATGTTTTTCCTCCTCCCCCTATTATCCAAGTCCTCCATTTGTCTGTTCATGTTAATCAGGTGTAAGGAATGTGTGGAAGTGATTTGTTCCAATCTTTTGATAGCTTTGTCTCTTTGTTTTCCCGATTTTTCATTGGATGCTAGTTGTTCAGATAAGACTAGGATGTCTGCTTTAAGGTTTATGATAGCAGAAGAAAATGATTTTTTAATATCAGCTGCTATTTCTGTCATATCCCTGAATGTAAGGGGTTGGTCCTGGTTGGTTATGGTTCGAGGGGTGGTGTCAGAGGTTGCTAACGATTCTTCCTCAAAATCTTCCTCATCTGTGTAGTCTTGCGGGGGGTTTTTAGAACCCGGCATGTTTTTGCTTCTTTGTGGGTTGTTTTTAAATATATCTGCAATATCAGGGCCTGAAGAGCCTGCCAGGGAACGTTGGTATCTGGTTTGTGATCCTGATTGTGTGATTGCTTTTTGGGCTTTTCCCATTTTGTTTGGTAGTCCCAACTTTTAGCGTTATGGTTGTGTGGCTCCCTCTTACTAGGTTTAGGGAGATGTCATGTTCTTTGTAAATTTAGATGAGATGTTATAAAGCCCTTTAGTAAGTTTGATCAAAATATCCAGCTCTGGATGGTGGTATTATCAGAATACTGCAGGGTTATTTTAAAAGTTAATGTTTGGTTTTGTTTCAAGGCTCCTTTAAATTTTTGTGATGGTGGTAATTAGGAGTCCTGTATCCTTATGCTGGGTGTGACGTTTAGTACAAGTCTTTAGGGCACTTTAGGGGTTCAATGTTGTTAAGCGTTCCTTTTAGGCCTAATGGGTATGACTGCCTAATTTAGTCCGCGGCTTTGGGCCTGTACCTCTTCTCCTTTTACTGGTGAGGAGGTGTTTTGGGCTGGTTATTCCCACAGGGATCCAGGTTATCAGTAGCGGTTGGGGGAGGCTTGGGGGGCTCCTCCAGGTTGGCAGGGCAGCAGTTTTAAGTTGCCTGAACCCACTCGGTTGCGTCTAGGTCCCACTGCGCCGAGGTCGCCCGATCCTCCTTAAATCGTTGTGTGATGTCCAGGGACATTAATGTGGGTCTGGTGGTGTGTGTTACACCAATTAATTGGTATCCCGGGCGTTCTGGTCCCAAAATTTATTCCGGGGCTTTACCGCGGCCTAGTTGTTGTTGGGCCTGCGGCTTTCGATTTTGGCGTCCCGGACTATGCCGAGTTTTGCGCTTTCGTCACTTCGGCTCGATTTTGGGTTTAAAATGAAGGTGGAGGTGAGGGGTGTTAGATGCTGTGGTTTTAAAACCTCACCTGCCTCTAGTTTGGTAGGATTGCTCTGGCTTGGTATTGGTCTCTCCGGAGCTCTCTCAGAGTACGTCCGCCGCCGTGAGCTGCAGGCCACGCCCCCTCCTAAGGATGCACCTGCCTTCACTTTTCTGTATTTCTATTTTCTATTCAACATACATGGGCTAGTTATAAAGGTATTATTTATAAGTAGAGTTGAGCGAACCTCTGGAAGTTCGGGTTCTGCTGGTCCGGCCGAAGTCCGGGTCCGGGTCCGGACAGAACCCGAACGATCGCACGGACATCAAACCCCATTGAAATCAATGGGGACCCGAACTTTTAGGCACAAAAATGGCTGTAACAAAGTCCTGGAAAGCCCTAGAGGGCTGCAAAAGGAAGTAAAATGGGGGCAGGCACGCTAGCAAGCCCAAGACAGGCCTGGGCCTGGGCCTGAAGCCGGCCTGGTCGTCTTGGGCTTGAAGGTCTCCAAGCGAGTTGAGATGAATATTTATTATGGAAATATTGATCGGGTACATACAACTTATCTTTTATCTTTATGTCTTTTCACTTCCGTCCACGTAGGAATCCTCCCCCGCACCGGACGTCGAGTGCCGCCGCCTGCATGAGACTCTCTCGAGGCCTCTCTGGTTATGGTTCGGTCTCGTTAGGATGGTTTGATCTCCGTCCACTCCAAAATTTTGGTGTCGTAGATTGTGGGGAGTGGAGGTGGAAGTAAAATTTG
>BLSH010473911.1:433776-445228 GCA_018402905.1 Glandirana rugosa | reverse complement strand
TAATCTGTCCCTCCAAGCAACAGCTGGAAACTCTCCCTTTAGAACTAGGAGATGATTTTTCAACAATAATGTGTCACTTACAGCAACAGCTGGCCCTATAGGAGTAGGCAATGGTTTTTGAACAAGAATATGTCCCTCTAAGCAACACCTGGAAACTCTCCCTTTAGAGCTAGGAGATGAAGATGATTTTTGAACAATAATGCGTCACTTACAGCAACAGCTGGCCCTATAGGAGTAGGCAATGGTTTTGGAACAAGAATCTGTCCCTCTAAGCAGAAGCCTCTACCTAGTGCAGTCAGATCACTCAAAGCAGCAGTATGTGAAATCTCAAATTACTCCCACAATATGATCGTTGTGTACGATCCCACAATCTGATTGTTGTGTACGAACGTGCAATCGTTGCATTAGACAGAGTTTAATCTGACATCTCCAACTCTAAGCAGCAGTATTTGAAATCTCAAATTCCTCCAACAATCTGATCTTGAGCACGATCGTGGCGATCGTTGTTTTATGCAGTGTTTGATCTGCAACTCAAAGCAGCGGTATTTGAAATCTCAAATTCCTCCAACAATCTGATCGTTGAGCACGATCATAGCGATCGTTGTTTTATGCAGAGTTTGATCTGTAACTCAAAGCAGCGGTATGTGAAATCTCTAATTTCTGCTATCTGTCCTCAGAGCAACAGCACAGCAGTAGTAAAGTAATCTATCTCAGGATGCAGGATCAGATCTTAAAATGTCTCTATTCTCTCCCTCACGCTGTCAGCTTCCTTTCCCTACACTAACCCAAGAGCATGTGACTGCGGCACTACGTGACTCCAGCTTATAAAGAGGCTGGGTCACATGATGCACTGGCCAATCACAGCCATGCCATTAGTAGGCATGGCTGTGATGGCTTCTAAGGGCAAACCAGTGAAACGCTTGTTGATTGGCTGCCCTGCAGCTTCTCAACACGTGGAGTAAAATAGCAGAACCCCGGACCGAACCGAACGATTTTTGAAATGTCCGGGTCCGGGTCCGTGCCCCGGACACCCGAAAGTTCGGTACGGACCCGAACGTTACAGTCCGGGTTCGCTCAACACTATTTATAAGGAGAGCGGATTTTGATATCTGCTCTTGAATGGACACTGCCATGATTGCTCAGAACAATGTACTTACCTGGCCACTGCATATATATGGCTGGGTGGGCGCTTCCTCCTTCTGAGTGGACGTTCAGGAACGTCCTTCAGAAGGAGGGGGATCGCGCAGCCGCGTGCCCGCACAGCAGCGCGATCCTGATGCGCTTGTGTCACCCGGATACAGCCCATCTCAGATCGGCAGGAGGGCTCTGTGATTAGCCTTCCTGATCACATGATGGCTGTGTCCAATCACAGCCATCATGTGATGTAAACAGAAAGCCGGTAGCTAGGCGATCGCTCTCTCTCTCTTGGAAATTGTCAGTGAGGAGAGGGAGAGCGGATCGCTGCAGCCGGTGGTGATCAATGTGTATGAGCTGTTTTTTACAACTGTTTACACACTGATCAGTGTCCCAGTGTCCTCACACAGTGCCCCACAAAGTGTCATCCCACACATGTCCCCACAAAATAAAAACTCCTGTCCCACATATGTCCTAGTAAAATCATCTGTCCCAAAGATCATCTGCACACATATGTCCGTGTGATCATCTGGGCACATCTGTACATGTTTATCTGCGTACATCTGTCCGTGATCACACAAACCAATTATTATACACTTATTCAGATTTTTCTTTACAAAAGACATGTAGCAGAATACATTTTAGCATAAATTTATGACAAAATTTGATTTTATTGAATTTCTTTTAAAACAGAAATTAGAAAATATTGTTTTTTTTTCAAATTTTTCGCTTTTTTTTTCACTTATATCGCAGAAAATAAAAAATGCAGTGGTGATTAAATACCACCAAAAGAAAGCTCTATTTCTGTGAACAAAATGATAAGAAATTCGGAGCAAGGTGGCGGACGTACATCGGAAAAGCTCCGGGAACCCGAGAGGCAATCGAGCCGAGTCCAAACAATCCTGGGACGGGTGAGACAAAAAAAACATCTCACAGAGAACACCCTTTCCCCCACGAAGGTACCAGTACCTCCATTGTTAAAATCCGACACGGATTAAGTGAGATAGAAAATCACCCCTGCTCTCACACTGTCACGGCGGCCGCCGCAGAAGTAGGCCTCACTCAGACCCCGGCCTAGATTTGACCTCCGAGCACAGAAACAAAAGCCGAGAGCCAGGGGGACACTGAATATAAACAAGGGACAGACATAACATCACATAGGCACAAATGCAGAAGCAGCAGTAGGCCTCAGCCAGACACCGCACTGTAGTGAGTGACCTACCCGGGGACGGAGACACAAAGCGGGAGATGAAGGGACAATAATAAACACTCAAAGGACAGCTAGAGTCCCGTAAAGACCCCACCACACAAAAAGAGACTACAAAACGTGACCCATATATAAACATATCTCCGCCATAAAAGCAGGCCCCGATCGAACACTGGGCTAAATTAAGCTTCCCGCTCCAGCTTGGAGGCATTACCCCGGGCAGTGGAAAACACCCCATATACTTTGGAATTCAGTGACACCACAAATAAAATGATTGGTTACTGAAACAGCTGAGCCTACCAACAATAACTTTCCCTTTACTTTTACACAAAGACGATTGCAGCTTCAACAACAGGCCCTAACCTGACGCCAGCCTAAATTAATTCCTGCCACAGAGAGGACTTGAAAACACCTGCTTAAACTATAACAATTGCTTCAACACAGAAACAGAGACCCAAACAAGTCCTATAAAAACATCATCGCAGAGCAGACATTCAAATAATATTCTATATACATCTAAACCCTCCTAAAAAGCAGCGGACATATTGGTACACCCGCTTTACCCAAAGAATTACAAGTGAGATGGAATTCAACTGAACAAATACAGAAGACACTACATAGTCCAACTGCACTGAAAGATGGGCAAACCACAAAAACTAATACACAACAAGGTTCTCAAACTAGATATCAATGCTCCCTGGCTGGCTCTTCATGCCCGGACATTGCTGATATCTTTAAAAACCAGTCACAAAAAAAGTACAAACATGATGGGGTCCAAGACTCCACAACCATCAGAATACACAGATGAAGAAGACTTTGATGATGAGTCTTTGGCAACATCCGAGAGACCACTGAGAAATTCGGTCAATCTTGACCAACCCTTAACATATGGGGACATGACCGAAATCTCGGCAGATATTAAAAAATCATTCTCCTCAGCAATAATGGAGCTCAAATCGGACCTCTCGGAACTGACTGAACAATTATCAACAGCAGAGAAATCCGGAAAACAAAGAGACAAAGCCATTAAAAGACTTGAAAGAGTCACCACTTCACATGCTCAACATTTAATCACCCTAAACAGACAAATGGAAGACCTCGACAACAGAGGCAAAAGAAAGAATATAAGGATCAGAGGGATTCCAGAAGCCATCAATGTCGATGAAATAAAATCTGTCCTTACCTCTATCTTCAACAATCTTTTAGAAAGACCCATAGACTCAACAATAGACTTTGAAAGAGCACATAGAGCTCTGAGACCCAAAGGACCTGACACAGCGCCCCCAAGAGATATCATCTGTTGCCTCAACAATTTTCCACTAAAAGAAGAAATTCTGAGGAAGGCAAGACAAAATGATCAAATACTTTTCATTGGCGAAACTATCCAACTATTTCAAGACTTATCTCCCATTACTCTTAAAAACAGAAGAGATGTGAAACCACTACTGGAAATCCTGAAAGAAAAAAGATCCCATACAGATGGAAATTCCCCTTTGCGGTCCAAACCAATATAGAAGATAAACAGATCTTACATCGCACACCCGAAGACATACCATTCTTCTGCGAAGCCATTCACAGTGATCCAAGTGACCTGCCGGACTGGTACCAAGAATTTCGTCTACCTCCATCACTTTCAATGACAACACCATCACCAGGCAACACGCCTCAAAAAACCTTCTCTACGAAAGGAAAGAAACAAAAACACACTGAAGGCCAGAATTTGGTCACACCTGCCTCAAAAACACCCAAAGTCAGAGACAACAGATACTAATCGGAAATATCAACCTTATTCATTTGATAAAAGAAACATCCCAAAAGAAGGTGAAAACCTTACTAAAATAGTGAACCACCTACGAACACGAACACTAGATTTGAGAACATCAAACCTACACTCCTCAAACTTACCCAGGATCTACATTTTCCAAAAATGCACTACTTCAATCCGACACAAGATGGCATTACAGCACAATCTTTAAACGACACTCAAGAGATTACACTACTTAAATCCTGTAAAACAAGATTGCAGAGACTAAGATTTACACATACACAACTCTTGTCGTGTATTTACTAATCTCAAGACAACCAGTTGCAGCCTGAGAATTCTATTATCCCACGTGACTCATTCAAGACTTCACTCAGCATACCATAGCTTGTATACTTTGGTGACATATTGCAGCCCTTGGGTTACACGTGTTATCTTTGTTTAATGTTTTGCCTTGGCTAATGACTACATAAAACCCCTGTCTTTAGAGTCTCCAGGAATATACTACCGACTACAGAGAGGACAGAGAAGATTCATTCTGCAAAGACATGGACATAATACAAGATAGTATGATTGAATTAATCCAAGGCTTATTTAAGAGACAATGTCGACCACAAGCTTACCTTAAAAATCTTCAGATTATTGTTTGTGTATAAAGAAGACTTGTATACCAGGCTACTTAAAAACCTAAAAGACATGTGAACTTTTTGTTTAACTTCACTAGTTATTTCATGCTTTATAAAATATGTTTGTTTTAAAATCTGACGAGAGCATAATATTGCCTCCAATACAGAATCATCATTGACAGATGAGAGAACCTAGTGGTCAATAAGACATCATGGTTCGCGAGATGAGTAGTTCGCTTGGAGGTAACAAGATGTTCTCTTGCATTTTAGTCATTAAGTTTGCTGTTTAATCTGATATATAAGGTAAAAGGGATAAGAGATATTGATATAAATCTGCAAAGGATGAACGATTCAATCTCTCTCTCCCTTAAAACCCCACACACACTATAGAAGCCCGGTTGGGAATCCATCACGCACTTAAACATTAACCATCTTCCATAAAATAAACACTGGAAAAATACTCCAATTACGTTTAAACCTTAAAACCTTACATGTGGACTATGTAGTTGTCAACCTATGGAAATCAAAAATCCTTTACTAAAACTCTACCCACAAAAACTATTAACAACACAGTATACAAACCCTTTACGCCACAGAAACCACTTCTACTACCCCCCAATAGAAATATAACAGAAATCATATCACTTGTTTTAATCCTACATTAATCTCTAAACCCAACACATATCTCTTGACACTGCTAGAAAGTGTCAGTGAGTATATATTACTGGAAAAAAAAACTACCCTCCTTTCTCCTCACTACTTATCTACTTCTCTTCTTATTCCTCCTTTCGCTCTTCTCTTCTTTCACATCCTCCTCTATATTTCTTCTACTGTTTCAACACAAAACAAAATTTTCCTAGCATCATGGTATATTCAATTTTGGGAACAAACCCCACCATTATATCGCACAACATAAATGGGCTTAATACACCAGAAAAGAGACAAAAAATTCTTAAAGAGCTCAAAAAACACTCACCCCAAATATACACATTTTAAGGGCTCCCAAATACCCAAACTAACAAATAACTTTTTACTAAAGCCTACCACGCAACCAACCCCTGGCTAATACAAAAGGTGTCTCAATTCTTTTGAGTAAAAATTCCACATTCCAGACAGAACAAACTCTTATAGACCCAGATGGTAGATATATTTTCTTAAAGGGCTCAATGGCAGGCACTCCAACCACAATAGCAAATGTATACTTCCCTAATAAAGCGCATATCTCCTTCTGTCAACTAGTAATTAATTAACTGAAATGCTTTGCAGAGGGCCGTATCATACTGGGGGGAGATTTCAATATTCCCCTGAACCCACAACAGGATACGTCATCTGGAAAAACTAGTATCAACTACAAAGTCCTAAAAAAAATTAAATCACTCCTTCAGTCATTGACTTTAGTTGACACCTGGAGACTACTAAATCCAACTGAAAGAGATTTCACATTTTACTCAAACCCTCACAAAAGATACACAAGAATTGACTACCTTTTTATCTCACAAAGAGATATCCCAGCCCTAAGAAAAGCTAAAATTGGTAACACACTCCTAACAGATCACGCACCCATTTTAATCCAAGTAAATACAGATACACAAAAACACAAAACTTTCAACTGGAGACTGAACCCCTCACTCCTGATCGACCCTGACATTCATGCACATATTAAACAATCAATCCTCAATTATTTCCACATTAATAAACCACTAGACACATCACCAGTAACAAACTGGGAAGCACACAAATGTATGATAAGAGGTGAATTTATGAAAATGGGAGCCAAAAAAAGAAAAAGAGAAATATATTAATAACCTGATAACAAAAAATTCTAACCTGGAGAGGGCACACAAACAATCTTTAGCCATCAAATTAGAACAAGAATTACTACACACAAGAAAAGAACTCCAGACTTTTCTAGATGGAAGAACAAAAAGAGCACTATATTTTAAGAAACCCATTTACTACGCATACAGTAACAAAGGAAGTAAATATATGGCTAGAGCATTGAAAGAAGCGAAAACTGCAAATAATATACATAGTATCCTAGACCCAAAAGGAAAAGAAATATTTGACACCACAAAAATAGCTAAAGTTTTCCATGATTATTATTCTGATCTATATAATCTCACCACACAGAATAACTTATCAAAACCCTAGTACAGAGGGAAACATTCATCAAGGACTTCCTCCAAAAGAGCAACCTACCTAAACTACCACATGTAGACATAAATAACCTCGAAAAGGACATCTCCTCTGAGGAAATCACACACGCCATCAAACACCTGAAGGCAGGCAAAAGCCCAGGACCGAACGGTCTAACATCACAATATTACAAAAACTTTGAACCCCTACTTACTGAACCTCTGACTGAAGCCCTTAACTCAAAATACTTGCAGGGATAATAGCCAACAGACTAAGACCACTTTTAAAGAAAATAATTGGACCAGAACAAGTAGGCTTCATGCCTGGCTGCGAAGCTAAAGATAATATTATCAAATCTTTAAACTTGATATACAGGATGGGCCATTTATATGGATACACCTTAATAAAATGGGAATGGTTGGTGATATTAACTTCCTGTTTGTGGCACATTAGTATATGTGAGGGGGGAAACTTTTCAAGATGGGTGGTGACCATGGTGGCCATTTTGAAGTTGGCCATTTTGAATCCAACTTTTGTTTTTTCAATAGGAAAAGGGTCATGTGACACATCAAACGTATTGGAAATTTCACAAGAAAAACAATGGTGTGCTTGGTTTTAACATAACTTTATTCTTTCATGAGTTAATAGTTAGTTAGTTAGTTAGATAAAAGTCTAAGGGGGTCAGATCGGGAGACCTTGGGGACCATTCAACTGGCCCACGATGACCAATCCGGTTGAATGGCCCCCAAGGTCTCCCAATCTGACCCCCTTAGACTTTTATCTTTGGGGTCATCTGAAGGCAATTGTCTATGCTGTGAAGATACGAGATGTGCAGCACCTGAAACTATGGATACTGGAAGCCTGTGCTAGCATACTGTGGTGTTGCTATCAGTGTGTGAAGAGTGGGAGAAGAGGGTTGCATTGACAATCCAACACAATGGGCAGCACATTGAACACATTGTATAAGTGGTCAGAAACTTGTAAATAACTCATGAAAGAATAAAATTATGTTAAAACCAAGCACACCATTGTTTTTCTTGTGAAATTCCCAATAAGTTTGATGTGTCACATGACCCTCTTCCTATTGAAAAAACAAAAGTTGGATTCAAAATGGCCAACTTCAAAATGGCCGTCATGGTCACCACCCATCTTGAAAAGTTTCCCCCCTCACATATACTAATGTGCCACAAACAGGAAGTTAATATCACCAACCATTCCCATTTTATTAAGGTGTATCCATATAAATGGCCCACCCTGTATAGATCAAGACAAGAAAAAATAGAAGGCCTTCTCCTCTCGACAGACGCGGAGAAGGCCTTCGATAGAGTGGCATGGGACTATATGTTTGCTACATGCTCACATATTGGACTAGGCAACAAGATGATGCTCTGGATAAGATCTCTCTATGAAAACCCAACAGCAAAAATCAAAATCAATAATCACTTCTCTGACCCCATCCAAATTAAAAATGGAACGAGACAAGGTTACCCACTCTCCTCACTACTGTTCATTATTACACTGGAACCTTTAATCAGGGCTATTAATTCCAACACAAATATCCACGGTTTTAAAATAGATGGCAGAGAATTTAAATTGGCTTCTTACGCAGACGACCTACTATTCTTTATCACTCAACCACATATCTCCATTCCTAATCTTAACGAATTATTCCGAATATTTAAATCTATCTCCAACTTTAAAATCAATAGCAGTAAATCAGAAGCACTTAATTTGACATTATCAATTGAAGCAGAACTACTATCCAAACAGAACTGCCCTTACAAATGGGAAAAACAGCCCTTAAATACCTAGGAGTTAAATTAACCCCAGACCTGAAAGACATATACCCAAACAATTTTCTGCCAATTTAAAAAAAAAATCGAACAAGACCTCAAAAATTAGAATATGGGAATGTTCTCGTGGTTTGGAAGGTCTGCAGTCTTAAAAATGACAGTCCTCCCCAGACTGCTATATTTATTCCAGGCACTTCCCGTTGACATCCCCACTGACTTTTTTAGAAGACTCACTAAAGCTAAAAGGAACTTCGTTTGGGCCCATAAAAAACCCCGGGTAAACATGAAACTACTCACCTATCCCAAAAATAAAGGAGGTCTGGAAATACCTGACTTCCAAAAATATTACTTTGCAACCCACATAACCAGACTCATTGACTGGCATTGCTATGCTAATAACAAAGATTGGGTAAAACTAGAACAAATTGACCCAGGTATCTACACCCATTATCTTCCATGGTCATCCCCTAAATACTATCCCAGGGCAATCAAAAACCATCCCCTAATAAACACCACCCTCAAAATATGTCAAAAAACGTTATAAAACATAAACGTTTTTCAAGCACAAGCCCATTGACCTCAATAGCTGGGAACCCCGAGTTTCCACCTGGCTTAGACAACATAAATCTTATACATACAAAAGGAAAAAAACCTGTACTAGTGCGTGACTGCTTTAAAAAAGATAAGCTGTTATCATATCAAGACCTCCAAACGTCCATCACCAATCACAAACTCAGCTTCTGGACCTATATTGAGATCCATGACTTCATCCAGAAAAATAAACAAAAAGATCTCATGACAAGACCCCTAACGACTCTAGAAAAAATCTGCCTAGACCAGGCACCAATAAAGGGAGCTACCTCACTGACCTACAAATGGATCGCTCAGCCAAACTGGGAAACCACTGATAAATATAAAAACCTATGGGAACATGATTTAAACATACAACTAACAGAGGAACAATGGGAGAAAGCAAGCGTATTCACCCACAAATGTTCCTTAAGCACACGTATGCAAGAAACAGCATACAAATTATGCATACAGTGGTATATCACTCCGGTCAAACGTAAAAAATGGCAACCTAGCGAATCCGATTTATGCTGGCGATGCCATAAAGAAGTAGGTACTCTCATTCACATATGGTGGTCATGTCAGAAAATCCAAAATTACTGGAAAGAAGTCATTGAGCTGATTAAAAATATTATGAACACCAAAATTAAACTGGACGCCCCTTGTTGCCTTTTAGACACCAACAACCTATCATTCAGAACGTATAAACACGCATTGTTTAGACACATGCTTAATGCAACAAAAGCCCTGATACCACTCACTTGACACTCAACAAAAACACCATCCATTAAAGAATGGCTAACAAAAATCAATGAAATAAATGAAATGGAAGAAACAGTTGCAATAAAAAAAGAAAACTCCACCCAGTTCCATAAAACATGGAGACCCTGGCACCTCTTCAAAACAACAGAAACATATCAAAACCTTATAAATCAATACTGATAAACCAACTACTACTATTCAAATGCCCATTTTAACACTAAATATTCATATCATGCTGAGAATATACAGTGCTAACCGACTTTTCTTGATGATGAGACAGAATTTTCCGTGTATTAGTTAGTAATTTAGAATACTACTACGCAATGTTTTCAACATTAGCTAACATTTCTAAACTGTATACCACTTCAATATATCTTAATCACCTTGTATAATAATATAAACTGTTTTGTTTATTGATTTAAATAAACTTATATTGAAAAAAAAAAAATAATTTTATTTGGGTACAGTGTAGCATAACCGCGCAATTCTCATTGAAAGTGCAAGAGCACAGAAAGCTGAAAATTGGTCTGGGAAGAAAGGGGGTGAAAGTGCCCAGTATTGAAGTGGTTAATTCCCTACCGACTTTCTAAAATGTACCCTAGCCACTCACCAACCTGTTGGAGAACCTGCGGAAGCATAGGCTCCATTGCACATACCCTGTGGTTCTGCAAATTCCTCAGTTCCTTCTGAAAAACAGTTTTTGTCCTAATCTCCTCCATATCTGGGATACCCTCATCCCCATCCCCTACATTAGCAGTACTTTATATAGGTGAAGAAAAATGTCCTCCCCAATCCCATTACAAAATTATCCACTTACTGTTTGCAGCTAAACTTGCTATCACTAGGTCGTGGAAATGGCAAAAACTGTCGCTAAGAAAAACGTGCAACTAGAGAAGTATATTGCTGTCTGGTCAAATTGGCTGCAACATCCAAAATTTAATGTTCTAATATAAAGTTTAAGCGTGATAGTACCTTAGCTTACTACTGTCTTTAACCCAGATTGCTGGTGTTCTTTACCTTAATGCCTTTTCCTACCATTTTCCTCCTCCATTCCACCCCTCTCCTACCCTACCCTACCCCCTCCCTTCCTTGTCCCTTCCCCCCTACTCCTTCTGCTGTTTAAAACCTCTAGGAACTAAAGTCTAAGATTATCTTGTTTCAATCAGTTATTGACTTTCCATTTCTAGCTCAGAACCATCACTACAATGTTATTTTCATCTCATTGTAAAACCTTCTTATTTTTGTCTCTTTGTAAAACCTCAATAAAGACATATTGATAAAAAAAACCGCCTCTTACCAATCCCCATTCGAAAGTCTAATCACGAGTTTACAAAAAAAAAACCCCCTCCCCCCCATTCTCCGCCAAAAAAAATAGTTATACAGAAATAACTCCAAAATGTTTCTCTGTTTTTATTCTTCCAAAATGTTACTCTACTTTTATTGTAACATCACTACCAAGACT
>BLSH010473911.1:377863-411163 GCA_018402905.1 Glandirana rugosa | reverse complement strand
ACCTCCAAGGCGCTCCTGGTGCTTTGTAAGTGAGATTGGATATATTGATTGTCACAGGGGATTGGTCAGAAATTGCCATGTCTTCTATTGTTGCGGAAGTTATTTTGGGGAGAAGAGCAGGGGAGGCGAAAAAATAGTCAATGCGGGAAAATGAATTGTGGGGATGAGAGCAAAAGGTGTATTCCCTGTCCGTTGGATGAAGCATTCGCCAGACATCGGTCAAGTTGAGTGCATCAACCGCCCCTGCCAGCATCGTCGTTTGGGTATGTGATTTTATGGGGCGAGGAAGGTGTTGTGTTGAGCGATCGTCCAGTGGGTGCATGGTAGAATTGAAGTCACCTCCCAGAATGTGAAGAGGTTCTGTGATCTGTAGGGCCCAAGTAGTCAAATTTTGATAAAAGGTTTGTGATGGGGAGTTCTCCGCATAAACATTTGATATGGTGAGGTCCCTTCCAGCTATAGTCAGGCTGAGAGAGACTCTGCGGCCTACAGTGTCTATGACCGTATTGCGTATTGAGTAGGGGAGTTTCTTGCTAAGAAGGATAGCCACTCCGGCCTTTTTCTTTTGTGCCGGGGAGCCTACCACTTCACCTACCCACGTCTTACGGAGTCTTGCAAGGTCCTCTCCCCCTAGGTGCATTTCCTGTAGCAAAGCAACATCTGCCCTTAGCCTTTTCAGGTGTCTAAGGATTTGCATGCGCTTTTGTGGCGAGCGCAGCCCCTTGACATTCCATGAAACTATATTTAGGTTACTCCCAAGCTTGGGTGGATCCATGCTGTCCTATAAAGGGGAATAAAATCGTGGGAAGGCCCAGAGCGAGGCACCTGTAATTTGTTTCCCCCCAAGCTGGGGAGTGGACACAGTGCAAAGCATAAATTTCCCATAAACATATAGTGCATTTTAAAACTTTGATAACATCGGAAGAGTGTACCCTTGAAAACGGGTCTTAAGGTCTCTTTTTTCCGCATAGGGGGGTGTGTAAACAATCTTTCGGTTTCCGCCCCTGTTCAGTGCGTAGAGTGGTTACTGTTGAGGGCTAAATCCCAGTGGATTGGGGGTCAATATAGGGGGGGAGGGGGGAGGATTAGGAAAGGTTAGCAATTAAAATTATAAAGTGGGAAAGAATGACTTATGCGAAGAGGAATAGGGTGGGGATGTAGGAAGAGGGTTGGTTGACCATCTATCGAGAGGTCCAACCCAGAAATTGGAGGGACCCAGGAGGGGGGTTTGCGGGACTTTTTGGGCTTGTCGGAAGAAAGAGAAGAGGCCGGGTAGAGTCGACCCCCCTCCCGAGTCGGGGGACGCGGGAGGAGGGTCCTTAAGCCCAGCAGAAGCCCCTGGGGGCATTATACATAGTACAATAACAAGAAGAATAGACAACATGAAATAACTTTTGAACAGACTGCCATAGCTTTATAGCCTACCACAAACTGTACTTCAACTGGAGGGTTTACAAAATTTGAGGGCCTCCTATTGGTGGCCATGGAATCGCACTTACAGTTTGCTGATCATTCCACCATGGACTGGGTATTAAGAAGAGTGGTCAGTTGGGCAAAATGGGTTGTTTAGTAGGGTGTAGGTGTCAGAAGTATCGTATTGCTGTCCTGTATTGTAGGCTTGGAAGTTTTCCGGTTTATGATTGCGTCGGTAGCGGATCCAACGGACCAAAGCGGACTCTCTTATAAGGAGGTTTGGATGGGCTTCCAGATTTGTTGGTCGAGAGGGACGACCTCCTGGGTGAGCTCTGGGTAGTGGCCTCCGCTTGTGGAGTCTGGTCCATGTCTGGCTGCAACGAGTTGTTGATGTAGGCCTCGGCTTCCAGCGGGGTGTTGAATGAAAGTTTTTCACCTTGTGGTGTCTGGAAGTGCAACGTAGCTGGATAGGCCAAGCTGAACCTGATGTTTAGTTCGTGGAGAGTGGTACATATAGTGGAGAAGGCCTTTCTTCTTTGCATTACCTCTATGGAGTAATCTGCAAAAATTAAAAGATTGTGTCCTTCAAATGTCAGCGAGCGGGATTTTCTGAAGGTTTGTAGAATGGCCTGCTTGTCTGCATAATTCAGGTATTTTACGATAACCGCTATAGGCTTGGTGCGCGTGTCTGAGGGTTGACCCAGCCTGTGCGCTCTTTCCACCGTGCAAGGAGCGCGGAGCCTTAGTAGTTCAGGTATAGCCACTGCGCATATTTTGGTGAGCGTATGCGGAGAGTATGTTTCTGGAAGGCCTATAATACGGAGGTTGTTCCTCCTGGCCCTATTCTCCAAATCAATCACTTTGTCTTGAAGCTCCTTTTGAGCTGTAGTGAGTTTCGCGACCGATGCGATTAATGCAGTTGTATCATCCTCAACATTGTATAGTCTATCCTCTGTGTGCTCCAATCTGGCTGCCTGCGCTTGCATCTCCCTATGCAGATGTTCTAGCCCCTTTTGCACCGCGGATTCGACCGCTTCTGAGATGATAGGTCTCATCAGAACCACTACTGCCTGTGCAATGTCTGACGGGGATGAGGGCTCTGTTATTAGGGCGCCTGGCTGCTGCATGGGTGACAGGGTAGCTTGGTTCTCATTGTGCTGAGGCTGGGCGGGTGCAGGGGCTGCCAGTTTGGCCGCATAGGTTGTTACCTGTGGCTGAGTCTGGTGCTGTGGCTGTGTAGCGGCGGCCATATTGGCTGCAGCATGCGGCTTCTCTCGCTCTGGAGATGTCTGAGCTGTGAGCGTTCGGTGACCGGAACGCTCCACAAAACGGTCCATATAGGTCCCTGGAGCTGGGGGAAGGTTAGGCTGGGGTGATCCACCGGGAATCACCGCTTTTGAAAGCCGAGAATCGGACAGGGGAGCGGAGCTGGTGTCTCCTACCTCCTCTCCATACGGCGCCGGAACCGGAAGTCATAGTGTTGTTTTTAATGCTATCCCAAAGGGCCAGGGAATGCGATAAGGTAGGGGCCAGAAAAAAAATGCATATTACAGCGCACACATGATACATACTCCTACCAGGCTGTTTAAAAGCATCTAAACGTATATAGCAAAAAATGCAAAAATACGGGGGTTTGGTCACACTAAATGGCCATGAAGTGCTTAAGCCCACTGACTGCTGCAAAGTACCCAGTTTTACCAGTGGGTTTTGCATTTTTTGCTATATACGTTTAGATGCTTTTAAACAGCCTGGTAGGAGTATGTATCATGTGTGCGCTTTAATATGCGTTTTTTGTCTATTGGTCTTTACAAGCAGCACCATGTGTTTGGTAGGGTGTTCCCCCAAATATGTATTTTTTTGTATATATTTTTTTAAAGTAGGGGCCAGGACAGGAGGTCTCGCTTTGGGGGGCACCATAGCAGAAAGTCAATAGTGTGTTTAGGGATTGCTTGTCTTTCTATGTGAACCCAGTCAGGGTGGGAGCTTTTAAAGTATATGATCGAGTGTTGGGCAGCTTGTTTAATCTGTGGCCCTTGTTACCCCAGATGAAGCATGTGATTTTGGCTTGGAATTTTTTGAGAGGGTCCCTTGTGATCGGAATAGGGAGAGAGCGAAAAAGATATAGGAGCTTTGGGAGCAGGTTCATTTTAATTGAATTAACCCTTCCCAACCACGAGAGCCCTAGTTTGTCCCATGTCCCTAAGTCATGTCTCAATTGTCAAAACATAGGGGGGGTAGTTTGCAGCATATAAGTCAGTTATGGAGGGCGTGATGCAGACCTCTAAGTAAGGGAGAGTTTTATCAACCCACCCGAATCGGAAGTTATTTTTGAGGGAGCTGACCAGATGGACTGGCAAAGTTATATTTAGGGCTAGGGATTTAGAGTAATTTACTTGTAACCCCAAAATCTTACCAAACTCGTCCAGGGTCTTGCATATATTTGGAAGGGATACTAAAGGTTCCGTGACAAAAAGCATGAGATCGTCAGCATATAGAGCACATTTGTGGGTTTGTGTGCCACATTTAACCTCATGGATGTCTGGGTTGGATCTAAGAGCGATCGCCAGGATTTCGAAAACCAGGGTAAAAATCAGTGGTGAGAGAGGGCATCCCTGCCGTGTACCCGACCTCACCGGAAAGGGGGAGGAATGGAAGCCTTGAAGTTTGATTTTAGCTTCTGGATTGGAGTAAAGAGCTTTTATTATATTTAAAAAGGACCGACCAAAGCCCCAGTGCTGTAGGACAGGGAGCAGGCAGAACCAAGATACAGTATCAAAGGCCTTCCTCATGTCTAAAGAGAGAAGGAACCCCTCTTGATGTGCGTTATTATCCTAGCCCGATCTCAAGAGATGTGATGTCAATCAATCTCATAACCCTGTCTCCGCGGTATAAAACCTACTTGGTCCCTGTGGATGTACTGACCTATAAAGTTAGAGATCGGATTGGCTAGGATTTTAGTCAAAATTTTAAGATCATTATTAATGAGGGATATGGGTCAGTAATTCTCAACAGCAATGGGGTCCCTGTCAGGTTTGGGTATGATGGTGATGAAAGCTGAGTTCAGATCAGTGTTTAGTGGTTCTCCAGAGTGCAGGTGGTTAAAGAATCGGGCCATGTAGGGGGCAAGTTTGCTTGCAAAATGTTTTAGTATGGGACAGCAAAACCGCCAGGACCAGGAGCTGAGCCATTCTTTAAGGATTTGATGACTTGAATAATCTCTTCTGGGGAGATGGATTCCTCCAGGTCATCCCTTTGTTGTTTATGGATCTGGGGATTGGTGAGGGAGTGGAGACACTTATTTAGGAGTTCAGCTGGTGGAGAATCCCTAACCCCAGAGTATAGCTTTTTATAGAAGACTTGGAATGCTTCCAGGATTTTCTGAGGGTTTTGAGAGGTAGAGCAGTCGGGCATCTTGATTTTGGGCAGAGACCAGACTTTCAGTTTGGGAGCGAGTCTGTGTGCTAACATTGAGCCTATTTTATCCCCTCGTAAATAGAAGCAACCTCCTTCCCATCTGAAGTGTTTCTCAGCGGATACCGTGAGAGCTAGATTTAAGGCAGTGCGAGCTGCCTCTAAATTGGCCAGGGAGGAGGAGTTAGAAAGTCCTTCTCTAGATTTTCAATGTCCACTATTCTAGCTTTGCGAATCCTGGAAGCTAGCTGGATCAACTTTCCTCTAATTGTGGATTTACGTGCTGCCCAGAGATGGCGTTTATGTCGTTAAGCAGAAAATATTCCTGAATTGCTGTATTAATTTCCATAGCATGTGCTGGGTTGCTAAGGATGGAGGCGTTCAGCTTCCAGTTGAAACCCTTGCGTAAGGCATATGCTCTATTTATAACCAAAATAAGGGCAGAGAGTCCCCGATGAGATATTTGAGGACCAGAGGTACTTGATTAGTGCGCATGAAAAAATGGTCAATTCTGGCAAAAGTGTTATGAGGGCTAGAAAAATGTGTATAATCCCTAAATGTGGGGTTCTTTTCCCTCCACACATCTACCAGGCCCTGGTTGAATATCTGTCTGGCAACTTTGAGGCTCTGCCTTGAGGGGCGAATCTGGTTCCGTCCTGGGGGGCGAGTCTTGTCTAAACCCATGTCAAAAGTCGTGTTGGAGTCGCCACCATATATTACTTTCCCTTCCTCTAGGGGGGTGGTGATTCGGAAAAGGGAGTCAAAGAATTTTGCCTGACCTTTGTTCGAAGCGTAGTAGGATATGAACGTATAGAGCTGGTTATCTAAATGTCCTTTTAGTAGCAGATATCTGCCCTCCGGGTCTTTCAATTCGGTCGAGAAAGCAAAGTGGATATTATGTGAAAAGAAGATTCCAACCCCTTTCGACTTGTTGTCTGAACTGGCTAGGTAGAATGTGGGAAACTTGCGGTGAATAAAGGAGGGGGAAAATGATTTTGGGAAGTGAGTTTCCTGCACAAAAACAATGTCTATATTTTGGGCAGCAAACTGCTGAAATGTCTTTTTCGGTTTCATGGGAGGGTTAAGACCCTGGGTATTGTGCAATGCTATGCGGAGAGGGGGCCCAGGTGTGGATGGGTCAGCCATGGAGGAGAAGGAGGAGCACACTCTGCATTCCCCAACCACCTACCTGAAGTCCAATATAAGGAGGTGGAAAGCATTCTGGTGGGTTGAGACTCGTAAGGATGTCTAGAGGCCATGTGAGTGATGGGACCAGCTCTGTCACCAAAGAAAAAGGGTACAGCCTAGAGAAAATAGAAGACAATAGGTAAGCAAAAAAAAAGAGGTACAAAAAAGGAAAGACAAGGATGGAGTGTGGGAGACACACTCCAGCCAACAAACCATTTGGAGCCCACTGAAAGTGGGAGCACCCTGTTCTGGAGAACTATAATGACCATTCTCCAAGAGCAGGGGATGGGCGCATGACTGCCGCTCCATGAACCTCGGCCCCTAATAAACAAATAAACTAGAGCTGACAGCAGGTCAGCTAACATGAGGAACCTGCGGTAACAACTGCAACCTTAGTAGGTTAGTAGAAGTCCTAGAGTTTGTAGGAACTAATACAACTGTGAAATGTCTGACTGACCAGTAGCGAGGACCTTGAGATTGGCCCTCCATCAGTGAAGCCGTATTCCTGACCAAATATTGATCAGAAGTATACTTCCCAGCATAGAGACCAAGCGAGGTGAGTATAGGCAAAGGTCTCGCTAGTGGTCCATAATGAGGTTGAGGACCTAGTAAGGCTATGAAAGTAGGGGGTACAACAAGTTACAAAAGTCAAAAGAGTTCCGTGACCGAGTAGGTGGGACCTGACAAAGGTCCATGAGAATCAATCTCCAATATTGGAGATGAGGGGAGAAAGGAAATCGTTAGGTCCTTCTTGTGGAGGTGCACCATCCTTGACCTTCTTTGACCGGGGTTTCTGCCAGAGGGTGGTGAGTGGGCTAGAAGGGGGTGGCCTCTTGGGCAGGCTGGATGAGGATGTTTGCATCAGCAAAGGTGGGTCCTTGGAGATGATTCCCAGTTGTTGTAATAGGGACTCCCCTTCCTGAAAGGTGGAAAATCTGTATGACTTGTTGTGGAAGTCAAATTTTAGTCCAAATGGAAATTGCCACCAATATTTAATGTCCTTCTGGGACATTATTGTGAGGAGAGGTTTGAGGGATCTGCGTTTTTGGATATTAAAAGTGGATATGTCCACAAAGATTTGAACTGTGTGGCCCAAAACTTGAATTTGAGGAGTAGCCCGAGCTCTTTTCATCACTTCTTCTTTTATACTGTAGTAGTGGGGTTTCACCACAATGTCCCATGGGAGTCCATCAGGACGAGGGGGCCCCAGTGCCCTATGGGCCCGGTCCAGTTCCATTTTGTGTGGGCGGATGTCTGGGATGAGGGTTTTGATCAGGGAATGTACAGCCTCTGGGACATCGGTGATGCTCTCTGAGAGGCCCCTGATCCTGAAGTTAAGCCTCCTTGACCTATTCTCCAGGTCATCAATTTTAGCCAAGGCTCCTTACAGACGGTTCAGGATCAGGTCCGAGTTCTGATTCACCCTAGTGACAGTGGCATCCATTTTATTCTCCACGTTATCAATGCGAACTCCAAGCATTTGTAAGTCAGCCTTGATTTCAGAGGTGATCTTTGTCGCAGTTTGGGCAAGGCCCCTTTTCAGGAGTTCTGCAAATTTCTGGAACATGAGGGACATGTCCTAATGCTGAGAGGAATACTGAACGTACCCTGAAGGGTGGTGGAGCGGGAGATCGAAGCTGAGGAGGGTGACATGAGGATCTCATCAATAGCATGGTTGAGGAGCAAAACTGTAGAGGTAGGCGAGAGGGGTTCTCCCTGTACTAGCGAGCTGATGGCCCCCCTACCAACTTGGATTGAGGGAAGTCTTGCCAGGAGGATGGTCCAAGGAGGTCTGATGAGGTTGCATCAGAGGAGTGTCGGCTGTTCGCCATTATGTTAGCAGAAGTAATGTCAGGAGGGAAGCTGAGATGCGACTGTAAGTTGTGCTTGACGGATTTGGCCCACATGCGAGTGGATAGTGTGGAGGTAAAAAAAGACATCCTTTATGTAGACCGAGGATACCAGAGGATGTCAGTCAAGGCCTGGAGAAGAGAGAAAGCAGGGAGTAGTGTCCAGAGGTCACCCCCAGAAATGGAGGAGGAGGTTGTGCTGCTAGAGAGGGATTGAGTGAGGGATGAAGTGAAACAGGACCAGCATAGAAGTCTGGCAGGGCCTATTCAGAGGACAAATCTCTTAACTGGATGTGGTTGGCTGAATGAAGGTACAGAGGGAGCCCCAGCCTCAGGCTGATTGTGTACCAGTGTATGGTGTGAGGTCCAGAGACCGCAGCATATATATGCAGAGTTGAATGAGGTGGTGAGGGGAATCCAGCTCAGGTGGGGGTATGCCGTGCTTTTAACAGCCTGATGGAGCCCTTGGAAGGGAGGATGGGCGGGCCGTTCTGTGTGGTGGTAGGTCCCTTGTGACAGGCTGGGTCTTATGATGAGCCTGGAGAGGGTTCGGAGATCCCCTATTTAAGCTTGGGATGGTGGTACCTGCAAGGCTATGTACCCTGTCTGTGAGGCTTAGCGGAGTGCCGTCCCGGCGATTCACCTCAGACCTGCCGCCATCTTGTCTGGAACGCCCATTTCAGAGGAGGGTCCCGTAGATCCTCAGTCTCGTGGGGGGGCCGCTGCTGGTCTCTCTGGAGTCATGACCGTCGGTGTGGGTAGTAGCCCTAGCCCCTTCTGGAAGCTCGAGCTGGCAGGTTCTCTGCTGGGGAAGCCGGTGTCACGGAGCGGAGCTCTGTGATCAAGCGGCCATCACAGAGCGCAGCGCATGCGCACTGGGAAACTCTTTTTACAGTCAGGAAGTCCAATAGCGGGAGCTTCAGACAAAATTTTAATAAGCTCCCTCATCTGCAATTCATTGTCCCATGTGAGTTTGAAAGGGTTTGTAGTGGTAGCCTCATATAGAGGGGTCATAAGTTCTGATGCATTTGGAATCCAGTCCCTACAATATCCCACTAACCCGGGGAAGGCACGTAGTTGCCGTACATTTCTTGGCTTTTCACATTTTTGCAGAGTTTTAACTCGATCTGGGGTTAGGTGAAGGATTCCATGCAAAATGCAGTGACCCAGGAAGATCACTTTCTCTTGGCAGTATTGTAGCTTCTCTTTGCTGACTTTGTTGTTACTGTTATAGAGAAACATGAGAAGGCTTACTGTTTCTCTGCTACAAATGTCCTTTGTATAAGAACAAATAAGCAAATTGTCTATGTAATGAAGCAAAACTGTGTTTGGGTGTGAGGGGGATCAGTAGTCCAATACTTGCTTTAACGCAGTATGATATTCAGAAGGGCTACTCTCACAGCCTTGGGGCAATCTTGTCCATATTAACTTTTGGGCATCATGGGTAAATGAAAAAAGGTGCCAGCAATCTGGGTGTAGGGGCACTGAAAAAAGTATTCGCAAGATCAATCACTGTAAAGCAGGTGCAGGAGGCAGGTATTCCACTTAGTAAAGTGCTGGGGTTGGGCACAATTGGGGTGTCTGCCTCAATTATATTGTTAATGGCTCTCAAATCATGCACCATGCGGTATGTCACTTGCCCACCCTTCTTGCCTGGCTTCTTTGCAATTGGGAATAGGGGTGTATTGGCTTGGGACTTAATTGGTACAACAACCCCTGCTGCTTTCAGATGAGTGATTTGATTCTTTATCCCCTCAGGCTGAGCAATACTCAGCGGGTACTGTTTAATCTGTGGGAGTTGGGCTCCTGGTTTAATTTTTATCATAACTGGGGTGTAGTCCAGCAGACCTACGTCATATTTGCTGGTGGCCCATAAATCAGCGGGAATCACTTCCAATTCTGGTGGGATTGGTGGAGTGGAGTCTTGGACTAAAAATACTCCACAGGCAGAATTTAAAACTTCTCCTGACAGACTACTAACCACTTGGATTCCTGTAGGAGTGTAGTCTATGCTTGCTAAAATTTGGTTCAAAATGTCAGCTCCTAAAAGATTGGTAGGAACTGTGCCTGAAACTAACACTTTAGTGACAATTTCTGTTTGCTATCCTAGCCTGAGTTTAAGTGGCTTGGACTCAACCAAATCAGTAGAGGCCCCGGTTTGGCCAACACCAGAGATAACATTTTCACATAATAATCCTGGAGGTAAGTCTTTTATATTAAACATGCTTCGGCTTGCACCAGTATCAATTAAACAGGTTAATTCTGTTTCTCCTCCAGGATAGGGGAGTTCTTGTAAAAATACTTTTACTCTGACCTCGGGACCATTGCCTCCCCTATTTAACATGGTTGACACTGGCATGCCATTTTCCTATGCCTGATCCACTGCTTTTGGCAGAGAACTGAGATTAGCATGAGGTGCCTCTAAGCTCCTTTCCAGTCTACGGTCAGGAAGATGGCAGAATTTGGCTATGTGTCCTTTACATTACAATTGCAGCGTATGGTTGGCCCCAGATTGCCATGATTTTCTAAATTACCTTTGCCTCTTCCTCTTCCTTTTCCCCTCTGCTTCCTCATGTACATAACTTTGCATTTGCTGTCTTTCTGGTTAATCCTGTTCTCTATGGATAACAGGATAGGCAGAAGGTCTTGAATAGACATATTGCCTGCCTTATGCCTTGCTGTGAACAACTTTTCTTTAACTGGGGTATTAAACCATCAAGAAACCTTTGTTTCACCAGTTGTGTAGATGGACTTGCAGTTTCTTCCTTCTTTTCTTCCTCTATTTTAAGTCCTGCTTCCTCTGCCATATCACTTAATCGCCTCCATTAAGCCCCATGTTGCTTCCTCCTTCCCTTGCTTAGCATTCATTAATTCAGCATGTCTGGTTTGTCCATATATTTGGGGCAATTTTTCCTTCATTTTTTCACAAAACTTCCTTCCACTAGCCATTTTATCAAGCTTTGTGACATCTACTTCACATTCTTTAAGTATATAGCCTGACATGTTGCTTCCCACTGCTTTAATAAGAAGCTGATGAATGTCAGTAGCAGAAGCCTCTTATGCTTCCTGTGCAGCACTAAGTTTGTTTGCAAACCCCATTGGATTATTTCTAGGATCTCCCAGTCCCTCCAATATGGCTCTCATTTCCTGGGGACTAAAAGGTACATGCCATTTAATTTGGGACTTACTGCCAACAGCATTACCTTCAAAAACTAATTGGGTTTTGACAGGATAAACTGTAACAGATTGCTCAGTAACAGGGGCAGAAGGGACAGACTCTCCCTTCCTTCTCTCTTATCTTGCTGCCACAACTTGGAAATTATGGTTTGCCCCGGCAGTTCTGACTCTATCTCTCATTCTCTGGCCAAAGCCTTAAGTTCAGAGAGATCTAATTTTGCATATGTGCCTTTTGATTTATGCCAATCATCTGTTTCTAAGATACCAGCCAAATCCCTCTTTGTAGATTGATATGGGGCTGTTAAACCTCTGCTGGCTACTATATTGCCAAGGTCATCTTTTGTGTGTTTCATGTAATCTGATTCTTGTGCTTTTGTTGATGGGTCTCTTAAAGCCAAACTGGCAGCCACATAAGGTGGGGGGTCCACCTCTATAGAGTCTTCTGGCCAAATGTAGTAAATTTGGGCATACGCTTATTAAACATCTCTGTCAAGCCAGTTTCATTTGCTAATTTAGCTTCTGTCTCCCATGTGCAAGCTATTCTCCACATTCCTTCACCGCACAGTAGTGGGCTATAATCATGCAGAAAAATTTGCCATACTTGTAAATCAAAAGTCTCTTCAGATTTTAAAGGTTTAGCTGTTCCTTTTGTCCATTCTACCCATTTATCTAGGGGCTCAGTATAGGCGGAACCGTACCCTCGGTTCATATATTCTCTAGTGCTCAACTTGCACTGGGCATTTTCTGAGGGTCTCTCACCCTTCACTCCCTTATTTAAATTAATGCCCATAATGACTGACCAGTCTTTTCTCTACTTGTGCCTATACCCCCTTGCCTCTAAAACAAATAGTACAGCAAATCTGCAGATTTACAAGAATAGTCTCCGCTAATCTACATGGCAAGAAGGGGTTTATGACAATAGACAAAACACTCACTAAGAGACCCTCCTCTTCTCTTTCCTGTGGGTTTTATCTGTCCCTACCGTGCGCCTCTGACCCAGGCCACCCACAAGGAGTCAACGCTGGCAACTGCAGAGGTTTATCTCTATCCACACACAGTCCAACCTGGGAAGGGGGACACAAACACATTCACACACACACATGTTACCCAACCAGAAAGGTCCGAGATTGGTCTGGTTTCCTTGAGAACCGACAGATAGGATACATAGGAAAGTCAGAAAATATAGCAAGCTTAAGGACAGCTTACCTAGCCGGCATTTAGAGGTCTGCGTTCCCGATGAGGCACAGTTCCTTCTGGAGACTCTGCCAACTCCTGATATGACTCGCCACAGACTGTTAAGGAAATTTCTGGCTGTGACTCTAAAAATAAAAGTTAGTTTTGCAATTGCAGGAACAGATCCACAGGACGCAATCTCTGTGTTTAAAATGTCCGTTCTGACAAAATGTATTATTACATGATATTTTATACATAGATAAGAAAGGGGTGGTGTGAGATGTTATTAAAAACTAACAAATAGAAATATATTAGATAATAATAGAATAATTGCAAAAGTAAAACATAGAGAGGGGAGGGGGGAGTAGAAAGAGAGAGAGAGCTTCTAGCAGAAAGTGTATCTGTGTGATAGGTGAAGGTCACGGAACACATATAAGCAGCGTGAACAAAATGGAGTCTCTTGTGCTTAAATGAACAATACAGTGAAAGTCCATGTCAATGTATAATCATTATATGTCAGCAAACCCCCCACCACAAAAAAATCAAGCAAAACTCTGCACACTGACTTCCTAAGCATATATTCTCTTTGCCAGCCTAAATTCTCCCTTAATGAAAACTTCTCCGCCTCCCAGCATAAATCTTTGACCCCCCCCCATCCCGCCTCCCACCTGAAAACCTCTCTCTCTCCCCAAATCTTTCCTCCTAGCACAACTCCCCCCATAATATCCTCTACGCTTCAAAATTTCCCTCCAAACACAAATCATCTCCCAGCACAAATCCCCCCAAATATCCCCATGAGCACAAATCCTTCTCCTCAGCACAAATCCCCCTGAATCCCCCAAAGCACAAATCCCCCTAATCATCCCTACTAACACATATTCACCCCCCAAAAAAAAACTCCCACCTAGCACTAGCCCAATCCTTCTCCCCTCCTAGCACACTCTCATCCTGAGTTTCTTACTTTGCACCTCCACCATGTCCCCAGTACATTTTCCTTCTCCCTCAAACACACCTCAAATGTAGCTTGGCAGTGGCTGTGTTATCTCCGTCCTCTTAGGCTCCTCATCATCTTGGCACACTAAAGATGAGGAGAAGCCTAAGGCCAGTGGACTTTTATAACTTTCTCCAGGTAGGGAGAGATACTTGGCTGCTGCAGCTGCTGCAGGGGTTTCAGAGAGTGGCTCGATAATATCTGCTGTCAGATAGTTTTGCCTAAGAGGGGAGGTATTTAGTTTAGGATGTTGTGTGGAAGAGAGGTGTATTGGATTTTTCGAATGAATACGAGGAAGCCCCTCAGTTTAAATTTTGAGTGGGATGTGTCCCATTTTTATGAAATGCACCTCTACACTTTTGGTTTTATTCTTCTGTATATTTGCGCATGTAGATTAGTTCTTCTATCTGATGATCTATGATTATTTTTATTTTTGTTCTGCGCTTGGATATCTTTTGATGTCCATATACAGTGAGAGAGTTTTTTTAGTTACGGGTATGGCTTCCTTTAGCCTTTCCTTTTTTCCGTTATAACCCATCCCTCCCATTTCCTATGGTTCTACTTTGAGTAAGAATAATAAACATAATATTGGTTTCTTTGGTTGAAAATATCAAAACTTTTTTTTTTTGCTAAAAATACAATAAAATCGTTATTAACGGGCACAAACACAACATAGCTTACAAAAGTAATGATAAATATAAGAGATAAAATTGTATTAAGTTAATAAATAAAACTCTGTGTGGGGTCTTGAGACGTATTCACATGGGAGCTATGGCCTGTACTGTGTAAAATAGTAGTTTGTGTATGTGGCTGGAGCTGTGTGGCAGGCAGCCCGTTACATTATGGAGAAGCAGCAGCTGTATGAACACAGCCACAAGTCCTACTGTAATTTGGCAGGCATGTGGGGGCAGTTGTGTGGCCCTAAATGCAGACAGTGAACATTCTGGGACACTCACTCACAGTTGCACACTTGTCAAGATCAAACCTGTGTCTGTGTTTGTACAGCTGCTGCATTTCCCTATAGTTATATGCACTCTACCTGTGTGAACAAACCACTCATTTACACTGTACTTGCCAGAGAACTCATGTGAATGAGCCCTTATTTTTTATTTTATTTTTTATAATTCTTTTGATTTGTGTTGCAATTTCTTTTTTTAGCACAGAAGGATCAGAGCTGCGAGAAGGGGGAGGGTGATTGATGTGGCAGGGGGGCCATTACTGGAACCAATCCCCTTGTGGCTCTTCCTGCAGCAGGTGAAACCTGGCAGGGATGAAAGGAGGAGAAGTTGGCTGCGCTGCAGGGGGAGCCACAGAGGGACCGGTTTCAGAGACTGATAAGGTAAAAAAATGTGACAATGCCTGAGTTCACATTGTTGCGGGAATAAAATGGTGCGAGTTCAGCTGACAGTCCTAAATTTAGGTATGATTTCAGAGACATCTGTGCGGGTTGCTGCACAGATGTCAATGGAAATCCCACCTGAAATTGCCAAAAGAAACTACCTTTGGAAATCGGTATGGCGCCGCAAATGCAGCATTGCACCGATTCGGATGGAGCTATTGCCTGCGATTGCCGCCAATTTGGCATATGATTTGACTTGTCAAATCACATGTCAAAACACACCATTGTGAACCAGGGCTGATCCAGAGTTTTGGATGCAATTGGACTAGTGTGAGATTCAGTTAGGTCTCGTTCACATGGGGTGTACAAAAGTGTACAGTAGGAATTTTATAACAATGCTAGAATTAAGCTGTAGGTGGTAGAAAATAGGACGCATTAAGCAGTTCAGTTAGTAAATGATTAAATAAGAGTTGAGCAGTTATATAGGGATTTTCAGAGGGAACAGGTGATGACAGAGTAAGGGAGAAGAAGAAGCAAAATTGAGAAGGAGGAATAAGTGATTTATAGCAAGGAGTGTAAACCTGAGGGCAGCCCTGCTACAATAAGAACACTAAGCTGCACTGGGAAAAGATAAGACAGCTATAGGAATGGAATGTAGCTCATCGGCCATGACTGTATCAGTCAGAGCAATGGGGGAGAGAGCAGGAAAGAATATATGTTTGGGAAGTTGGAGCAACGGGATAGGCAGAGACATGATAGATTAGATGGAACAAAGAGTACAGGAATGAAGTACTGAAACTGCAGAGGCTACCCAAAGTATGATCGATGGGATAGAGAGAAGACAGATCAGAGCTTGATTGCAGGGTGGGGGTCATATATGAGAGTGAGCAGGGCAATAATTTGGAAGAAGGAAGAGGGGATGAGAAACTGTAATGTGAAAATCGAAGGTAACTAAAAAGGTATGTGATCTACATTTATTAGAAAGCCATTTTTTTTCAACTGAATTTTCCGTGAAGCTGCTCAGGCTGCTCGGGCCCCCCCCCCCCCCCCCCTCTGGCCGGGCCCAGTACAACAGGGCTGCTTGTACTGGCTTATCAGCGGCCCTGATTGACCCTTCTGCTTTCTCCTCCTGGTTTGTCTTTTGGTTTTAGGTACTTTATGACAGGTTTCATGTATACAGTCTAATGGTGGGGGACTACTATTGATATGGTTAAATTTAATGAGTTATTTATTAGTCCATGCATCTGGCCTTCTGCTTATCGGTTGGCTATATTCTAGATCATCTTGCCTTTATTACATGGCTTCATTTCCACCTTTATTCAGACTTATATATTTATTTGTATACATTTGTGTTCTATACCTATTTTCGATTTTTACTGTTTTAAATTTTCTTCATCATGCATACACCGTGGGGAAGCTTGGGTCAAGGGGTCGCTTTTATTTTCCATTTGTATTTTATCATGCATGTTCATCATGTTTGCTTGTTTTGTATGTATTTTTATATATATACTTGGGGTTTGTCAGTCGTTTAAACTGGTGGCCAGCCTTATCGTGTATGGGATTAGTATTAGTCCCAGAAGACGTTTGTGTGAAAATGAAACACATTGGGTCCTGTCCCCCCGGTTCACTGCATCTGGATCTGCATACACTGAGCTCAATTTTATCTTATCGAATATAAGTGTTTTTAACCACACTTTTAATACATTTTTGTGCAATATTGGATTAAGCTATGGAGCACCTTTCTTTTTCTATTCCATAATATTTTTCTGCTTGAGCGAAACCATTCACCTACAATGGGGTTTAATTACCCTTTAGAAGTGGCTACGAAGGCCGACTGATCTTCACCATTTGAAGAATTATATCTATCACTGGACTGCACTCCATTGGTTTCTACAATATACGCTGCTACCTTACCAGCTTCTGGTAAGCACATTCATTTATTGGTATGGATTGTCACTTTGGAGCACTATCTTGTTGAGCCCATGTCACTTTAATGTCATACTGTTCTTTTGGATCACTGGACTGCAACCTATTGGACCATACAATACATGCTGGTGTCTTACCAACTTGTAAGTGGTAACTGGTAAGTGCATTCATGTATCAGTGTGGATTGTCACTCCAGAGAACTATCAAGCTGAGCACAAGTCACTTTACTTTCAAGCTGTTCTCATGGATTATACTGTGGACTTATGAACACATACATTGGACTATAATAGTAGGCATCCTTATCCGGAATCTGGCCTACCAATTGCACTTGAGAAACACACAAATTATTTGTGGTCCCTCCATCTCCATTCTGTGGGGAGAGGTCTGACAATATAAGGGCCACAAAATCACGAACCTAGGACTTATTATCTCTCTATTGTTTGATTCGTTTTATCCATATTTACTTTTTGTGTAACCTATACATATTCATTATTGACATACACACCATAGGTTTATGGTCATAATACAGTGCCGCACTTTTCTGAATATTGCTATCTCCCAACTTGGTTTTTTATTGTGCTGGCAGCTACTGAAATTTTTAATAGGTAACACAGTATTTCTGCATCTATCCATATTCGCTACCTTGCTTTTATTTCAATAAAGGAGTTTGTTTAAGGTGTGTGGCCATCCAGCCCTCTTCTTCAGTTTATGACACCTGCTCTCAGATCGGGACTTCACAGAGTTGGCTTACCCTGCATAGTCCCGATCTGACAATTCCAATGCAGGAGCGATCAGTGGCAGAAGGAGGAGCTGGATGGGAGAGAGAGCAACTCCTCCGGGCTTTCTTCTGTCCTCCGGATTCGGCTTGTGACTTGCTGCATTGAGCTGACAGGAGTAGTTGAAGCTGCTGTCACTATTCCTTTCAGCTTGTAGCAGCAGAAACTCTCAAAGAGGTGCTCCACATGATACTAGACGTCCCTCCTGCCCCCGACCCAGCCCTAGATCTTTCCAACAGACGTTAGTCAGCATATGTGTTAGGAGCATTTTTAAGATTAGTTTATCCTGGAATTCTACTTTAAGGTCAAAATAATATGGAATCAATATATTACAACGTTGGAACTGCAGCATCAGTATTTTTCAGTGGAGAAAGTGTTAGTCTGCAGCACAGAAGAGCCTACTTAAGAAGTTAGTATGCAGATAAAGTGGCACTAAACTCTGGTTTAAAAGAAAGAAATCTACTCAATAATATACTCTTAAGTCTGAAAAGTACCTTCTTTTGCTCTTAGTCTTCTCCAACTCTTCAAATTACTTTTTCTTGCTGCTGTGCAACTTCCTCTTAGAGGGGGACTTTGTTCATGCTCCATGGTCCCACTAATAGTAGGAATGTAGCCACCCTCTCTTACTAATACCTAAGTTGGACTATGGTCTAGGGACCATGGTTCATGGGATTTGTAGATTGCTAAGAGATGATGGAACACAACCATAACTAAAATGCACTTTATCAATAAATCCATGATAAGGTTTTTATGTTTTTGTAAGTTATTTATTTAAATTTGGACAGTTGAATTCAGCCATTCGCATTTAGTATAACTGTGTTTTATTTATGTTCATTACTTAATTAACCACTTCCCGACCGCCGTATGCAAAATGACGGCCGGGAAGTGGCTTAGTTATCCTGACTGGACGTCATATGACATCCTCAGGATAACAAGCCGCCGCGCGCCCGGGGGGCGCGCATCGCGGCGATCGGTGGTGTGGGAGGTCAGTCTGACCCCCCGCAATACCGATCTCGGTAAAGCACTTCGATCTAAAGCACTTTACCATGTGACCAGCTGTGACCAATCACGGCTGGTCACAGTGTAATACAGGAAAGCCTTTTTTCGGCTTTCCTGTACTCAGGTCTGCAGACCTGAGGAGTGGAGAGCCGATCGGCTGCTCTCCTGACAGGGAGGGTTTGTGCTGATGATTTATCAGCACAGCCCTCCCTCGGAGCGCCACCCTAGACCACCAGGGAGCCTGCCCAGGGACCCCCAGGGATGTGCCCACCCAGGACCACCAGGGAGCCGACCAGGGACCACCAGGGAGCCGATCTGGACCACCAGGGAGAACCCCCTAGACCACCAGGTAAGTGACATAATGCTCAGTGTGGATGGCACTCAGTGCCACCTTCAGATGCCACCCTAGACCACCAGGGAATGAGCCCCTATCAGTGTATATGCCCGCCAGTGCCCACCAGTGCCCCTATCAGTGCCCACCAGTGCCCCTATCAATGCATACCAGTGCCACATATCAGTGCCCACCATTGCCACCTACCAGTGCCCACCTATCAGTGCCCATCAGTGCCACCTATCAGTGCCCAGTGCCGCCTATGAGTGCCAATCAGTGCTGTCTATGAGTGCCCATCAGTGCCACTTAGCAGTGTCCGTCAGTGCTGCATATCAGTGCCAATCAGTGCTGTATATCAGTGCCACCTCTCAGTACCCATCAGTGCTGCTTATCAGTGCCGCCTAACAGTGCTCATCATCGCTGCATATAAGTGCCACCTCATCAGTGCCGCCTCATCAGTACCAATCAGTACTGCCACATCAGTGCCCGTCAGTGTAGCCTCATCAGTGCCCACCAGTGATGGAGAAAATTTATTTATTTACAAAGTTTTGTCACAAAAATAGAGAATTTTTTTTTTTCAAAATTTTGGGTCTTTTTTTATTTGTAGCGCAAAAAATAAAAACCGCAGGGTGATCAAATACCACCAAAAGAAAGCTCTATTTGTGGGAACAAAATGATAAAAAATCTGTTTGGGTACAGCATCGCACGACCGCGCAATTGTCATTCAAAGCGCAACTGCACTGAAAACTGAAAATTGGTCTGGTAGTAAAGTGTTCTAAGTGCATAGTATTGAAGTGGTTAAAAATGTTTAACTCAAACAATTATTCATCTAATGGATGGTAATTTGTTGCATCTATTATTGTGCACTATTCTATAATTGTAGGTGAAATAATGTAATATCCAAGCCTCTTCTTTTTTCATATGAATAGATTATATCAAATAAAACTACAGAAAACTCTGTAGATCACATTGAAATATTTTGATCTCTGAGGGTCAAGCAAGAAAAGAAATGGCAGGTTACCAGGATTCTGATGATTGAAAAATATCATTACTCACCCGCAGGCATTGCAGGTTCAATATCAAACCATCAAATCAAGACTTGGAGGTGTCAAAAATGATTTGCCAAGAGCATGCTTATGAAGTGTCAGTATTTGCTATGTTATGTCAAGAAAATGGATTTTAAATTGTTCTTTTTAGACTGTCCATGCCTTTGTCTGACCCTACTTTTTATATTCACATGCACCTCTATAATTTTATGAAAGTGAGGTCTTTGACTAAAACAAAATTGAAATGGCATTGCTTGCAAGACAAAAATGTGTTCAGCCTTAATGACTTAAATTCCTATGGGGGAAGGGGAGATTAAATACATCTTTTTGAGCCATTATAACCATTGATTAACATTCTCTACAGTATGTATTTTGTTGTTAGTGTCTCCAAGACAATATTGTTGCTTTATCCTGAAAGCAAACCTGTGCTTTGCCAATTCAGAACAAAGAAAGAGGATTGTTGCTTAACCCCACCATCAACAAAGCAGCATAATGTATACCTACCTTCACTTTACTCCATGGGTGTCTCTAGTATTATGAAATGCTTGGGGAACCCTTGTGCACCCTGAAGCAGCAATGATGCAGCAAGCCTAGCATTCTATGAGTTTGTAATGCATCATATAGCATATAGAGCACAGAGGTCAGGTGTATGCAAGGTATAGCCCAGTGTACAGAAGGCAGGGGTCTGAAGTATGTAATGTACAAATTGTAGGGGTCAGTGTAATGTAACACAAAGAGTTCAGGGATCAGCAGTATATAGTGCATAGAGTGCAGGGGTTGTAGGTATGTAACGCACAGCATGCAGGAGTATGCAACACACAGAGTGCAGGGATCAGTACTATGTAACACAAAGTGTAAAGTAGTCAGTACTAAGCTACGCACTGAGTGTGGGGGGCAGTAACATGTACAGATGCTGAGGTCAGCAATATGTAATGCACAGGTGCAGGGGTCAATAGCATGTAACGTACAAGGGTCAGGAGAATATAATACACAAGTGTTGTGGTCAGTAGTGTGCAATGTACAGAGGTCAGGAGTATGTCCTGTACAGAATACAGAGGTCAGCGGTTTGTAACCCTCCCACAAGCCCAATCCCCTAACAGATCCTCAAGCAAAAATCCTACCCTTAGAACAAACAATTCCCCTCCCAAGCAAACACTTGTAAAAAGCAAAAAAACCCTGCTGACACCTATTAGCACCCCTACCCCAAGAAAAAATCCCTGCTAACTCACCATTCAAATTCAATCATGATTATCAGTAGACATGTGCACTGTCCAAAATTTTGTTCATATTCGTTTAATTTGTTTTGTTTTCAGAAATTCAAAAATTCAGAAATTTTTAAATTAAAAAATTTGGTATTCGTAAATTTGAAAATTCATAAATTCGAAAATTCAGAAATTCTAAATTTCAGAAATTCAATAATTCGGAATTCAAAACTCAAAAATTTGAACATTCAGAAATTCTAAATTTGGAAATGTTAAAATTCAGAAATTCGGAATTCAAAAATCCAAAAGTTCGAAAATCCAGAAATTCAAAAATTAGAAAGTCTGATAATAAGAAAGAAAATCCAAAAATTAAAAAAACGAAAATCCGAAAATTAAAAATAATAACTAACTAATAATGACTATCATATTATAGGTATTGATATTTTCTTCCAAATTTGGCTTTTAGTGAACGTAACGAATACAAATTTATCTGAAGTTACAAATTATCAGAAATAACAAATGCTGCATCTAAACAAATGGAACAGAACAAATTAATAATAAATAATAATAATAATAATAAAATGTTTATACACTATATCTGTATATACATTGACATGCGGTCAAGCAATCTCAGTGACAGTGTTTTACTCACCAGGTGATGGTCTGGGGCTTTGCAGACTGCTCTGCATCTGACAATGTGACCCTGCCAGTGCTTGTGCGAGGAACCAACAATTTTAAACTCTGCCTGCCTTTGTGCCTCCTCCAGGCAGACTCCACCTGTCACCAAGCTTAGAGCACCGCCAGTGACTCCACTGATGCTGCCATTGTTCAGGACAGGGCAGGAGAGAGAGCAGCTTCCATGACGGGGGGAGGCAGGATTAGGAATCGCATGACAGGTGGGCACTGGGTAGATCTGGCTGTAGGACTGTCACAGTCAGACAACAATGTTCACTCAGACACTGGTGGCGACATGACGGCACGCAGTGAGAGACAAACAGGTCACTGATGATCAGAGGCACGCAGTGGTACAGGGGATGTTTTCTCCATTCAGTCGGGACAGACAGAGTCATCTGCCACTGCCATGCATCTGACACAGTTACACTATGTACAGAGGGACTCAGGAGCAGGCGGCTGTCTGTTGAGAGTTAGTTGCTGACTGCAGAGAGAGGGAGTAGGATCACCAGCAGCCAGGCGCCCTAGGCGGCTGCCTAGCTTGCCTAGTGGTAGCACCGGCCCTGGATGGAAGCTTCTCTCTGGCTGTGTCATATCACACGTAAAAACAAAGGAGGAATCTAGGATTTCTTTTGGCTTTGAAGTTCCACTATGTTCTTAGGTCTGATGGGGAGCAGGTTACGTTGCTGCTATGCTACAGTCCCAGCATAGCAGCAGATTAGATGATTTCTGGTGGTGTAGGGACTTCTGCACAGCAGGAAAGTGGGGGCACATTGCAGACCCCGATCCCGGACATTAAAAAAAAAAGTCCGGGATCAGGTTCGGTATTCGGGTATTTTTGGTGCCTTTTCTATAGCTGCTGGGCAGCCAATCAACAAGCTTTTCACTAGCTTGCATTTAGAAGCCATTACAGCCATGCTTACTAATGGCATGGCTGTGATTGGCCAGTGCATCATGTGACCCAGCCTGTATATGGGGCTGGAGTCATGTAGCGCCGCGTGTCAGATCGTCTCAGACTAGAAAAGGGAGAGCTTTATGCCGCTGCTGTGAGGGAAAGTTTAGCGTTCACAAGAATCTCAGACTGCATTAGGGAGACCTTCATTGCGGTCCAGTGAGGGACACATTAGCGTTCAGAACCATCTTATAGTGCATTAGGGAAATGTTCCTGTGGGTGCTCTGAGGGACAGTTTATCGTTCTAAAAACAACTACAACTGCATTAGGGCCAGGTTCCTGTTGGTGCTCTGAGGGACAGTTTATCATTCTAAAAACAACTACAACTACATTAGGGCCAGGTTCCTGTTGGTGCTTTGAGGGAGAGTTTATTGTTCTAAAAACAACTACTACTGCAATAGGGCCAGGTTCCTGTTTGTGCTCTGAGGGAGAGATTATCGTTCTAAAAACAACTACTACTGCAATAGGGCCAACTTCCTGTTTGTGCTCTGAGGTAGAGATTATCATTCTAAAAACAACTACAACTGAATTAGGGCCAGGTTCCTGTTGGTGCTTTGAGGGAGAGTTAATCGTTCTAAAAACAACTACAACTGCATTAGGGCCAGGTTCCTGTTTCTGCTCTGAGGGAGAGATTATTGTTCTAAAAACAACTAGTACTGCATTAGGGCCAGATTCCTGTTTGTGCTCTGAGGGAGAGATTATCGTTCTAAAAACAACTACTACTGCATTAGGGCCAGGTACCTGTTGGTGCTCTGAGGGACAGTTTATCATTCAAAAAAAAAATACAACTGCATTAGGGCCAAGTTCCTGTTGGTGCTTTCAGGGAGAGTTTATCGTTCTAAAAACAACTATAACTGCATTAGGGCCAGGTTTCTGTTGGTGCTTTGAGGGAGAGTTTATCGTTCTAATAACAAGTACAACTGCATTAGAGCCAGGTTCCTGTTTGTGCTCTGAGGGAGAGACTATCGTTCTAAAAACTACTACTGCATTAGGGCCAGGTTCCTGCTTGTGCTCTGAGGGACAGTTTATCGTTCTAAAAACAACTTTAACTGCATTAGGGCCAGGTTCCTGTTGGTGCTTTGAGGGAGAGATTATCATTCTAAAAATAACTACTACTGCAATAGTGCCAGGTTCCTGTTGATGCTCTGAGGGAGAGTTTATCGTTATAAAGCCATCTCCTACTGCATTAGGGAGAGGTTCCTGTTTGTGCTCTGAGGGAGAGTTTATCGTTCTAAAACCAACTACTACTGCATTAGAATCAGGTTCCTGTTGGCGTTCTGAGGGACAGTTTATCGTTCTAAAAACAACTACAACTGCATTAGGGCCAGGTTCCTGTTGGTGCTTTGAGGGAGAGTTTTTCGTTTTAAAAACAACTACTACTGCATTAGGGCCAGGTTCCTGTTGGTGCTCTGAGGGACAGTTTATCGTTCTAAAAACAACTACAATTGCATTAGAGCCAGGTACCTGTTGGTGCTTTGAGGGAGGGTTAATCGTTCTAAAAACAACTACTACTGCAATAGTGCCAGATTCCTGATGGTGCTTTGAGGGAGAGAATATCGTTCTAAAAACAACTACAACTGCAATAGGGCCAGGTTTCTGTTTGAGCTCTGATGGAGAGATTATCGTTCTAAAAACAACTACTACTGCATTAGGGCCAGGTTCCTGTTGGTGCTTTGAGGGAGAGATTATAGTTCTAAAAACAAATACAACTGCATTAGGGCCAGGTTCCTGTTGGTGCTCTGAGGGACAGTTTATCATTCTAAAAACAACTACAACTGCATTAGGGCCAGGTTCCTGTTGGTGCTCTGAGGGACAGTTTGTCGTTTTAAAAACAACTACAACTGCATTAGGGCCAGGTTCCTGTTTTGTGCTCTGAGGGACAGTTTATCGTTCTAAAAACAACTACAACTACATTAGGGCCAGGTTCCTGTTGGTGCTTTGAGGGAGAGTTTATCGTTCAAAAAACAACTACTAGTGCAATAGTGCCAGGTTCCTGTTGGTGCTTTCAGGGAGAGAATATCATTCTAAAAACAACTTCCACTGCAATAGGGCCAGGTCCCTGTTTGAGCTCTGATGGAGAGATTATCGTTCTAAAAACAACTACTACTGCATTAGGGCCAGGTTCCTGTTGGTGCTTTGAGAGAGAGATTATCGTTCTAAAAACAACTACTACTGCAATAGGTCCAGGTTCCTGTTGGTGCTCTGAGGGAGAGTTTATTGTTATAAAGCCATCTCCTACTGCATTAGGGAGAGGTTCCTGTTTGTGCTCTGAGGGAGAGATTGTCGTTCTAAAAACAACTACTACTGCATTAGGGCCAGGTTCCTGTTGGTGCTCTGAGGGACAGCTTATCGTTCTAAAAACAAATACTACTGCATTAGGGCCATGTTCCTGTTGGTGCTTTGAGGGTGAATTTATTGTTCTAAAAACAACTACTACTGAGTTAAGGCCAGATTCCTGTTGGTGCTTTGAGGGAGAGATTATCGTTCTAAAAAAAACTACAACTGTAATAGTGCCAGGTTCCTGTTGGTGCTCTGAGGGAGAGTTTATCGTTATAAAGCCATCTCCAACTGCGTTAGGGAAAGGTTCCTGTTGGTGCTCTGAGGGACAGTTTATCATTCTAAAAAAAACTACTACTGCATTAGGGCCAGGTTCCTGTTGGTGCTCTGAGGGACAGTTTATCATTATAAAAGCAACTATAACTGCATTAGGGCCAGGTTCCTGTTGGTGCTTTCAGGGAGAGTTTATCGTTCTAAAAACAACTACAACTGCATTAGGGCCAGGTTTCTGTTGGTGCTTTGAGGGAGAGTTTATCTTTCTAATAACAAGTACAACTGCATTAGAGCCAGGTTCCTGTTTGTGCTCTGAGGGAGAGACTATCGTTCTAAAAACTACTACTGCATTGGGGGCCAAGTTCCTGCTTGTGCTCTGAGGGACAGTTTATCGTTCTAAAAACAACTTTAACTGCATTAGGGCCAGGTTCCTGTTGGTGCTTTGAGGTAGAGTTTATCATTCTAAAAACAACTACTACTGCATTAGAATCAGGTTCCTGTTGGTGCTCTGAGGGACAGTTTATCGTTCTAAAAACAACTACAACTGCATTAGGGCCAGGTTCCTGTTGGTGCTTTGAGGGAGAGTTTATTGTTCTAAAAACAACTACTACTGCATTAGGGCCAGGTTCCTGTTGGTGCTCTGAGGGACAGTTTATCATTCTAAAAACAACTACAATTGCATTAGAGCCAGGTTACTGTTGGTGCTTTGAGGGAGGGTTTATCGTTCTAAAAACAACTACTACTGCAATAGTGCCAGGTTCCTGTTGGTGCTTTGAGGGAGAGAATATTGTTCTAAAAACAACTACTACTGCAATAGGGCCAGGTTCCTGTTTGAGCTCTTATGGAGAGATTATCGTTCTAAAAACAACTACTACTGCATTCGGGCCAGGTTCCTTTTGGTGCTTTGAGGGAGAGTTTATCGCTCTAAAAACAACTACTACTGCATTAGGGCCAGGTTCCTGTTGGTGCTTTGAGGGAGAGATAATTGTTCTAAAAACAACTACTACTGCAATAGGTCCAGGTTCCTGTTGGTGCTCTGAGGGAGAGTTTATCGTTATAAAGCCATCTCCTACTGCATTAGGGAGAGGTTCCTGTTTGTGCTCTGAGGGAGAGATTGTCGTTCTAAAACAACTACTACTGCATTACGGCCAGGTTCCTGTTGGTGCTTTGAGGGAGAGTTTACCGTTCTAAAATCAACTACAACTGCATTAGGGCCAGGTTCCTGCTGGTGCTTTGAGGGAGAGTTTATCGTTTTAAAAACAACTACTACTGTATTAGGGCCAGGTATCTGTTGGTGCTCTGAGGGACAGTTTATCGTTCTAAAAACAACTTTAACTGCATTAGGGCCAGGTTCCTGTTGGTGCTTTGAGGGAGAGATTATCGTTCTAAAAATAACTACTACTGCAATAGTGCCAGGTTCCTGTTGATGCTCTGAGGGAGAGTTTATCATTATAAAGCCATCTCCTACTGCATTAGGGAGAGGTTCCTGTTTGTGCTCTGAGGGAGAGTTTATCGTTCTAAAACCAACTACTACTGCATTAGAATCAGGTTCCTGTTGGCGTTCTGAGGGACAGTTTATCGTTCTAAAAACAACTACAACTGCATTAGGGCCAGGTTCCTGTTGGTGCTTTGAGGGAGAGTTTTTCGTTTTAAAAACAACTACTACTGCATTAGGGCCAGGTTCCTGTTGGTGCTCTGAGGGACAGTTTATCGTTCTAAAAACAACTACAATTGCATTAGAGCCAGGTACCTGTTGGTGCTTTGAGGGAGGGTTAATCGTTCTAAAAACAACTACTACTGCAATAGTGCCAGATTCCTGATGGTGCTTTGAGGGAGAGACTATCGTTCTAAAAACAACTACAATTGCAATAGGGCCAGGTTCCTGTTTGAGCTCTGATGGAGAGATTATCGTTCTAAAAACAACTACTACTGCATTAGGGCCAGGTTCCTGTTGGTGCTTTGAGGGAGAGATTATAGTTCTAAAAACAAATACAACTGCATTAGGGCCAGGTTCCTGTTGGTGCTCTGAGGGACAGTTTATCGTTCTAAAAACAACTACAACTGCATTAGGGCCAGGTTCCTGTTGGTGCTCTGAGGGACAGTTTGTCGTTTTAAAAACAACTACAACTGCATTAGGGCCAGGTTCCTGTTTTGTGCTCTGAGGGACAGTTTATCGTTCTAAAAACAACTACAACTACATTAGGGCCAGGTTCCTGTTGGTGCTTTGAGGGAGAGTTTATCGTTCTAAAAACAACTACTAGTGCAATAGTGCCAGGTTCCTGTTGGTGCTTTCAGGGAGAGAATATCGTTCTAAAAACAACTACTACTGCAATAGTGCCAGGTTCCTGTTGGTGCTTTGAGGGAGAGAATATTGTTCTAAAAACAACTACTACTGCAATAGGGCCAGGTTCCTGTTTGAGCTCTTATGGAGAGATTATCGTTCTAAAAACAACTACTACTGCATTCGGGCCAGGTTCCTTTTAGTGCTTTGAGGGAGAGTTTATCGCTCTAAAAACAACTACTACTGCATTAGGGCCAGGTTCCTGTTGGTGCTTTGAGGGAGAGATAATTGTTCTAAAAACAACTACTACTGCAATAGGTCCAGGTTCCTGTTGGTGCTCTGAGGGAGAGTTTATCGTTATAAAGCCATCTCCTACTGCATTAGGGAGAGGTTCCTGTTTGTGCTCTGAGGGAGAGATTGTCATTCTAAAACAACTACTACAGCATGACGGCCAGGTTCCTGTTGGTGCTTTGAGGGAGAGTTTACCGTTCTAAAATCAACTACAACTGCATTAGGGCCAGGTTCCTGCTGGTGCTTTGAGGGAGAGTTTATCGTTTTAAAAACAACTACTACTGTATTAGGGCCAGGTATCTGTTGGTGCTCTGAGGGACAGTTTATCGTTCTAAAAACAACTACTACTGCAATAGTGCCAGGTTCCTGTTGGTGCTCTGAGGATGAGTTTATGGTTATAATGAAATCTCCTACTGCATTAGAGAGAGGTTCCTGTTTGTGCTCTGAGGGAGAGATTATCGTTCTAAAAACAACTACTACTGCATTAGGGCCAGGTTCCTGTTGGTGCTCTGAGGGTCAGTTTATCGTTCTAAAAAGAAGTACAACTGCATTAGGGCCAGGTTCCTGTTGGTGCTTTGAGGGAGAGATTATCGTTCTAAAAACAACTACTAATGCAATAGGGCCAGGTTCCTGTTGGTGCTCTGAGGGAGAGTTTATCGTTATAAAGCCATCTCTTACTGCATTAGGGAGAGGTTCCTGTTTGTGCTCTGAGGGAGAGATTATCGTTCTAAAAACAACTACTATTGCATTAGGGCCAGGTTCCTGTTGGTGTTCTGAGGGACAGTTTATCGTTCTAAAAATAAATTCAACTGCATAACGGCCAGGTTCCTGTTGGTGCTTTAAGGGGGGATTTATTGTTCAAAAAAAAACTGCTGCTGCAATAGGGCCAGGTTCCTGTTTGTGCTCTGAGGGAGAGATTATCGTTCTAAAAACAACTACATCTGCATTAGGGCGAGGTTCCTGTTGGCGCTCTGAGGGACAGTTTATCGTTCTAAAAACAACTACAACTGTATTAGGGCCAGGTTCCTGTTTGTGCTCTGAGGGACAGTTTATCGTTCTAAAAACAACTACAACTGCTTTAGGGCCAGGTTCCTGTTCGTGCTTTGAGGGAGAGTTTATTGTTTTAAAAACAACTACAACTGCATTAGGGCCAGGTTCCTGTTGGTGCTCTGAGGGAGAGATTATCGTTCTAAAAACAACTACTACTTCAATAGGGCCAGGTTCCTGTTTGTGCTCTGAGGGAGAGATTATCATTCTAAAAACAACTACTACTGCATTAGGGCCAGGTTCCTGTTTGTGCTCTGAGGGAGAGATTAACGTTCTAAAAACAACTACTACTGCATTAGGGCCAGGTTCCTGTTGGTGCTCTGAGGGACAGTTTATCATTCTAAAAACAACTACTACTGCAATAGGGCCAGGTTCCTGTTTGTGCTCTGAAGGAGAGATTATCGTTTTAAAAACAACTACTACTGTTTTAGGCCAGGTTCCTGTTGGTGCTCTGAGGGACAGTTTATCATTCTAAAAACAATCACAACTGCATTAGGGCCAGGTTGTTGTTGGTGCTTTGAGGGAGAGTTTATTGTTCTAAAAACAAGTACAACTGCATTAGGGCCAGGTTCCTGTTGGTGCTCTGAGGGACAGTTTATCATTATAAAAACAACTACAACTGCATTATGGCCAGGTTCCTGTTTGTGCTCTGAGGGAGAGATTATCGTTCTAAAAACAACTACTACTGCATTAGGGCCAGGTTCCTGTTGGTGCTCTGAGGGACAGCTTATCGTTCTAAAAACAAAAACTACTGCATTAGGGCCATGTTCCTGTTGGTGCTTTGAGGGAGAATTTATTGTTCTAAAAACAACTACTACTGCGTTAGGGCCGGGTTCCTGTTGGTGCTTTGAGGGAGATATTATTGGTCTAAAAAAACTACTACTGTAATAGTGCTAGGTTCCTGTTGGTGCTCTGAGGGAGAGTTTATCGTTATAAAGCCATCTCCAACTGGGTTAGGGAGAGGTTCCTGTTGGTTATCTAAAGGGACAGTTTATCTTTCTAAAAACAACTTCAACTGCATTAGAGCCAGGTTCCTGTTGGTGCTTTGAGGGAGAGTTTATCGTTCTAAAAACAACTACTACTGCAATAGGGCCAGGTTCCTGTTGGTGCTTCGAGGTAGAGTTTATCGTTCTAAAAACAACGACTACTGCATTAGGGCAAGGTTCCTGTTGGTGCTTTGAGGGAGAGATTATCGTTCTAAAAATAACTACTTCTGCAATAGGGCCAGGTTCCTGATGGTGCTCTGAGGGAGAGTTTATCATTATAAAGCCATCTCCTACTGCATTAGGGAGAGGTTCCTGTTTGTGCTCTGAGGGAGAGTTTATCGTTCTAAAAACAACTACTACTGCATTAGAATCAGGTTCCTGTTGGTGCTCTGAGGGACAGTTTATCGTTCTAAAAACAACTACTACTGCATTAGGGCCAGGTTCCTGTTGGTGCTCTGAGGGACAGTTTATCGTTCTAAAAACAACTACAATTGCATTAGAGCCAGGTTCCTGTTGGTGCTTTGAGGGAGGGTTAATCGTTCTAAAAACAACTACTACTGCAATAGTGCCAGGTTCCTGTTGGTGCTTTGAGGGAGAGAATATCGTTCTAAAAACAACTACTACTGATATAGGGCCAGGTTCCTGTTTGTGCTCTGAGGGACAGCTTATTGTTCTAAAAACAAAAACTACTGCATTAGGGTCATGTTCCTGTTGGTGCTTTGAGGGAGAATTTATTGTTCTAAAAACAACTACTACTGCGTTAGGGCCGGGTTCCTGTTGGTGCTTTGAGGGAGATATTATCGGTCTAAAAAAACTACTACTGTAATAGTGCCAGGTTCCTGTTGGTGATCTGAGGGAGAGTTAATTGTTATAAAGCCATCTCCAACTGCGTTAGGGAGAGGTTCCTGTTGGTGCTCTGAGGGACAGTTTATCGTTCTAAAAACAACTTCAACTGCATTAGAGCCAGGTTCCTGTTGGTGCTTTGAGGGAGAGTTTTTTGTATTAAAAACAACTACTACTGCATTAGGGCCAGGTTCCTGTTGGTGCTCTGTGGGAGAGTTATTCGTTATAAAGCCATCTCCAACTGGGTTAGGGAGAGGTTCCTGTTGGTTATCTAAAGGGACAGTTTATCGTTCTAAAAACAACTTCAACTGCATTAGAGCCAGGTTCCTGTTGGTGCTTTGAGGGAGATTTTATCGTTCTAAAAACAACTACTACTGCATTAGGGCCAGGTTCCTGTTGGTGCTCTGAGGGACAATTTATCTTTATAAAAACAACTATAAATGCATTGGGGCCAGGTTCCTGTTGGTGCTTTGAGGTAGAGTTTATCGTTCTAAAAACAACTACTACTGCATTAGGGCAAGGTTCCTGTTGGTGCTTTGAGGGAGAGATTATCGTTCTAAAAATAACTACTACTGCAATAGGGCCAGGTTCCTGTTGGTGCTCTGAGGGAGAGTTTATCATTATAAACCCATCTCCTACTGCATTAGGGAGAGGTTCCTGTTTGTGCTCTGAGGGAGAGTTTATCGTTCTAAAAACAACTACTACTGCATTAGAATCAGGTTCCTGTTGGTGCTCTGAGGGACAGTTTATCGTTCTAAAAACAACGACTACTGCATTAGGGCCAGGTTCCTGTTGGTGCTCTGAGGGACAGTTTATCGTTCTAAAAACAACTACAATTGCATTAGAGCCAGGTTCCTGTTGGTGCTTTGAGGGAGGGTTAATCGTTCTAAAAACAACTGCTACTGCAATAGTGCCAGGTTCCTGTTGGTGCTTTGAGGGAGAGAATATCGTTCCAAAAACAAGTACTACTGCAATAGGGCCAGGTTCCTGTTTGTGCTCTGAGGGAGAGATTATCGTTCTAAAAACAACTACTACTGCATTAGGGCCAGGTTCCTGTTGGTGCTCTGAGGGAGAGTTTATTGTTATAAAGCCATCTCCTACTACATTAGGGAGATGTTCCTGTTTGGTGCTCTGAGGGACAGTTTATCGTTCTAAAAATAACTATAACTGCATAATGGCCAGGTTCCTGTTGGTGCTTTAAGGGGGGATTTATCGTTCTTAAAAAAAACTACTGCTGCAATAGGGCCAGGTTCCTGATGGTGCTTTGAGGGAGAGTTTATCGTTCTAAAAACAACTGCTACTGCATTAGGGCCAGGTTCCTGTTGGTGCTTTGAGGGAGAGATTATCGTTCTAAAAACAACTACTACTGCAATAGGTCCAGGTTCCTGTTGGTGCTTTGAGGGAGGGTTAATCGTTCTAAAAACAACTACTACTGCAATAGGGCCAGGTTCCTGTGTGAGCTCTGATGGAGAGATTATCGTTCTAAAAACAACTACTACTGCATTAGGGCCAGGTTCTTGTTGGTGCTTTGAGGGAGAGTTTATCATTCTAAAAATAACTACTACTGCATTAGGGCCAGGATCCTGTTGGTGCTTTGAGGGAGAGATTATCGTTCTAAAAACAACTACTACTGCAATAGGTCCAGGTTCCTGTTGGTGCTCTGAGGGAGAGTTTGCCGTTATAAAGCCATCTCCTACTGCATTAATGAGAGGTTCCTGTTTGTGCCCTGAGGGAGAGATTGTCATTCTAAAAACAACTACTACTGCATTAGGGCCAGGTTCCTGTTTGTGCTTTGAGGGAGAGTTTATCGTTCTAAAATCAACTACAACTGCATTAGGGCCAGGTTCCTGTTGGTGCTTTGAGGGAGAGTTTATCGTTCTAAAAACAACTACTACTGTATTAGGGCCATGTACCTGTTGGTGCTCTGAGGGACAGTTTATCGTTCTAAAAACAACTACAACTGCATTAGAGCAAGGTTCCTGTTTATGCTTTAAGGGAGAGTTAATCGTTCTAAAAACAACTACTACTGCAATAGTGCAAGGTTCCTGTTGGTGCTTTGAGGGAGAGAATATCCTTCTAAAAACAACTTCCACTGCATTAGAGCCAGGTTCCTGTTGGTGCTTTAAGGGAGAGTTAATCGTTCTAAAAACAACTACTACTGCAAAAGTGCCAGGTTCCTGTTGGTGCTTTGAGGGACAGAATATCGTTCTAAAAACAACTACTACTGCATTAGGGCCAGGTTCCTGTTGGTGCTTTGAGGGAGAGATTGTCGTTCTAAAAACAACTACTACTGCATTAGGGCCAGGTTCCTGACATTATGGAGAGGTTCCTGATTGTGCTCTGAGGCAGAGATTATGGTTCTAAAAACAACTACTATTGCACTAGGGCCAGGTTCCTGTTGGTGCTCTGAGGGACAGTTTATCATTCTAAAAATAACTACTACTGCATAACAGCCAGGTTCCTGTTGGTGCTTTAAGGAGGGATTTATCCTTCTAAAGAAAACTACTGCTGCAATAGGGCCAGGTTCCTGTTGGTGCTTTGAGGGAGAGTTTATCGTTCTAAAAACAACTACTACTGCATTAGGGCCAGGTTCCTGTTGGTGCTTTGAGGGAGAGTTTATTGTTCTAAAATCAACTACAACTGCATTAGGGCCAGGTTCCTGTTGGTGCTTTGAGGGAGAATTTATCGTTCTAAAAACAACTTCTACTGTATTAGGGCCAGGTACCTGTTGGTGCTCTGAGGGACAGTTTATCGTTCTAAAAACAACTACAACTGCATTAGAGCCAGGTTCCTGTTGGTGCTTTAAGGGAGAGTTAATCCCGAGATTACGTCAACATCAACAAAAATCTTGCTATT
>BLSH010473911.1:349367-362214 GCA_018402905.1 Glandirana rugosa | reverse complement strand
CTGTATTAGGGTCAGGTACCTGTTGGTGCTCTGAGGGACAGTTTATCATTCTAAAAACAACTACTAATGCAATAGGGCCAGGTTCCTGTTGGTGCTCTGAGGGACAGTTTATCTATTCTAAAAATAACAACAACTGCATAACGGCCAGGTTCCTGTTGGTGCTTTAAGGGGGGATTTATCGTTCTAAAAACAACTACTACTGCATTAGGGCCAGGTTCCTGTTGGTGCTCTGAGGGACAATTTATCGTTATAAAAACAACTATAACTGCATTAGGGCCAGGTTCCTGTTGGAGCTTTGAGGTAGAGTTTATTGTTCTAAAAACAACTACTACTGCATTATGGCAAGGTTCCTGTTGGTGCTTTGAGGGAGAGATTATCGTTCTAAAAATAACTACTACTGCAATAGGGCCAGGTTCCTGTTGGTGCTCTGAGGGAGAGTTTATCATTATAAAGCCATCTCCTACTGCATTAGGGAGAGGTTCCTGTTTGTGCTCTGAGGGAGAGTTTATCGTTCTAAAAACAACTACTACTGCATTAGAATCAGGTTCCTGTTGGTGCTTTGAGGGAGAGATTATCGTTTTAAAAAAACTACTACTGCAATAGGTCCAGGTTCCTGTTGGTGCTCTGAGGGATGGTTTATCGTTATAAAGCCATCTCCTACTGCATTAATGAGAGGTTCCTGTTTGTGCTCTGATGGAGAGATTGTCATTCTAAAAACAACTACTACTGCATTAGGGCCAGGTTCCTGTTGGTGCTTTGATGGAGAGTTTATCGTTCTAAAATCAACTACAACTGCATTAGGGCCAGGTTCCTGTTGTTGCTCTGAGGGACAGTTTATCGTTCTCAAAACAACTACAACTGCATTAGAGCCAGGTTCCTGTTGGTGCTTTAAGGGAGAGTTAATCGTTCTAAAAACAACTACTACTGCAATAGTGCCAGGTTCCTGTTGGTGCTTTGAGGGAGAGAATATCGTTCTAAAAACAACTACTACTGCAATAGGGCCAGGTTCCTATTTGTGCTCTGAGGGAGAGATTATCGTTCTAAAAAATAACTACTACTGCATTAGGGCCAGGTTCCGGTTGGTGCTCTGAGGGAGAGTTTATCGTTATAAAGCCATCTCCTACTACATTAGGGAGATGTTCCTGTTTGTGCTCTGAGGGAGAGATTATGGTTCTAAAAACAACTACTATTGCATTAGGGCCAGGTTCCTGTTGGTGATCTGAGGGACAGTTTATCGTTCTAAAAATAACTACAACTGCATAACGGCCAGGTTCCTGTTGGTGCTTTAAGGGGGGATTTATCGTTCTAAAAAAAACTACTGCTGCAATAGGGCCAGGTTCCTGTTGGTGCTTTGAGGGAGAGTTTATGGTTCTAAAACAACTACTACTGCAATAGGTCCAGGTTCCTGTTGGTGCTCTGAGGGAGAGTTTATCATTATAAAGCCATCTCCTACTGCATTAGGGAGAGGTTCCTGTCTGTGCTCTGAGGGAGAGATTGTCATTCTAAAAACAACTACTACTGCATTAGGACCAGGTTCCTGTTGGTGCTCTGAGGGAGAGTATATTGTTATAAAGCCATCTCCTACAACATTAGGGAGAGGTTCCTGTTTGTGCTCTGAGGGAGAGATTATGGTTCTAAAAAAAACTAAAACTGCATAACGGCCAGGTTCCTGTTTGTGCTTTAAGGAGGGATTTATCGTTCTAAAAAAAATTACTGCTGCATCAGGGCCAGGTTCCTGTTGGTGCTTTGAGGGAGAGTTTATTGTTCTAAAAACAACTACTACTGCATTAGGGCCAGGTTCCTGTTGGTGTTTTGAGGGAGAGATTATTGTTCTAAAAACAACTACTACTGCAATAGGACCAGGTTCCTGTTGGTGCTCTGTGGGAGAGTTTATCATTATAAAGCCATCTCCTACTGCATTAGGGAGAGGTTCCTGTTTGTGCTCTGAGGGAGAGATTGTCATTCTAAAAACAACTACAACTGCATTAGGGCCAGGTTCCTGTTGGTGCTTTGAGGGAGAGTTTATCGTTCTAAAAACAACTACTACTGTATTAGGGCCAGGTACCTGTTGGTGCTCTGAGGGACAGTTTATCGTTCTAAAAACAACTACAACTGCATTAAAGCCAGGTTCCTGTTGGTGCTTTAAGGGAGAGTTAATCGTTCTAAAAACAACTACTACTGCAAAAGTGCCAGGTTCCTGTTTGTGCTCTGAGGGAGAGATTATCGTTCTAAAAACAACTACTACTGCATTAGGGCCAGGTTCCTGTTGGTGCTCTGAGGGAGAGTTTATCATTATAAAGCCATCTCCTACTACATAAGGGAGAGGTTCCTGTTTGTGCTCTGAGGGAGAGATTATTGTTCTAAAAACAAATACTATTGCATTAGGGCCAGGTTCCTGTTGGTGCTCTGAGGGACAGTTTATCATTCTAAAAATAAATACAACTGCATAACGGCCACGTTCCTGTTGGTGCTTTAAGGGGGGATTTATCGTTCTAAAAAAAAATCTACTGCTGCAATAGGGCCAGGATCCTGTTTGTGCTCTGAGGGAGAGAATATCGTTCTAAAAACAACTACTACTGCATTAGGGCCAGGTTCCTGTTGGTGCTTTGAGGGAGAGTTTATCGTTCTAAAAACAACTACTACTGCATTAGTGCCAGGTTCCTGTTGGTGCTTTGACGGAGAGATTATCATTCTAAAAACAACTACTACTGCAATAGGTCCAGGTTCTTGTTGGTGCTCTGAGGGAGATTTTATCGTTATAAAGCCATCTCCTACTGCATTAGGGAGAGGTTCCTGTTTGTGCTCTGAGGGAGAGATTGTCTTTCTAAAAACAACTACTGCTGCATTAGGGCCAGGTTCCTGTTGGTGCTTTGACGGAGAGTTTATCGTTCTAAAAAACAACTACTACTGCATTAGAGCCAGGTTCCTGTTGGTACTTTGAGGGAGAGTTAATCATTCTAAAAACAATTACTACTGCAATAGTGCCAGGTTCCTGTTTGTGCTCTGAGGGAGAGATTATCGTTCTAAAAACAACTACTACTGCAAAAGTGCCAGGTTCCTGTTTGTGCTCTGATCGAGAGATTATCGTTCTAAAAACAACTACTACTGCATTAGGGCCAGGTTCCTGTTGGTGCTCTGAGGGAGAGTTTATCTTTATAAAGCAATTTCCTACTGCATTAGGGAGAGGTTCCTGTTTGTGCTCTGAGGGAGAGATTGTCGTTCTAAAAACAACTACTACTGCATTAGGGCCAGGTTCCTGTTGGTGCTTTGAGGGAGAGTTTATCGTTTTAAAAACAACTACTACTGCATTAGGGCCAAGTTCCTGTTGGTGCTTTTAGGGAGAGATTATGGTTCTAAAAAATACTACTACTGCAATAGGGAGAGGTTCCTGTTTGTGCTCTGTGGGAGAGATTATCGTTCTAAAAACAACTACTACTGCATTAGGGTCAGGTTCCTGTTGGTGCTCTGAGGGTCAGTTTATCGTTCTAAAAACAACTACAACTGCATTAGGGCCAGGTTCCTGTTGGTGCTTTGAGGGAGAGATTATCGTTCTAAAAACAACTACTAGTGCAATAGGGCCAGGTTCCTGTTGGTGCTCTGAGGGAGAGTTTATCATTATAAAGCCATCTCCTACTGCATTAGGGAGAGGTTCCTGTTTGTGCTCTGAGGGAGAGATTATCGTTTTAAAAACAACTGCTACTGCATTAGGGCCAGGTTCCTGTTGGTGCTCTGAGGGACAGTTTATCGTTCTAAAAACAACTACAACTGCATTAGGGCCAGGTTCCTGTTGGTGCTTTGAGGGAGAGATTATCATTCTAAAAACAACTACTGCTGCAATAGTGGCAGGTTCCTGTTGGTGCTCTGAGGGAGACTTTATCGTTATAAAGCAATCTCCTACTGCATTAGGGAGAGGTTTCAGTTTGTGCTCTGAGGGAGAGTTTATCGTTGTTAAAACAACTACTACTGCATTAGGGCCAGGTTCCTGTTGGTGCTCTGAGGGACAGTTTATCGTTCTGAAAACAGCTACAACTGCATTAGGGCCAGGTTCCTGTTGGTGCTATGAGGGAGAGTTTATCATTCTAAAAACAACTACTACTGCATAAGGGCCAGGTTCCTGTTGGTGCTTTGAGGGAGAGAATATTGTTCTAAAAACAACTACTACTGCAATAGGACCAGGTTCCTATTGGTGCTCTGAGGGAAAGTTTATCGTTATAAAGCCATCTCCTACTGCATTAGGGAGAGGTTCCTGTTTGTGCTTTGAGGGGGAGATTATTGTTCTAAAATCATCTCATACTGCAGTAGGGACAGGTTCCTGTCGGTGCTGTGAAAGACAGATTATCCTTCTAAAATCATCTCATACTAGGGAGAGGTTCCTGCTGCTGGTGTGAGCGGTGCATTTCTTGCACAAAAATAAAAAGTGCATCTACAATTTTCTTTTGTTAAAAAAAAATAAGAACAATAGTTTATTATTCTTTTTTTTTGTATTAATAAATAGTGCTACATAGTACATTTGTGTCCAGAATGAGGAGAGCGTCAAATAAGGGATGTGGTGGTGGTCATGGTGCTGCTGGTGCTGCTTGGGTTGGTGGTGTTGCTGAAGCTCCTGTTGCAAGGAGAGGACATGGTCGATCTGTGCCAGCTACACGCACAAGTGAAACACCTTCCTCAGGTAGCCGACAGAACCTTCAATGTTATATGGTAGGCCCGAATACCGCTCAACGAATGGTGAGGCCAGAACAAGTACAGGCGATAGTAGATTGGGTGGCTGACAATGCCTCCAGTTCCTTCACTTTCTCTCCCACCCGGTCCCTTGATGAAAGCTCAGAGTTTGCACCTGAACCCCATGGCCATCTGTCTTTCACCTCAGCCCCTTGTAGATCAGCCAAGCAGTCTGAGCCCCAAGTCATGCAGCAGTCTCTTATGCTTTTTGATGACTCTGCTGCTGTGCTTTCCGTGGGCCATCCACATAGCCCTGGCCCAGAAGTGGAAGACATTGAGTGCACTGATGCCCAACCACTTCTGTTTCAGGATGAGGACATGGAAACACCACGGCAGCACGTCTGTGATGATGACGACGAAACACAGGTGCCAACTGCTGCGGCTTTCCTCAGTGTGCAGACTGACAAGGAGGGCAGTGGTGAAGGGTGGGTGGAAGATGATGTGGAGGATGATGAGGTCCTAGACCCCTCATGGAATGAAGGTCATGCAAGTGATGTGTGCAGTTTGGAGGAAGAGGTGGTGGTCGCACAGATCCACCAGCACAGCAAAAGAGGAAGCAGGTTGCAAAAGCGGAGCCAGCGTCCCCTAGACAGTAGGCCTGCTACTACCCACCACACCCAGGGACTTAGCACACCAAAGGCAGTTCAAAGGCGTTCCCCTGCGTGGCAGTTCTTCAGACAATGTGCTGACTACAAGACACAAGTGGTTTGCACACTGTGCAATGAGACGCTGAAGCGAAGCACAAATGTTCTAAACCTGAGCACAACCTCCATGACCAGGCATCTAAATGCAAAGCACTTGCTGCAGTGGAATAAGTACCTCAAAATCCAAGAAAGTTCTCGGCCTCCTCCTGCTTCCTCTTCTGCTGCTGCCTCGGCCTCTTCCTCCACCTCTACTGCGCCAGTGTCACCTGCCACCCAGCAAACAGACGATGTGACAGCAACGCCACCATGTCTGCCACCATCCCCAAGCATTTCCACACGGTCCCATGGAAGATTACAGCTCTCCATCTCCCAAACACTGGAGAGAAAGAGGAAGTACCCTCCTACCCACCCGCGTTTCCTGGCCCTGAATACCAGCATTTCAAAATTCCTGGCCTTTGAAATGCTGTCATTCCGTCTGGTGGACACGGACAGTTTTAAAAACCTGATGGCGGTGGCTGTCCCACAGTACGTGGTTCCCAGCCGCCACTACTTTTCCAGGTGAGCCAGCCCTTCCCTGCACAAACAAGTCGGGGACGAGATCAAGTGTGCACTGCGCAACGCCATCTGTGGCAAGGTCCACATAACCACTGATACGTGGACCAGTAAGCACGGGCAGGGACGCTATATCTCACTAACTGCACACTGGGCAAATGTAGTGGGGGGTGGGCCTGAGGCGGCTAGCCGTTTGGCGCATGTCCTTCCGCCACCCAGGATTGAAAGGCATTTCTCTTTGCCTCCTGTTGCTTCCTCCTCCTACTGCGCTTCCTCCTCCTCCTCCTCTTCCACCTCCATATCCACTCAGCATAACAACTTCACCACCAACTTCATCACATCCAGGGGTAAACGACAGCAGGCTGTTTTAAAAGTGATATGTTTGCGGGATAAACCCCACACTGCGTATGAGCTGTGGACGGGCATTGAACAACAGACCGATGAGTGGTTGTTGCCACTGAGCCTCAAGCCCGGCCTGATGGTGTGCGATAATGGGCAAAATCTCGTAGCAGCTCTGGGCCTAGCTGGTTTGACACACATCCCTTGCCTGGCGCATGTGCTGAATTTGGTGGTGCAGAAATTTATAAAAAACTACCCGGATATATCAGAGCTGCTGCAGAAAGTGTGGGCTGTCTGTGCGCGCTTTCAGCATTCTCACCCTGCTGCTGCTCGCCTGTCTGCGGAACTTCGGCCTTCCCAATCACTGCCTTCTATGCGACGTGCCCACAAGGTGGAACTCCACCTTGCACATGCTGGAGAGACTGTGCGAGCAGCAGCAGGCAATAGTGGAGTTTCAGCTGCAGCACGCACGGGTCAGTCGCTCTGCGGAACAGCACCACTTCACTACCAATGAGTGGGCCACCATGCGAGACCTATGTACCATATTGCGGTGTTTCGAGTACTCCACCAACATGTTCTGTGCCGATGACGCTGTTCTCAGCGTTACTATCCCACTTGTATGTCTTCTTGAAAAAACACTTCGGGCGATGATGGAAGAGGATGTGGCACAGGAGGAGGAGGAGGAAGAGCTGTCATTTACACAGTTATCAGGCCAGCCATTCACAAGTGGGTCAGAGGGTGGGTTCCTGCAACAGCATAGACCAGGTCAAAAATTTTCAAGCCAGGGGACAGTTCTGGAGGATAAAGAGGACGAGGATGATGAGGAGGAGGAGGAACCATGTTCACAGCAGGGTGGCACCCAACGCAGCTCGTATTCATCACTGGAGCATGGCTGGGGGTATACGGAGGACACAGATGATACACCTCCCACAGAGGACAGCTTGTCTTTGCTTCTGGGCAGCCTGGCACACATGAGCGACTACATGCTGCAGTGCCTGCTCAACAACAGCCAAGTTGCCCACATTTTAACTTGTTCTGATTACTGAGTGGCCACCCTGCTGGATCCCCGGTACAAGGACAACGTGCCTTCCTTAATTCCCTCACTGGAGCGTGATCGGAAGATGCGACTACAAGCGCACTCTTGTAGACGCGCTGCTGAGGGCATTCCCATATGACACTGTGGGCTCAGTGGAAGCACAAGGCGAAGGCAGAGGAGGAGGAGAAGGAAGAAGTCACCAATGCAGCTGTGGCACCACCAGCACGTCAGAAGGCAGGGTTAGCATGGCCGAAATGTGGAAAAGCTTTGTGAGCAGCACGCCACCACAAACAGCACCACCAGCTGATAGGCAACTTCTTAGCAGGAGGCAGCATTTCAGCAAAATGGTGGAACAGTGAGTGTGCACACTCCTACACGTACTGACTGGCAGGGGGCATTATCACAGACAAGCGCGGACAAGCTAACCTTTATTAAAATTAACCAGGCATGGATCCCACAAGACTTGTCTGTACCTTGTGCAGAATAGATATATAGACCGGCCGCACACAGCCATTGGTATCCTTTTGTTTTATTCTAATATGTCTCAATATTTTGGGGGCTACCCCAATTCTAAAAAAATACCAAACAAACAAAAAACAGTGTTGGCTACCTCCTCCTCCTCTTCCTCCTCCTCCTCCTCCACCACCGCCACTTCTGCCTACACTGCCACGGTCACGGCCTAGTCAAACTCTAGGCTCCTACTCCACATCCACCTCCATCCTTTTGCAGCCTTCTAGCCCTTTCCATGACTTTTTTACAGCCATTTTTGTGCTCAAAAGTTCAGGTCACCATTGACTTCAATGGGGTTCGGTGTGCGGGGTCACGTTCGGATCGAGTTCGGTACCGAACCCGAATGGTTTCACGAGGTTCAGCCGAACCCGACGAACTCGAACATCCAGGTGTCCGCTCAACTCTAGTTATAATATAAGCAGGATCTCAGACTCAGACTTGACTCTCTTCACTCTGTCAATGTGGGGGCTAGCAGTGTTTACACACATGCAGCTTACTAACAAGGTGTGTGTGTGTAGGGCAGACACAGAAAATAATAGACAGCCACATTATGCACCATGGATAGGTATTATTCTCCATGGCTGGACAATTAGAGGCAGGAATTGTCAGAAATGCCAAAATACTAAACTATGTAAATGAGTCAGTGATCATCTCAATACAAGAGAAAAACAACTATTTTTTATTGGTAGAACTAAATAAATGTAGCTATTTTAGAGTATAGATTTACACATATAGCCCTCTCATTACACCATTATGTAAAGTTTTCTCTTCAAGGCTACTGATATTCTCAGCACTTGTGTATACTAAAGACTGAGCCCCCACTGTTGTGGGAGGAATATGATTATATATACAGTCAGGTCCATAAATATTGTGACATCTACACAATTCTAATCTTTTTGGCTCTATACACCACCACAATGGATTTGAAATGAAACAAAAAAGATGTACTTTAACTACAGACTTTCAGCTTTAATTTGAGGGTATGTACATCCAAATCAGACGAACGGTGTAGGAATTACAACAGTTTGTATATGTGTCTCCCACTTTTTACGGGACCAGAAGTAGTGGGACAGATTAACAATCATAAATCAAACTTTCACTTTTTAATACTTGGTTGCAAATCCTTTGCAGTTAATTACAGCCTGAAGTCTGGAATGCATAGACATCACCAGACGCTGGGTTTCATCCCTGGTGATGCTCTGCCAGGCCTCTACTGCAACTGTTACTGCTTGTTCTTGGGGCATTTTCCCTTCAGTTTTGTCTTCAGCAAGTGAAATGCATGCTCAATCGGATTCAGGTCAGGTGATTGACTTGGCCATTGCATAACATTCCACTTCTTTCCCTTAAAAAACTCTTTGGTTGCTTTCGCAGTATGCTTCGGGTCATTGTCCATCTGCACTGTGAAGCGCCGTCCAATGAGTTCTGAAGCATTTGGCTGAATATGAGCAGATAATATTACCCGAAACACTTCAGAATTCATCCTGCTGCTTTTGTCAGCAGTCACATCATCAATAAATACAAGAGAATCAGTTCCATTGGCAGCCATACATGCCCACGCCATGACAATACCACCACCATGCTTCACTGATGAGGTGGTATGCTTTGGATCATGAGCAGTTCCTTTCCTTCTCCATACTCTTCTCTTCCCATCACTCTGGTACAAGTTGATCTTGGTCTCATCTGTCCATAGGATGTTGTTCCAGAACTGTGAAGGTTTTTGTAGTTGTTGGCAAACTCTAATCTGGCCTTCCTGTTTTTGAGGCTCACCAATGGTTTACATCTTGTGGTGAACCCTCTGTATTCACTCTGGGGAAGTCTTCTCTTGATTGTTGACTTTGACACACATACACCTACCTCCTGGAGAGTGTTCTTGCTCTGGCCAACTGTTGGGAAGGGTGTTTTCTTCACCAGGGAAATAATTCTTCGGTCATCCACCACAGTTGTTTTCCATGGTCTTCCGGGTCTTTTGGTGTTGCTGAGCTCACTGGTGCATTCTTTATTTTTAAGGATGTTCTAAACAGTTGATTTGGCCATGCCTAATGTTTTTCCTACCTCTCTGATGGGTTTGTTTTTTCAGCCTAATGAAGGCTTGCTTCACTGATAGTGACAGCTCTTTGGATCTCATATTGAGAGTTGACAGCAACAGATTCAAAGTGCAAATAGCACACTTGAAATGAACTCTGGACCTTTTATCTGCTCGTAAATGGGATAATGACGGAATAACATACACCTGTGGGAGGCACATATACAAACTGTTGTAATTCCTACACCTGATTTGGATGTAAATACCCTTAAATTAAAGCTGAAAGTCTGCAGTTAAAGAACATCTTTTTTGTTTCATTTCAAATCCATTGTGGTGGCGTATAGAGCCAAAAACATTAGAATTGTGTCGATGTCCCAATATTTATGGACCTGACTGTACCACCAAGAGTGAAGACAGGGTTCAATAGATTGCTTCTATATGAAGAATGCTGCTTTAAAATCCTTCCAGGATTGATTAGGGAATGATTTCCTTTCCTTCCTGGCAGGATCCAATATACTCTAAGCTTGTGGTAGAGTGCAGCACAGAGAAAATCTGTCTGATGGGAAGAGCAGTGCAAGGAGAAAACTTGTGACCTAGGAGAGAAAATATATTTTTTTAAACCCCTGGGATGGGCACCATTGCCACTGGGCACAAAAAGGAACCTGGCACATTGCCACACCAATTGGAACTGTTGATTGCCAATGGAACAGATGCTGAATTGATGGATTTGTGATGAGAACTACTGTGAAATTAAAATTGAGTTGGATCAAGCCTATGAATATTTCATGTGTCTGAAGTAGATTCTTAGTAACCTTGCTTCTGTGAAGTGAGATGGTGGTCTGTTAAGCTTATGCTAAACTATTCATCTTATGATGTACCAACATGGAGAAGATCCCAGTGTACTCAACTGTGTGCAAACCTGGCCAGGCAAGGGGATGGTGGTGGATGGGGAAGTGAGAGCCTGTCCTGGAACCATGTGCAGGACGTTGGGCCTGGTGCTGCATATTTCCCCTGGCAGAGAAGCAGTGCTGAAGTGACCAGGAGTATGGTGAGGGTGTGCATTTGGTGCACCTTGCTTTTCATACTCTGTAGGTGTAGGTGTGGAAGTGAAATTGAGTACTTGGAGAGCTGTGGAAATATGGCCAGTGTTAGGCCTGAGTGAGCCCTGATACAGGCAGTCCATAGAGAAATACATGTGGGTGATTTAGTCACATTTAGAAACCCACCTTCAATCAGATTCACTTCTGCAGATACCTTATTGTAGAACTTGAATGCAAAGAAAAGAATATCCACACAATATTAGTTTCAATGATTGACTGTTGATAGATGCTCACATTTCCTATGCACACAGCTGGCTACTATATTCCCAATAGAGTAGAAATTCTGGTGTGTCTCTGTATCTGGCAGATGACTGCAGCAAACAGACCAGTACAGGCTCTTGTGTATGTATTATTGTCCCCTACATCTCGTGTACCTTGCAGAAATAGCTTGGGTAAAGTATTTGAGGCTAAAGTAGCTTGTTCTCAATCCCAGAAACTGAAACTTCAGCACCTCATGCCTAGTAGGGATGGGCTGAATGACCCCCTGTTCTGTTTGCACAAAAACTTTCGAACATATATATATATACGGCTTATATGCAAGTAATTGGGCATACAATGTTTAAGGGGGTTATGAAAAAAAAAGTTTGTAAAAAACTTCATTTTTAAATAGGCAGTGATTTATTGATGCTTAAAGTGAAAGCATAAAAATGAAAAATTATTTTCAATATAGTGTCTGTGGGGTCCCCTAAGTCTATCTGTAAAGTGGCACATCTGTACTGTGTATAGAAGCTGCTGCAGCAATAATGGCCTTTATAAAGCTAAAAAAATTCAATTTTCCTTCAAGCTTTCTTTATTTTATAAGCAACAGCTTGGGCAGCTAATCTGTATGATGAGACCACAATATAGTGCATTGGGAGAAAGATTAGATTTTTTTTTGGATACATTCTGGTGTCTCTTCCACATACTTTAGATAGAAGTAACAGGTGTGGAAAGATTGGCTTTGGGTGTCGGTGGTGCCTTAACACCGTAACCCTATAGAGCACAGGTGTCAAACTGGTGGCTCTTTTGCTGTTGTGAAACTACAAGTCCCAGGAGGCATTGCAAGGCTGACAGTTACAAGCATGATTCCCTCAGGCAGAGGCATGATGGGACTTGTAGTTCCGCAACAGTTGGAGGGCTGTTTAATACCCCTGCTATAGGGGTACTCTTCATAAAAGCAAGAATTGGGTGTTGGTCTTTGGGTGTTGGTGGTGCCTTCACACCATAAACCCTTAATGAAAGCAAGAATTGGCCTTGCTGTCAAAAATTGAAATGATATGCACCTGTCAAACAGGTGTGGAAAAATTGGTCTTTGGGTGTCGGCACCTTCACACTGGAACCCTATAGAGGTACTCTCGATGAAAGCAAGAATAGGCCCTGCTGTCAAAAATTGCAATGATATGCAGCTGTCAAACAGGTGCAGAAAAATTGGTCTTTGGGTGTCGGTGGAGCCTTCACACCATAACTAGGCTTGTGCAATTTGTTTCATTCCGAATTTCGTCTTTACCGAATTTTGCAAAATTCGGTAATTCGGACGAATTCCGAATTTTTAACCACTTGCCGACCGCCGATCGGCATCTGACGGCGACAAAGTGGTTCGTTATCGCAAAACGCCGTCATACGACGGCGGCTGCGGTAACGCGCACTGTGAGCGCGCGCGCCAGCCGTTCACCAATTTTTAAGCCTTAAGCAGGCTTAATGGCTTAAAACGTTTTAAGCCATTTCTGCTTTAAGCCTTACTTTGTTTAACGTGTTCGGATCAATACCACACTTCCGAGGTGGCTGTGGGTTTCTGGTTAAAAAGACGTGGACAAACTGTCGACGTATAGTAACGTTAAAAACTGTCGTCCCGGATAAGAACGAAAGTAGCTCTCATGGAGATATCCCAAGGTCACACTTCCACGGCTGTGGGTTTCTGGTTAAAAAGGTGTGGACAAACTGTCCA
>BLSH010473911.1:267644-293803 GCA_018402905.1 Glandirana rugosa | reverse complement strand
GGTCAGCCTGTCAGTGCTCAGATCATATGCCGCACACTGCATCAAATTGGTCTGCCCAGAAGGAAGCCTCTTCTAAAGATGATTCACAAGAAAACCCGCCAACAGTTTGCTGAAGACATGCAGACTAAGGACATGGATTACTGGAACCATGTCCTGTGGTCTGATGATACCAAGATAAACGTATTTGCTTCAGATGGTGTCAAGCGTGTGTGGCAGCAACCAGGTGAGAAGTACAAAGCAAGTGTGTCTTGCCTACAGTCAAGCATGGCGTGGGAGTGTCATGGTCTGGGGCTTCATGAGTTCTGCCAGCACTGGGGAGCTACAGTTCAGTGAGGGAACCATGAATGCCAACATGTACTGTGACATACTGAAGCAAGGCATGATCCCCTCCCTTCGGAGACTGGGCCACAGGGCAGTATTCCAACATGATAATGACCCCAAACACACCTCCAAGACGACCACTGCCTTGCTAAAGAAGCTGAGGGTAAAGGTGATGGACTGGCCAAGCATGTCTTCAGACCTAAACCCAATTGAGCATTTGTGGGACATCCTCAAACAGAAGGTGGAGAAGCACAAGGTCTCTAACATCCACCAGCTCCATTATGTCATAATGGAAGAGTGGAAGAGGACTCCAGTGGCAACTTGTGAAGCTCTGGTGAACTCCATGCCCAAGAGGGTTAAGGCAGTGCTGGAAAAAAATGGTGGCCACACAAAATATTGTCACTTTGGGCCCAATTTGGACATTTTCACTTAGGGGTGTACTCACTTTTGTTGCCAGTGGTTTAGACATTAATGGCTGTGTAGATATAAAAAAAAAATCCTGCGCTTGGGCTGAGAAATAGTGTGAAAGTCTAAGATATGCGACTCCGCAGATAGGCCTTTGGTACAACCCTCTAAAAATAAATCGTAAAACTGCAGCGCAAAAAAGTTCCACATATAAAAAGTCCCATGCAAGGAAAATCTTGGAAATCTTGAACGGGGTCCTGTGTGTACAGCAAAGAGCCCGCCACCAGAGGCACCACCACACCAAACTCCTTACCAGATGTCAATGACCCCCTATTACGGAAGGTCAGAAAACGCCTTGGTATAATACACTCCAACAAGGGACTTTGTCTCAGATGTTCAGGTAAAAAGGGGTCTCCACATCAGCACAATCCTCAAAGAGATTCCTTTCCTTCTCCTCTGGCATTATAGCATTTTTCTCTCTGTAAATCCGGTTTGAAATTGCATATCATCAACAGCAATCCACAGGTGGCCTGGAGCAGACCAAAAAAAATAACCTTTTTTTTTTTTTTTGGTCTGCTCCAGGCCACCTGTGGATTGCTGTTGATGATATGCAATTTCAAACCGGATTTACAGAGAGAAAAATGCTATAATGCCAGAGGAGAAGGAAAGGAATCTCTTTGAGGATTGTGCTGATGTGGAGACCCCTTTTTACCTGAACATCTGAGACAAAGTCCCTTGTTGGAGTGTATTATACCAAGGCGTTTTCTGACCCTCCGTAATAGGGGGTCATTGACATCTGGTAAGGAGTTTGGTGTGGTGGTGCCTCTGGTGGCGGGCTCTTTGCTGTACACACAGGACCCCGTTCAAGATTTCCAAGATTTTCCTTGCATGGGACTTTTTATATGTGGAACTTTTTTGCGCTGCAGTTTTACGATTTATTAATGGCTGTGTGTTGAGTTATTTTGAGGGGACATCAAATTTACTCTGTTATATAAGCTGTACACTCACTAATTTACATTGTAGCAAAGTGTCATTTCTTCAGTGTTGTCACATAAAAAGATATAATAAAATCCCAACATACAAGCATACTATCAAGCGACAATCCTAGAACAGCTGAAAACCTGGTGGCTACCAGGCAACCTCACCACCTGGAAGCAAATAGAGACCACCATTCTATCAAAAGACGGAAGATTGGTCCTAGCTGCCACCCTTATTAACCCTAAACCTATGCATCACTCACTAGGAACTATAAACGCCTCTCTAAGGGTACTGGTGGCAATCATACAGAGTAACAAGGGATTCTCCAGGGATACCCTAGCACTTATTCCCACTGAAGCAATACAACTTTTGTCACCAGATCTACCTCTCACAGAATGGCTCAGTGCTGGCATCTCAAACCTGGGCACGCTTCTGTTGCCTTCAGGAGTACACTCCTTCTCGGAGCTAAAAAGGAAGTATAACATACCTCAGAGGACATTCTTTCTCTATCTTCAAATTAGATCCCTACTATCTAAGATAAAATGGTCATCAACGGACTTCACAATTCCAAAACTCCTAAGATTCTACAACACCAAGCATACCTCATCAAAAGGGATATCCTATATGTGTAAGATGCTCACTTCCCCAACCCCGGATCTACTCTCTCCCTCCATCAACCACTGGGCCACCCTCACAGACAACCCACCATCACTTGAACAATGGCAAAACGCCCTCAATACCCCCATGGCACTTATCACGCTGTATCACCCATTGGGAATCGTTGCAGAAACTGTTTCATAGGTGGTACTTCACACCAACCAGATTGGCAGCAATCTACCCCTCCACCTCACCCAAATGTTGGAGAGGTTGCGAACCTCAACAGAACCCTGAGATACATATGGTGGGACTGTTCACACATCAGACCCTTCTGGCAAGACACCGCAAACCTCATTGCTACCTTGTGTGACCTCCCCATACCAGAGGAGCCACTAGACTTACTATTAGGCCTCTCGGTCCCCTCATGGCCCAGACACATACAAACCCTAGCGACCCACATTTTGATTGCAGCAAGACTTGCACTAGCGAAAAAATGGAAATCACCCCAGCCTCCTCAGCTACTGGAAGTCATTCACATACTGAACTCACAATAACAGATGGAGTACTCATTTGCTAAGGCCAACATGTCCAAACAATTCTTTCACAAAGCCTGGAAAAAATGGTCTTTAGACCGGAGAAACATCCTTACTTCACAATGATAGGAGTTAAAACTGACACATGGTGGCCCACAACCCACAGGAGCCTCACTAACATACCCATCACCCCAGCCTACAATTCTATGCATCAATCCCCAATTTCAATTACATTGGAGTGGTGGAGCAAAGAGGAGGGACATCTCCAAACTCGAAATGAGTTGGATCTACAAAAAACAATGTTTGAAACCCAAGGGACTGAATGTGGATATTGAAATAAATGCTTTTATCGATAATTCCTAATGGATGTATTTGAGGGGGCTATTGATATTGTAGTAAGTTAATCTGTATTTAAAACTTTTTTCAACATATTTTGGCTGTTCTTGGCCCTGCGTTCCAGAATTGTTGATGACTGATTAAGAATCTCATGTTATATGAATGTAAATTCGTTTATATGGCGTAGTATGATGCTCTAAATTTTTTGGGGGGTTATATTTATTAATTAGTTATGGAATGTATGTAGTTTTCTTTGATGAACACTAGGGGTTTCAGAGTTTCCTTTGAGCCGCTGAGCTGAATTGTGGAGTTTCTAATGATCTTCTGTTATGAAATATATTGTTATATTTATTTTTGGTTTTACCTTGAGCCTGTTTTTTTGGTTGCTGCGATGTCTATTGCTAGGTATGGGTTAAACAATTTCCCCTTGTCCGCATTCACTTGTGACAATGCGGCTTGATTCATACCTAGGATGTGCGGCTCCCAAAGCGAGGCTTGGAATGCAAGCAGGATGTACTTAATGTGGTGACTCAGTACGTTGCCCGTGCCCCAGGAAGACGTCATATCTGACAAAACATGTAGGGCGGAGCTTACGTGCTGATGTCACCACGCCTCATATTAACCCCGTACGGACGGGCTTTCATTTTGTTACTTGCCGGCTGTTCTTTTCTGTACAACGCAAATTTACATGTGATGTTTGTGAGTATTTTGATTTTAGTTTTTTAATAAATTTTACATGACGGTGTTGCACAAAAAAAAAAAAAGATATAATAAAATATTAACAAAAATATGAGGGGTGTACTCACTTTTGTGAGATACTGTATCAGTGCTGCCTATCAGTGCCCACCAGTGCCCACCACCGCCACCTGTCAGTGCCCATAAGTACTACCTATCAGTGCCCAGTGCCACCTATCAGTGCCCATCAGTGCTGCCTATGAGTGCCCATCAGTACTGCTTATCAGTGCCCATCAGTGCTGCATATCAGTGTCACCTATCAGTGCCCATCAGTGCTGCTTATCAGTGCTACCTATCAGTACCCATCAGTGCTGCATGTAAGTGCCTAATCATCAGTAACCATGGGTGCAGCCTCATCAGTGACAATCAGTACTGCCTCATCAGTGCCCATCAGTGCAGCCTCATCAGTGCCCATCAGTGAAGGAGAAAACATACTTATTTACAAAGATTTGTGACAGAAACAAAGAAAAACTTTTTTTTCAAAATTTTCTGTATTTTTTTAATTGTAGCGCACAAAATAAAAACCCCAGAGGTGATAAAATATCATCAAAAGAAAGCTCTATTTGTGGGAAAAAATTATAAAAATTTTGTTTGGGTACAGTGTCGCATGACTGCACAATTGTCATTTAAAATTTTACAGTGCTGAAAGCTGAAAATTGGTCTGAGCGGGAAGGGGGGAAAGTGCCTGGTATTGAAGTGGTTAATCATCAGTGCACAGTACAAAACTTTTGCATTAGCATTTTTTGGAAACTTGTATGGCTTTGTTTTGGTTCTTTTTATTGTGGCATAATATCACCCTTAATAACTTCACTAATGAAAAAAGGCAATGTCTCAGTCCCAAACACTGCTTCTTTAGAGCATATTGTTTGCTACAAAATTACAGGTTGCCATTAATGGTTTCCAATAATTGTCATATATTTACACCACTCTCAATAGTGTATGTAAGCATTTTTTGAGTTACTTTCCAGAGTAACCTGATGCAAACTGTTTCTCTTCAAATTTAGGTAGACCTTACATTTTAAATATAATCCCAGGTGCACTTATTCCTTAACCTCTTAAAGACCGCCCACCACACATACTGTGGCAGGATGGCTCTATTGTGCAAATTGATGTACCTGTATGTCATTTCATACAATAGATACTCTGGGCATGTGCACTCGCTGCACGCTGCAGGAACGCACATGCCGGTCCTACGGACACGATGTCCCCCAGCCACCCGAGATCGCTCCACAGAGAGGCAGAATGGGGATCCACCTATGTAAACAAGGCAGATTCCTGTTCTGACAGGAGACAACACTGAGATCTGCTGTTCCTAGTGATCAGGAACAGCGATCTCTGTGTTGTCCCAGCGAGCCCATCCGCCACATAGTTAGAACACACCCAGGGAACACAGTTCACCCTTTGTTCACCCCCTAGTGTTAACCGCTTCCCTGCCAGTGTCATTTATACATTGATCAGTGCATTTTTTAAACACTGATCATTGTAATCATGTCACTGGTCCCCAAAAAGTGTCACTTGGGGTCAGATTTGTGCGCCGCAATGTTGCAGCCCCGCTAAAAATCGCAGATCACTACCATTACCAGTACCATAAATCTATCCCCTATTTTGTAGACGCTATAACTTTTGCTCAAACCAATCAATATACGCTTATCGCAATTTTTTTACCAAAAATATGTAGAAGAATGCATATTGGACGAAACTGATGAATAAATTAGTTTTTTTTATATTTTTTTTGGATACGTATTATAGCAGAAAGTAAAAAAATATTGTTTTTTTTTTCAAAATCGTCTGTCTTTTTTTGTTTATAGGGAAAAAAGGACATCAATTTTGTTTGGGTAATTGTCAGTTAAAGCGACGCAATCCCATACTGCAAAAAATAGCCTGGTCATTAAGGGGGTAAATCCTTCTGGGGCTGAAGTGGTTAAAGTGACCCCATCACTCTGAAAAAAATGCTGTTTACATGTATAAATTAAAAACACCTGCAAGTACCTACAATTGCATGGGGAGGCTTTTAGTGCCCCCATTCTGCCCAGCCTTTTTGATTGGTAAAATCTTTGGCACTTCCCCACATTCCTATTGATTTATGAAGCAGCACATTTTAGTGGTGGATCAACAGGATGTATAGGGTGGGTTAGAGGGGAAAAGCAAATGTCAACACTACCAGGAAATATCGGAAGGTGGCTCCATCAGAGCTCTTCCATTTAGGCAGAGCAAGGGCACTAAAACACCTCAAAGCAGTTTTTTGTTTGTTTTTTTTTTGTGACAGTCACTGTAAAGTTTCTCAATATGATGGTATTTGTCCATGGGTCAGAAGTCTAATTTAAAATTTGCTAAACTTTCCTTATCAGAGAGTCATAGGTTTAATTATGGGGATATCAAAATTATCTGCTCAAATAATATCAGAGGGCACATACTGTACATTATAACCCAGAAGAAAATGGTAGTAGCTTGAAACACAATAATTTCAGAGCAGGTTGAACTACCTGAAACAAAGATCTGATTGGTATTAATGTATTTTTTCAGTTTTAACAATAATATCAAATGACCCTGTCTGCAGGAAGCCCATTACAACAAGTTTGAGTTACATTTTTCAAATTAAACTTACGCATGACTAGCAAGTGGAAAAAAAGAATGATTATACCTCTATACTTAGAAAAAAACAAACTGTTTGAGATCCCCACTAATAAAAATGTATCAACTTACAAATGTGACCAATGCAATTTACAACATTAGTGCATACATTTGTAGGATACATGATGATGATATTTTTTGTTTAATGAGGCATATATCTTTTGAAAACCATCTGGAAGCTGTTATACAAAGTTAATGTTCTCTGAAACAATATAAGCTTTTTATATCAGGCTTATTAATAATTGTAATGGTGATGCTGGTTATGTTGTCATCCAGGCAAATAATATCTGTGTGCCCTTGAACATGTTATTTAAGTAACTTATAAGTATTAGTTTACTTAAATACATTTTTGTTCTTTTGTCATCCTGAAATAACAAAAGGTATGTTACTATAGCTGCTGTTACTTTCCTTTATATCAATCTATAGTAACTTAAAGACTAAGGTCCCTTTCACACTGAAGCACTTCTAAACTGCCAGTAAAACACTGAGTGCTTTTGAAGAGCTTTCCAGGCACTTTTGAAGAGCTTTTCAGGTGCTTTTGAAGAGCTTTCCATTGATTTCAATGGAGAGGGGTGTTTTTTCCACCATCCTGCCAGCGCACTGCCCCAGTGTGAAAGCATTCATTGATTCTAATGGAAATAGGTGTTTGTGAGCTTTTCAAGCGCTTTTTTTAGTGTCAAAGCGCATCAGTGTGAAAGGGGTCCAAGTTTACCATAAAAAAAAAAAAAGAAAAAATGCTCATAGGAAACTATAGCCAAGGAAACTTAATGCAGCAGATGAAAGACACATCATGCTTACTTTCTTTCAACATCGGAAGATGTCCCCTAGTGCCAACAGCACAGAACTTGTGGAAACCAGTAGGACCCAGGTACACCCATCTACTTTCCAGAGAAGTCTGTCCAGAAGTGGTCTGCATGGAAGAATTGTGGCTAAAAAGCCATACCTCCAATATGGAAACAAGGCTAAGTGACCTAACTATACATGAAAACATTAGAACTGGGGTGCAGAAAATAGCAGCAGGTGCTCTGAACTGATGAGTCAATATTTTAAACATTTGGCTATAACAGGAGGCACTTTTTTGCTAAAGGGATGAGCCATACAGGCAACAGTGAAGCATGGTAGAGGTCCCTTGCAAGTTTGGGGCTGCATTTCTGTAAATGGACTTGAATATTTGGTCAGCATCAATGGTATCCTAAATACTAAGAAATACGGAAATAAAATTATCCATCATGCCAAATCATCACAGAGGTGTGTTATTGGGCCCATATTAATTCTGCAGCAGGAAAATGATGCGAGACATACAACTAATGTCATTAAGAACTATCTTCAGTGCAAAGAAGGATAAGGAGTCCTGAAAGTGATGTAAAACAGAGATTGCACCGCTCCAGGTGTATTGGTATCTCTCCTGCAACAATGGTGGTCAGGTGCCAGCCTCAATCCATAGCTGAAGCATAGAACATAAAAGAGAAAAAGGTGGCGGTACTTCCGACTAAAAATGCAATTTATTGTAAATCCATTATAAGCCAAAATACAGCTAGCACCCACATCCTCTGTGGCTTCAGCAGACACATTTTACACACCTGTTTAGGCAATTACTAAGCACAGGTGTGTGAAATACGTCTGATGAAGCCACAGAGGATATGTGTGCTAGCTGTATTTTGGCTTGTAATGGATTTACAATAAATTACATTTTTAGTCAGATGTGCCGCCACCTTTTTCTCTTTTATGTCCTGGAAGTGATGGTTTGGCCCTCACATAGACCTGATCTCAACATTAAGTCTATCTGGGATTACATGAAGAGACAGAAGGATTTGAGGCAGTCTACCTACATACACAATAGATCTGTGCTTAGTTCTCAGAGATGTTTGGAACAACCTAGCTGCTGAGTTCCTTCAAAATCTGTGTGCAAGCATACCTAGAAGAATGAATGCTGTTTTGAAGTCAAAGGGTGTTCACACCAAACACTGACTTGATTTTCTGTTCATTTACTTTCCATTTTGTTGATTGATAAAAAAAAAATACAACACTTCTATTTCTGAAAACATTTTTAATTTACAGCATGATTCCAAAGAGTATTGGATGAGGTGGAAACTTCAATCCAGTGTCCAGTACTTGACTCTTGCAGCCTGTGTGAGTGCATAGGTGTGCAGGGTCATTAAAAGGCAGATCTGAGCATGGCTCAGGGCAGGTAGAGTTGGACTTGTTGCAGTTACTGAATTTGGAGACGAACCCTGTAAGGAGACCTGGTTGCTATTGCCAGAGACTCCATCCCTTGTGAGAGTTACTTCTTTCCCACAGAATGGCTGAGTGGCTACATGGGTCAGGGAGACCAACAAAGGGTCTCGGAGGCTTAGAAAGTGGAGGCAGCTATGAGGTCCAGGATGGGTGGAGGGAGTCCAGAAGTCTTGGAGAGAGTGAGCAAACCCAGAGGGGGAAGGGGGGTAGACAACTATGTTTGGAGATGATGAGTGGGCCCATGCAGTGAGGTACTTCAAATAAAGCTGAGTGGGCTTGTTTTGTGTGAGTCAATTCCCTAATTGCAGTGTACAGCAGGGAACATTCTCTTGGTATAATGCAGTAAAAGTCAGGTGAGATAAATCCCAAGGTATTTTAGGGCATTAGCTTTCCATCTATAGGGAAAGTAAGTCATCAAATGATTCACTTCATCTTTGGGGAGATTAATTGGGAGGGCTTCTGATTTAGAGGCGTTAAATTTATAGCCCAAAAGATCCTTATAGTGATCAAGTGCAGCTTGCAGGATCGGTAAGGAGGTTCTAGGGTGAGTCATGGTAAGTATTACATCGTCTGCAAACAGCAAAATTTTAAATTCCCTTCCCCTAATCGGTATGCCCCAAATGTCAATTCATTGAATGTCGATTTCAATGAATAGTTGCCACCAGAGGTTCAACACAGAGGGCAAACAACAGAGGACTGTTTTGAGCATTCACACGCGCACACATGCGCGCGCTGGAAGCGGCGCCTATCGGCTCTGTTTAAGCCCAGAAAACCCTGCAGCAAGAGCTGTCTGATCTACAGCGTGTGACCTGCTTCCTGAGAGACCCATAACCTGTTGTTTGTTCCTGTGACCCGGCCTGCCCTGACTCTGTCTGATCTCCTGCACCAACCCCGGCTTGCCTACAACCATCTGATTGCCTGATCCCTCTGTACTTCTGCTGCCCATCTGTTAACAAACCTGCTTGGACTTGACCATTCTTTTGCCTGTACCCTTGTACTGCACCGTCAGCCAGTTGCCGAACCTGCCTGCACCCGACTCTTCTCCAGTGTCTGTGGCTATCCAGACCATCATAACTGCCAGCTCTGCTAGTCTTCATCAGTCCTTCCGGATTGCTGCTTCCCAGCTGCATCTACGCTATAACTATAACTATACGCAGGTCATCTCTATCTCCAGCAATCCTACAGACCTCCAGCTGGTGGACATTACCGGAATACCACAGGCACTCTTACCTCCCTGTGCTCTGGTGGCCGCTGTCTCACTCCCATTGGTCCCTTGAACCGGGGTCATAGGGGAGGCCATCCCCTGCCGTCAGACTCACTACCTGGTACGTAACAGTATCAGACAGCCATGGCTGAGTCTGCAAGGGAGGCCTCTGCCCTACTTGAGGTCAACCAGCGCCTTGCAGACCTCACACAGGCCATTAGGTCCCTGCAGGCCAAACATGCCCGCCTCAAGGAGCAAGTCCTGACCTCCACCCAGGTCTCTGCAATTGCCTGCTCTGGAGCCGCGGGTACTTACCCCAGACAAATTTTCCGGAAATCAGTCCAAGTATCGGGCCTTCTGCAATGCCTGCTAGCTCTACTTCACACTCCAGCCCCTAACCTTCCAGTTGGAATCCACCAAAGTGGGCTTTGTTATATCCCTGCTACGGGATCAGCCCCAGGCCTGGGCTCATCATCTGCTGGAGACTAAAGACGTACAGCTGGAGACCCTATCCTCCTTCTTTCTGGCCATGTCCCAGTTGTACGACGACCCGCTGCAGGCCACCACAGCCGAATTTGCTCTCCATTCCCTCCGGCAGGACGGTCGACCCGTCAAAGACTATGTTTCTGATTTTAGGCGCTGGAGCAGATACCAGTTGGAACCACGCCTCCCTTCTGCACCAGTTTCAGCTGGGCCTATCAGAGAGCCTGAAGGATGAACTAGCTCGGGTGGGAGTCCCGAGTTCCTTGGAAGACCTCATCCAGTGGTGCATACAAATTGATCGTCGTCTGCGAGAATGCAGGCAGGAGAAGCCAACACCGCACAAGGCCTCCGCCCGGTCTTCCCTTTCCTCTGAAGAGCGGGCACGCAGGCTGCAGGGCAATCTCTGCCTCTACTGTGGTGAAGCAGGCCATTACGTGCATGAGTGCCCAGCCAAACACCCAAAAGGGTTCTGTGGCTCCTCCATGGGACAGACACTACTGGCGGCCAAACCGGCCCACTTAGCCCTTCCCATCTCCCTCCGACTGCCCGGAAGGTCAGTCTCTGTCACGGCTATTGTGGACTCAGGGGCCTGTAGTTGTTTCTTAGATCTGGACTTTGCAGCCAAGCATCAAATTCCGCTCCAGCCCAAGGAGCGAAGTTTCTCTCTGTTCCTGGCCGATGGGTCTCGCGTCAGGTCTGGACTGGTATCCAAGGAGACCCCACCTTTGCTGGCCACCACTCTCTCTGACCATTGTGAGCTGCTACGGCTGGACGCAATCTCTTCTCCCCTGTTCCTGGTCATCCTAGGCCTGCCCTGGCTCCAAGCCCACGACCCTAGGATCACCTGGAATTCTGGATCACTCCAATTCCAGTACACCTATTGCCAGGAACACTGCCTCCCTACGCCCTTCCTGCCTTCCCCAAACCTGATGTGTCTGGACTCTGATCTTGACTCCCATCAGAAAGTACCCCAAGTCTACCATGAATATTTGGACGTGTTTAGCAAGCAAGGGGCGGACAAGCTCCCTCCGCACCGCTCCTACGACTGCCCAATTGGGCCGAAACTCCGTTTGGACGGATCTTTCCATTGTCCGAGAAGGAGTTAGTGGCACTGAAGGTCTACATCGATGAGAACCTGCAGAAAGGGTTCATCCATCCATCTACTTCCCCAGCCGGTGCGGGAATCTTCTTTGTAGAGAAGAAAGATCACACGCTCCGGGTGTGTGTGGATTACCGAGACCTGAATAAGATTACGGTGAAGAACCGCTACCCCCTTCCCCTTAGTACCAGAACTCTTCCAGCGCCTACGCTCTGCTACCATTTTCACGAAGCTGGATCTAAGAGGGGCGTACAATCTTATCCGCATCCGGGAGGGAGATGAGTGGAAAACCGCGTTCCGCACCCGATTTGGGCATTACGAATATCTTGTTATGCCCTTCGGGTTGTGCAATGCCCCGGCAACCTTCCAGTTTTTTATTAATGATATCCTCCGGGACCTTTTGGACATTTTCGTAATAGCCTATTTGGATGATATCCTCATTTCCTCTTCCTCACTCGAAAACCATCGGGAACATGTTAAGATAGTTCTCTGCCACCTCCGCCAGCATAAACTATATGCGAAACCTGAGAAATGCGAATTCGAATGACAGAGCATTCCGTTTCTGGGACTGGTCATCTCCCCGGGAGGCATCGAGATGGATCCACAAAAGGTGTCAGCCATCCTGTCTTGGCCTGCACCTACCGATTAAAAAGGGGGTCCAGCGGTTCGTTGGATTCTCCAACTTTTATCGGAAATTTATTCTGAACTTTTATCATATCACCCATCACCCAGCTCACCAAGCAGGGGATACGGTTCCATTGGTCCCCGGATGCACAAACCACCTTCACCACTCTGAAGGGACTCTTCACGTCTGCTCCCATACTGCGCCACCCAGATCCAGCTCTGCCCTACATTCTGGAGGTGGACGCGTCAGAAAACGCTGTCGGGGCGGTTCTTTCCCAACGATCTGGTCTCAAAAGCTTAGTACACCCGGTGGCCTTTTTCTCACAAAAGCTTGCCCCGGCTGAAAGGAACTATGACGTGGGAGACTGGATCACAAGAATCTCGAGTACCTCAAATCGGCCAAATGTCTCAGACCCCACCAGGCCCGATGGGCACTATTCTTCTCGAGATTCTTCTTCCATATCACGTATCGGCCCGGATCCAAAAACATAAAGCCTGATGCGTTATGCCATATGTTGAAGATCCAAAAGAGCCAGCAATGCCCGACACTATTCTGCCAGCTGGGAACTTCCTGCTTCTACAGACAGACCTTTTGCGGCAGCTAAAGCGGGCCTCTACTGGAAATCCTGGCTCTATCAGAGACACTTTGCAGGTCAGAGAGAGTCTTTTGTGGAAAGGACACCAAATATTTGTCCCGAAGGAGGTCCGAGTAACCATCCTAGGTCTGTGCCATGACCATCCCCTGGCTGGACACTTCGGGATCCAAAAGACCTTAGAGCTGTTACAGCACACCTTTTGGTGGCCTGACTTGGAAAAAGACTGTAAGATTTATGTCAGCTCCTGCCCCATCTGTACTCTAAGCAAAGTTCCTCAGAACAAGGCCTGGGGCTTGCTTCGACCTCTGCCAGTACCAGACCGACCATGGGCCATGATTTCTATGGACTTTGTAGTGGAGCTACCTCCCTCGGAGGGCTGCGTGGCCATCTTTGTGGTGGTCGACTGGCTGACAAAAATGGCCCATTTTGTGCCCTTAAAAGGAACACCCCCTGCTCCAGAGACCGCCTGGGTGTTCATTAAAGAGATTGTCCGGCTCCACGGAACTCCCATAGACATTGTTTCCGACCGAGGGGTACAATTCACCTCAAGATTCTGCAAAGAATTGCAGAGGCTGTGCGTGTGGTGTCGGTGGTGGTCTCCTATCCATCCCACTGTGGAATATTGGTAGGTAATATCAGCCTCCTGTAAGGTATGTAGAAGAGGTTGAAGAAGCCTGCGTTTCTGTAATGTGATCAAAGATAAGTCTGGGTAAAGTTGTATAGTAGTGTTATCAAAGACTACTCTGCGGATGGAGTGGGCTTTACAAAGGGGAGCTGGTACCGGAGCTTCCCAAGATGGTGGCCGAGACCGCTCCATGCAGCCCACAGCTGCAGATGACTCCATAGCAGACCTCCCTCCTCCACACCCATCTGATGAGAACCACCTGGCACTTTCTGTGAGTATGGCACCAGACCCCCTGCTATCACCAGCCTCCACTGAATTGCTTTTAGGAAGACAATGGAGGAAATGTTAAACTCCCCCACGCTGAACACTCCAAACAGTGTACTCAGCCACCTACAGGCCTCTCCATTGCCACAACACCACCAGCCTGAATTAAATATGGTCCTACACAAGTTTTAAGAGATGCTAGCCTCTGGCCTTGCGCAAACTGCCACTTTGTGATAAAAGTATAAATTAGCCGGGAGAAGCCAGATCACTGTTCTTAGAACAGTGATCTGGCTTCTCCCCGCTAATTTATACTTTTCTCACACAGTTTTAAGATAGTCCACATCCACCTCCATTTTTTTTTTTTATGTTTTTATTTTTTAAAAAATATTTTCCTATCCCCATTTCTTTGTAGGGCACTTGTCCGACCCTTACCCCAATTTTTTCCATTTGCAGACCTCTAGGACTTTCCAGGACTTTTTTACAGCACTTTTCAGAATTTTTAGTAAAATTACCAGGACCCCAGACCCGAACCCGGACTTTTTTTGAAAAGTCCGGGGTCAGGGTCCCGGACACCCAAAAGTTTGGTACGGACCCGAACTTTACAGTTTGGGTTCGCTCAACGCTACTTAGGAGCACGTATGGGCATCATAGAAAAGGCTAACCAGAACACGGCCTGCATCCAAACACTTCAGGACCAACTTGACTCCACATTAGCGAAAATAGACAATCTCGATAATAGGAGCAGACGTTACAATTTTCATAGGGCCAGGTTCCAGCTGTTGCTTAGAGGGACAGATTATTGTTCAAAAATCATTGGCTACTCCTATAGGGCCAGGTTCCAGCTGTTGCTTAGAGGGACTAGCTGTTGGTGTGTGTGGTGCATTTCTTGCACCAAAATAAAATGTCCTTATACGTTGGTGTTTTCAAAAAAAAAAGAAGGTATTAATTGGTATTAATGAATACTTAAATAGGGCTACATAGTACATTTGCGGGCAGAATGAGGAGAGCAAATAAGGGACGTGGTCATGGTGCTGCTGGTGACGCTGGTGCTGCTGTTGTTGGTGGTGTTGGTGAACCTCCTGTTGGAAGGAGAGGACGTGGTCGAGGTGTGCCAGCTACACGCACAAGGGAAACACCTTCCTCAGGTAGCCAAGAGAACCTTCACTGGTATATGGTAGGCCCGAATGCCTCACAACGATTGGTGATGCCAGAACAAGTACAGGCGATAGTAGATTGGGTGACTGACAATGCCTCCAGTTCCTTCACATTGTCTCCCTCCCGGTCCCTTGATGAAAGCTCAGAGTTGACACCTGAACCCCATGGCCATCTGTCTTTCACCTCAGCCCCTTGTAAATTAGCCAAGCAGTCTGAGCCCCAAGTCATGGAACAGACTCTTATGCTTTTTGATGACTCTCCTGGTGTGTTTTCGGTGGGCCATCCACATAGCGCTGCCCCAAATGTGGAAGACATTGAGTGCACCGATGCCCAACCACTTCTGTTGCAGGATGAGGACATGGAAACACCAGCACAGCATGTCTCTGATGATGACGAAACACAAATGCCAACTGCTGCAGCTTTCCTTAGTGTGCAGACTGACAAGGAGGGCAGTGGTGAAGGGTGGGTGGAAGATGATGGGGAGGAGGATGATGAGGTCCTAGACCCCACATGGACTGAGGGTCATGCGAGTGACGTGTACAGTTTGGAGGAAGAGGTGGTGGTCGTACAGAGGCACCAGCACAGCAAAAGAGGAAGCAGGTTGCAAAAGCGCAGCGAGCGTCCCCTAGACAGTACGCCTGCTACTACCCACCGCACCCAGGGACCTAGCACACCAAAGGCAGCTCAAAGGCGTTCCCCCGCCTGGCAGTTCTTCAGACAATGTGCTGACGACAAGACACGAGTGGTTTGCAAGCTGTGCAAATAGTCTGAGCTGGGGCATAAATGTTCTAAACCTGAGTACAACCCCCATGATCAGGCATCTAAATTCAAGGCAAAAGCTGCATTGGAATAATTGATTCAAAATTCAAGAAAGGTATCGGCCTCCTCCTGCTTCCTCTTCTGCTGCTGCCTCGGCCTCTTCCTCCACCTCTACTGTGACAGTGTCACCTGCCACCCAACAAACAGAGGATATGACAGCAACGCCACCATGTCCGCCACCGTCCCCAAGCATTTCCACACCATGGTCCCATGGAAGCTTACAGCTCTCCATCTCCCAAACACTGGACAGAAAGTGGAAGTACCCCCCTACCCACCCGCGATCTCTGGCCCTGAATGCCAGCATTGCAAAATTCCTGGCCTGTGAAATGATGTCATTCCATCTGGTGGACACGGACAGTTTCAAAAACATGATGGCGGTGGCTGTCCCACAGTACGTGGTTCCCAGCCACCACTACTTTTCCAGGCGAGCCATCCCTTCCCTGCACAAACAAGTCGGGACAAGATCAAGTGTGCACTGAGCAACGCCATCTGTGGCAAGGTCCACATAACCACTGATACCTGGACCAGTAAGCACGGGCAGGGACGCTATATCTTGCTAACTGCACACTGGGCAAATGTAGTGGCGGGTGGGCATGAGCCGGCTAGCCATTCGGAGCATGTCCTTCTCCCACCAAGGATGGCAGGGCATTTCTCTTTGCCTCCTGTTGCCTCCTCCTCCTACTGTGCTTCCTCTTCCTCTACCACCTCCTCATCCTCTCAGCGTAACACCTTCACCACCAAAATCAGCACATCAAGGGGGAAACGACAGCAGTCTGTTTTAAAACTGATATGTTTGAGGGATAAACTCCACACTGCGCAGGAGCTGTGGACGGGCATTGAACAACAGACCAATGAGTGGTTGTTGCCACTGAGCCTCAAGCCCGGCCTGGTGGTGTGCGACAATGGCCGAAATCTCGTAGCGGCTCTGGGCCTAGCCCGTTTGATGCACATCCCTTGCCTGGCGCATGTGCTGAATTTGGTGGTACAGAATTTTCTAAAAAAACTACCCAGATATGTCAGAGCTGCTGCAGAAAGTGCGGGCCGTCTGTGCGCACTTTTGGCATTCTCACCCTGCTGCTGCTCGCCTGTCTGCGATGCAGCGGAACTTCGGCCTTCCCGCTCACCGCCTCATATGTGACGTGCCCACAAGGTGGAACTCCAGCTTGCACATGCTGGAGAGACTGTGCGAGCAGCAGCAGGCAATAGTGGAGTTTCAGCTGCAGCACGCACGGGTCAGTCGCTCTGCGGAACAGCAACACTTCACCACCAACGAGTGGGCCTCCATGCGAGACCTGTGTAGCGTATTGCGGTGTTTTGAGTGCTCCACCAACATGGCCAGTGCCGATGACGCTGTTCTCAGCGTTACTATCCCACTTCTATGTCTCCTTGAAAAAACACTTCAGGCCATGATGGAAGAGGATGTGGCACAGGAGGATGAGGAGGAGGAGGAAGAGGGGTAATTTCCACAGTTATCAGGCCAGTCATTCGCAAGTGGCTCGGAGGGTGGGTTCCTGCACCAGCATAGACCAGGTCAAAAATATTCAAGCCAGGGCAGTTTTGAAGGACGAGGAGGACAAGGAAGATCATGAAGAGGAGGAACCGCAGCAGGGTGGCACCCAACGCAGCTCGTGGGCATCACTGGAGCGTGGCTGGGGGGATACGGAGGACACAAATGAAAATACCTCCCACAGAGGACAGCTTGTCTTTGCCTCTGGGCAGCCTTGCACACATGGCCGACTACATGCTGCAGTGCCTGCGCAACGACAGCCGAGTTGCCCACATTGTAACGTGTGCCGATTACTGGGTGGCCACCCTGCTGGATCCCCATTACAAGGACAACGTGCTGTCCTTAATTCCCTCACTGGAGCGTGAGAGGAAGATGCGCGACTACAAGCGCACACTGGTAGACGCGCTGCTGAGTGCATTCCCAAATAACACCGGGGGCTCAGTGGAAGCACAAGGCGAAGGCAGGGGAGGAGGAGGAAGAGGCCACCAACGCAGCTGTGGCACCGCCAGCACCTCAGAAGGCAGGGTTAGCATGGCCGAAATGTGGCAAAGCTTTGTCAGCAGCCCGCCATAACAAACAGCACCACCAGCCGATAGGCAACGTCTTAGCAGGAGGCAGCATTTCAGCAACATGGTGGAAGAGAATGTGTGCACACGCCTACACGTACTGACTGATGGGTCTGCCCCATTCAATTTCAGGGTCTCCAAATTGGCCACATGGCCTGAGCTTGCCGTTTATGCCTTGGAGGTGCTAGCCTGCCCTGCAGCCAGTGTATTGTCTGAACGTGTGTTTAGCACGGAAGGAGGCGTTATCACAGACAAGCGGAGCCGTTTGTCCACAGCCAACGTGGACAAGCTAACCTTTATTAAAATGAACCAGGCATAGACCCTACAAGACTTGTCTGTACATTGTGCAGAATAGACATTTAGACTGGCCTCACCCAGCCATTCGTATACTTGTTTTTTTGAATATGCCTCAATATTTTGGGGGCTACCCCAATTATAAACAAAAAAAAAACAGTGTTGGCCTCCTCCCCCTACTCCTCCACCTACACTGCCATGGTCATGGCCTAGTCAACCTCTAGGCTCCTACTCCACATCCACTCCCCCCCTTTCCATTTTTTTTTATTTGATTTTAATTTATTTTCCCTATTCCCATTTTTTGTAGGACACTTCCCCTACTCTTACCCCCATTTTACTTCCTTTTGCAGTCCTCTAGCACTTGCCAGGACTTTGTTACAGCTATTTTTGTGCCGAAAAGTTCAGGTCCCCATTAACTTCAATGGGGTTCGGAGTAACGTTCGGTACCGGACCCGGACTATTTCGCGTAGTTCGGCCGAACCCACCGAACCCAAACATCGGGGGGTTCGATCAACTCTAGCCGAGACCTTTCTTGGATTTTGAGGTAATTATTCCAATGTAACTTGTGCCTTGAATTTAGATGCCTGATCATGCAGGTTGTGCTCAGGTTTAGAAACCACTCGTGTCTTGTCATCAGCACATTGTCTGAAGAACTGCCACGCGGGGGAACGCCTTTGAGCTGCCTTTGGTGTGCTAGGTCCCTGGGTGTGGTGGGTAGTAACAGGCCTACTGTCTAGGGGACGCTCGCTCTGCTTTTGCAACCTGCTTCCTCTTTTGCTGTGCTGGTGCCTCTGTGCGACCACCACCTCTTCCTTCAAACTGCACACATCACTCGCATGACCCTCATTCCATGTGGGGTCTAGGACCTCATAATCCTCCTCCATATCATGTTCCAACCACCCTTCACCACTGCCCTCCTTGTCAGTCTGCTCACTGAGGAAAGCTGCAGCAATTGGCACCTGTGTTTCGTCATCATCAGAGACGTGCTGCGCTGGTGTTTCTATGTCCTCATCCTGCAACAGAAGTGGTTGGGCATCGGTGCACTCAATGTCTTCCACTTCTGGGGCAGGGCTATGTGGATGGCCCAAGGAAAGCATACCAGGAGAGTCATCAAAAAGCATAAGAATCTGTTGCATGACTTGGGGCTCAGACTGCTTGGCTAATTTACAAGGGGCTGAGGTGAAAGACAGATGTCCATGGGGGTCAGGTGCCAACTCTGAGCTTTCATCAAGGGACTGGAAGGGAGACAATGTGAAGGAACTGGAGGCATTGTCAGCCACCCAAACTACTATTGCCTGTACTTGTTCTGGCCTCACCATTCGTTGAGCGGCATTCGGGCCTACCATATAACGTTGAAGGTTCTGTCGGCTACCTGAGGAAGGTGTTTCACGACCACGATCTGTACTTCACCAACACCAACACGCAATGATTTTAGAACAATAATCTGTCCCGCAAAGCAGTAGACTCTACCTAGTCCAGAATCAGAGCGTTCTTTAATGCAGGATGAGATCTGCAATCTGTCCCTCAAAGCAGTAGACTCTACCTAATCCAGAATCAGATTGTTCTGTAATGCAGGATGAGATCTGCAATCTGTCCCTCAAAGCAGTAGTAGTAATCTCTACCTAGTCCACAATGAGATCATTCTGTAATGCAGGGTGAGATGTCATTAATATCTGCAATCTGTCCCTTACAGCGCCGGCAGCATCCTCTCCCTAGACTAGCCTGAGAGCATGTGACATGCAGAACTACGTGACTCCAGCTTATACAGAGGCTGGGTCACATGATGCACTGGCCAATCACAGACATGTCATTAGTAGGCATGGCTGTGATGGCTTCTAAGGGCAAACCAGTGAAACGCTTGTTGATTGGCTGCCATGCAGCTATTCAACGTGCGTGATCAAATACCCGAACCCAGAACATTTTCAAATGTCCGGGTTCGGGTCCGGGTCACGGACACCCCAAAGTTCGGTAAGGACCCGAACTTTACAGTTTGGGTTCGCTCAACTCTAGGGCAGACCCATCATTCAGTATGTGTAGGTGTGTGCCCACATACTGTTCCACCATGTAGCTGAAATGCAGCCTCCTGCTAAGACGTTGCCTATCAGCTGGTGGTGCTTTATTGTTGTGGCGTGCTGCTGACAAAGCTTTTCCACATTTCGGCCATGCAAACCCTGCCTTCTGAGGTGCTGGTGGTGCCACGGCTGCTTTTTTGACCTCTTCCTCCTCCTCCGCCTTCGCCTTGTGCTTCCACAGAGCCCCCTGTGTCATTTGGGAATGCCCTCAGCAGCGCGTCTACCAGCGTGCGCTTGATGTCGCGCATCTTCCGATCATGCTCCAGTGAGGGAATTAAGGATGGCATGTTGTCCTTGTAACAGGGATCCAGCAGGGTGGCCACCCAGTAAGTTAAAATGTGGGCAACTCGGCTGTCATTGAGCATGTCACTGCAGCATGTAGTCGCTCATGTGTGCCAGGCTGCCCAGAGGCAAAGACAAGCTGTCCTCTGTGGGAGGTGTATCATCTGTGTCCTCCGTATCCCCCCAGCCACGCTCCAGTGATGCCCAGGAGCTGCGTTGGGTGCCACCCTGCTGTGAACACGGTTCCTCCTCCTCCTCCTCATTATCATCTTCCTCATCCTCCTCATCCTCCAGAACTGTGCCCTGGCTTGAAAATGTTTTACCTGGCCTATGTTGGTGCAGGAACCCACCCTATGAGCCACTTGTGAATGACTGGCCTGATAACCATGGAAATGACCCCTCTTCCTCTTCTTTCTCCTCCTCTTCCTCCTGTGCCACATCCTCTTCCATCATCGCCCGAAGTGTTTTTCAAGGAGACATAGAAGTGGGATAGTAACGCTGAGAACAGCGTCATCGGCACTGGCCATGTTGGTGGAGTACTTGAAACACCACAATATGGTACACAGGTCTCGCATGGAGGCCCACTCATTGGTGGTGAAGTGGTGCTGTTCCGCGGAGCGACTGACCCGTGTGTGCTGCAGCTGAAACTCCACTATTGCCTGCTGCTGCTCGCACAGTCTCTCCAGCATGTGCAAGGTGGAGTTCCACCTTGTGGGCACATGGCATAGGAGGCGGTGAGCGGGAAGACTGAAAATTCCGCTGCAGCACAGACAAGCGAGCAGCAGCAGGGTGAGAACGCGCACAGACAGCCCGCACTTTCTGCAGCAGCTCTGACATATCCAAGTAGTTTTTTAGAAATTTCTGTACCACCAAATTCAGCACATGCGCCAGACAAGGGATGTGCATCAAACCGGCTAGGCCCAGAGCTGCTACGAGATTTCGACCATTATCGCACACCACCAGGCCGTGCTTGAGGCTCAGTGGCACCAACCACTCATCGGTCTGTTATTCAATGCCCATCCACAGCTACTGCGCAGTGTGGAGTTTATCCCCCAAACATATCAGTTTTAAAACAGCCTGCAGTCGTTTCCCCCTTGATGTGCTGAAGTTGGTGGTGAAAATGTTACGCTGAGTGGATGAGGAGGTGGTAGAGGAGGAGGAGGAGGAGGAAAAAACACAGTAGGAGGAGGAGGCAACAGGAGGCAAAGAGAAATGCCCTGCAATCCTCGGTGGTGGAAGGACATGCGCCAAATGGCTAGCCGCCTCAGGCCCACCCGCCACTACATTTGCCCAGTGTGCCGTTAGCGAGATATAGAGTCCCTGCCCGTGCTTACTGGTCCACGTATCAGTGGTTATGTGGACCTTGCCACAGATGGCATTGCGCAGTGCACACTTGATCTCGTCCCCAACTTGTTTGTGCAGGGAAGGGATGGCTCGTCTGGAAAAGTAGTGGCGGCTGGGAACCACGTACTGTGGGAAAGCCACCGCAATCAGGTTTTTAAAACTGTCCGTGTCCACCAGATGAAATGACAGCATTTCAAAGGCCAGGAATTTTGAACTGCTGGCATTCAGGGCCAGGTGGGTAGGGGGGTACTTCCTCTTTCTCTACAGTGTTTGGGAGATGGACAGCTGTAAGCTTCCATGGGACCGTGTGGAAATGCTTGGGGACGGTGGTGGACATGGTGGCATTGCTGTCAAATGCTCTGTTTGCTGGGTGGCAGGTGACACTGGCACTGTAGAGGTGGAGGAAGAGGCCGAGGCAGCAACAGAAGAGTAAGCAGGAGGAGGCCATACTTATTCCACTGCAGCAAGTGCTATGAATTTAGATGCCTGGTCATGCAGGTTGTGCTCAGGTTGAGAACATTTATGCCTTGCTTCAGGCTCTCATTGCACAGCGTGCAAACCACTTGTGTCTTGTAGTCAGCACATTGTCTGAAAAACTGCCACGCCGGGAAATGCCTTTGAGCTGCCTTTGGTGTGCTAGGTCCCTAGGTACAGTGGGTAGTAGCAGGCGTACTGTCTAGGGGACGCTCCTTCCACTTTTGCAACCTGCTTCCTCTTTTGCTGTGCCGGTGCCTCTGTGCGACCACCATCTTTTCCTCCAAACTGCACACGTCACTCGCATGACTCTCATTCCATGTGGGTTCTAGGACCTCATCATCCTCCTCCTCCACATCATCTTCCACCCACCCTTCACCACTGCCCTCCTTGTCAGTCTGTACACTGTGGAAAGCTGCAGTAGTTGGCACCTGTGTTTCGTCATCATCAGAGACATGCTGTGCTGGTGTTTCCATGTCCTCATCCTGCAACAGAAGTGGTTGGGCATCGGTGCACTCAATGTCTTCCACTTCTGGGGAATGGCCAACGGAAAGCACACCAGGAGAGTCATCAAAAAGCATAAGAGTCTGTTGCATGACTTGGGGCTCAGACTGCTTGGCTGATTTACAAGGGGCTGAAGTGAAAGACAGATGGCCATGGGGTTCAGGTGCCAACTCTGAGCTTTCATCAAGGGAGACAATGTGAAGGAACTGGAGGCATTGTCAGCCACCCAATCTACTATCACCTGTACTTGTTCTGGCCTCACCATTCATTGAGCGGCATTCAGGCCAACCATATAACGTTGAAGGTTCTGTGGGTTACTCGCACCTGAAGAAGGTGTTTCACTTGTGCGTGTAGTTGGCACAAATCGACTACGTCCTCTCCTTGCAACAGGAACTATAATCTGTCCCTCACAGCACCAACAGGAACTTCTCCCTATTAGAGTTGAGCGAACCTGAACTGTAAAGTACGGGTCCGTACCAAACTTTGGGGTGTCCATGACCCGGACCCGGACCCGAACCCGGACATTTGAAAAAAGTTTGGGTTCGAGTTCTGGGTTTGGGTATTTGATCACGCATGTTGAATAGCTATAGGGCAGCTAATCAACGAGCATTTCACTGGTTTGCCCTTAGAAGCCATCACAGCCATACCTACTAATGGCATGGCTGTGATTGGCCAGTTCATCATGTGACCCAGCCCCTTCATATGCTGGAGTCACTTAGTGCTGCATGTCACATGCTCTCTGGGTAGTGTAGTAAGAGGATGCTGCCGGCGCTGTGAGGGACAGATTGCAGATATTATAACATCTCATCCTGCATTACAGAACAATCTGACTGGCTAGGTAGAGTCTACTGCTTAGAGGGACAGATTATTGTTCTAAAATCATCGCCTACTCCTATAGGGTCAGGTTCCTGCTGTTGCTGTAAGGGACAGATTATTGTTCTAAAATCATTTTACTTCGTTTTGCAGCCCTCTAGCACTTCCCAGGACTTTTTTACAGTCCTTTTTGTGCCGAAAAGTTTGGGTCCTCCTTGACTTCAATGGGGTTCCGGGTCAAGTTCGGTACCGAACCCAGACTTTTTCCTGAAGTTCGGCCGAACCCACCGAACCCGAACATCCAGGTGTTCGCTCAACTCTACTCCCTTTAGAACTAGGAGATGATTTTAGAACAATAATCTGTCACTTACAGCACCAGCAGGAACCTCTCCCTATAGCAGTAGGAGATGATTTTAAAACAATAATCTGTCCCTCACAGCACCAGCAGGAATCTCTCCCTCTAACAGTATGTGATGATTTTAGAACAATAATCTGTCCCTCACAGCACCAGCAGGAACCTCTTCCTTTAGCAGTATGTTATGATTTTAGAACAATAATCTGTCCTTACAGCACCAGCAGGAACCTCCCCCTATAGAACTAGGAGATGATTTTAGAACAATAGTCTGTCACTTACAGCACCAGCAGGAACCTCTCCCTATAGCAGTAGGAGATGATTTTAAAACAATAATCTGTCCCTCACAGCACCAGCAGTTACCTCTCCCTCTATCAGTATGATATGATTTTAGAACAATAATCTGTCCCTTACAGCACAAGCAGGAACCTCTCCATATAGAACTAGGAGATGATTTTAGAACAATAATCTGTCCCTCACAGGAGCAGCAGGAACCTTTCCCTCTAGTAGTATGTGGTGATTTTAGAACAATAAACTGTCCCTCACAGCACCAGCAGGAACCTCTCCCTATAGATCTAGGAGATGATTTTAGAACAATAATCTGTCCCTCACAGCACCAGCAGGAACCTCTCCCTATAGAATTAGGAGATGATTTTTAGAACAATAATCTGTCCCTCACAGCACCAGCAGGAACTTCTCCCTATTAGAGTTGAGCGAACCCGAACTGTAAAGTACGGGTCCGTACCAAACTTTGGGGTGTCTGTGACCCGGACCCGAAACCGGACATTTGAAAAAAGTTTGGGTTTGGGTTCTGGGTTTGTGTATTTGATCATGCATGTTGAATAGCTGCAGGGCAGCCAATCAACAAGCATTTCACTGGTTTGCCCTTAGAAGCCATCGCAGCCATGCCTACTAATGGCATGGCTGTGATTGGCCAGTGCATCATGTGATCCAGCCTCTTTATAAGCTGGAGTCACTTAGTGCTGCATGTCACATGCTCTCTGGGTAGTGTAGGGAGAGGATGCTGCCAGCGCTGTGAGGGACAGATTTTAGATATAATAACATCTCATCCTGCATTACAGAGCAATCTGACTGGACTAGGTAAAGTCTACTGCTTAGAGGGACAGATTATTGTTCTAAAATCATCTCCTATTTCTATAGGGTCAGGTTCCTGCTGTTGCTGTAAGGGACAGATTATTGTTCTAAAATCATTGCCTACTCCTATAGGGTCAGGTTCCTGCTGTTGCTGTAAGGGACAGATTATTGTTCTAAAATTATTTTACTTCCTTTTGCAGCCCTCTAGCACTTTCCAGGACTTTTTTACAGTCATTTTTGTGCTGAAAACTTTGGGTCCCCATTGACTTCAATGGAGTTCGGGGTAACGTTCGGGTCAAGTTCGGTACCGAACCTGGACTTTTTCCCGAAGTTCAGAGGAACCCACCGAACCCGAACATCCAGGTGTTTGCTCAACCCTACTCCCTATAGAACTAGGAGATGATTTTAGAACAATAATCTGTCCTTTACAGCACCAGCAGGAACCTCTCCCTATAGCAGTAGGAGATGATTTTAAAACAATAATCTGTCTCTCACAGGAGCAGCAGGAAGCTCTCCCTCTAGCATTATGTGATAATTTTAGAACAATAATCTGTCCCTTACAGCACCAGCAGCAACCTCTTCCTATAGAACTAGGAGATGATTTTAGAACAGTAATCTGTCCCTCACAGCACCAACAGGAACCTCTCCCTATAGCAGTATGTGATGATTTTAGAACAATAATCTATCCCTCACAGTACCAGCAGGAACCTCTCCCTATAGCACTAGGAGGTGATTTTAGAACAATAACTAGAGTTGAGCGAACCCGGACTGTAAAGTTCGGGTCCGTACCGAACTTTGGGGTGTCCGGGACCCGGACCCGGACTTTTCAAAAAAAGTCCGGGTTCGGGTCCGCCAAGCGAGTTGAGATCAATAACAAGATTTTAGTGGAGGATCACGATATCCCTCTCCAAGGACGACCATGACACTCCCTATCTAATAACAAGATTTTAGTAGTGTATGACGATATCCCTCTCCAAGGACAACCACGACACTCCCTGTCTAATGACAAGATTTTAGTAGAGGATCAAGATATCCTTCTCCAACGACGACCACGACATTCCCTGTCTAATAACAAGATTTTAATAGTGTATTACGATCTCCCTCTCGAAGGACGACGAGGACACTCTCTGTCTAATAACAAAATTTTAGTAGAGGATGACGATATCCCTCTCCAAGGACGACCACGACATTTCCTGTCTAATAACAAGATTTTAGT
>BLSH010473911.1:253278-265431 GCA_018402905.1 Glandirana rugosa | reverse complement strand
CACACATTTTGCAGAACAGTGATATGGGTACTTCCGGCTTATTTATACTTTTTTGACACAGTTTGAAGATGATTTTAGAACAGTTCTATGGCCTCTAATGTTAATTAATACTTTTCAGACCCATTTTGAAGATGATTTCCATTTTTGCATTTTTTATGTTTTTATTTTTTTAAAAATATTTAAAGTTATTTCCCTGTCCCCATTTCTTTGTAGGTCACTTGTCCCACCCTTACCCACATTTCCTTCCTTTTGCAGACCTCTAGGACCTTCCAGGACTATTTTACAGCACTTTTTGTACCTAAAAGTCCGGGTCTCCATTGATTTCAATGGGGTTCGGGGTCCGGGACAAAGTTCGGGTTCTGTCCGGACCCGAACCCGGACTTTGACCCGAAGTTCGGCCGAACCAGCAGAACCCGGACTTCTAGAAGTTCGCTCAACTCTAACAATAACCTGTCCCTCACAGCACCAGCAGGAACCTCTCCCTATAGAACTAGGAGAGGATTTTAGAACAATAATCTGTCCGTCACAGCACCAGCAGGAACCTCTCCCTATAGAACTAGGAGATGATTTTAGAACAATAATCTGTCCCTCACAGGAGCAGCAGGAACATCTCCCTCTAGCAGTATGTGATGATTTTAAAACAATAATCTGTCCCTTACAGCAAAAGCAGGAACCTCTCCCTATACAACTAGGAGATGATTTTAGAACAATAATCTGTCCCTCACAGCACCAGCAGGAACCTCTCCCTCTAGCAGTATGTGATGATTTTAGAACAATAATCTGTCCCTTACAGCACCAGCAGGAACCTCTCCCTATAGCAGTAGGAGATGATTTTAAAACAATAATCTGTCCCTCACAGCCCCAGCAGGAACCTCTCCCTCTAGCAGTATGATATGATTTTAGAACAATAATCTGTCCCTTACAGCACAAGCAGGAACCTCTCCCTATAGAACTAGGAGATAATTTTAGAACAATAATCTGTCCCTCACAGGAGCATCAGGAACCTCTCCCTCTAGCAGTATGTGGTGATGTTAGAACAATAATCTGTCCCTCACAGCACCAGCAGGAACCTCTCCCTATAGAATTAGGAGATGATTTTAGAACAATAATCTGTCCCTTACAGCACCAGCAGGAACCTCTCCCTATAGAACTAGGAGATGATTTTGGAACAATAATCTGTCCCTCACAGCACTAGCAGGAACCTCTCCTTATAGAATTAGGAGATGATTTTAGAACAATCATCTGTCCCTTACAGCACCAGTAGGAACCTCTCCCTATAGAACTAGGAGATGATTTTAGAACAATAATCTGTGCCTCACAGCAGCAGCAGGAACCTCTCCCTATAGAACTAGGAGATGATTTTAGAACAATAATCTGTCCCTCACAGCACCAGCAGGAACTTCTCCCTATTAGAGTTGAGCGAACCCGAACTGTAAAGTTTGAGTCCATACCAAACTTTGGGGTGTCCATGACCCGAACCCGAACCCGGACATTTGAAAAAAGTTTGGGTTCGAGTTCTGGGTTCGGGTATTTGATCATGCATGTTGAATAGCTGCAGGGCAGCCAATCAACAAGCATTTCACTTGTTTGCCCTTAGAAACCATCACAGCCATGCATACTAATGGCATGGCTGTGATTGGCCAGTGCATCATGTGACCCAGCCTCTTTATAAGCTGAAGGCACTTAGTGCTGCATGTGACATGCTCTCTGGGTAGTGTAGGGAGAGGATGCTGCCGGCGCTGTGAGGGACAGATTGCAGATATAATACCATCTCATCCTGCATTAGAGAACAATCTGACTGGACTAGGTACAGTCTACTGCTTAGAGGGACAGATTATTGTTCTAAAATCATCTTCTAGTTCTATAGGGTCAGCTTCCTGCTGTTGCTGTAAGGGACAGATTATTGTTCTAAAATCATTTTACTTCCTTTTGCAGCCCTCTAGCACTTTCCAGGACTTTTTTACAGTCATTTTTGTGCCGAAAAGTTTGGGTCCCCATTGACTTCAATCGGGTTCGGGGTAACGTTCGGGTTGAGTTCGGTACCGAACCCAGACTTTTTCCTGAAGTTTGGCCGAACCCACCGAATCCAAACATCCAGGTGTTCGCTCAACTCTACTCCCTATAGAACTAGGACATGATTTTAGAACAATAATCTGTCCCTCACAGCACCAGCAGGAACCTCTCCCTATAGCAGTAGGAGATGATTTTAGAACAATAATCTGTCCCTCACAGGAGCAGCAGGAACCTCTCCCTCTAGCAGTATGTGATAATTTTAGAACAATAATCTGTCCCTTACAGCACCAGCAGGAACCTCTTCCTATAGAACTAGGAGATGATTTTAGAACAATAATCTGTCCCTCACAGCACCAGCAGGAACCTCTCCCTATAGCAGTATGTGATGCTTTTAGAACAGTAATCTATCCCTCACAGCACCAGCAGGAACCTCTCCCTATAGCACTAGGAGGTGATTTTAGAACAATAATCTGTCCCTCACAGCACCAGCAGGAACCTCTCCCTATAGAACTAGGAGATGATTTTAGAACAATAATCTGTCTGTCACAGCACCAGCAGGAACCTCTCCCTATAGCACTAGGAGATGATTTAAAACAATAATCTGTCCCTCACAGCACCAGTAAACTGTATCTAATCCATCATCAGATGGTTTTAGAACGCTAAGCTTTCCCCTCACAGCACCGCCAGGAACCTTTCTGTAATACAGGATGAGATGATTTTAGAACAATAATCTATCCCTCACAGCACCAGCAGGAACCTCTCCCTATAGTACTAGGAGGTGATTTTAGAACAATAATCTGTGCCTCACAGCACCAGCAGGAACCTCTCCCTATAGAACTAGGAGATGATTTTAGAACAATAATCTGTCCGTCACAGCACCAGCGGGAACCTCTCCCTATAGCACTAGGAGATGATTTTAAAACAATAATCTGTCCCTCACAGCACCAGTAAACTGTACCTAATCCAGCATCAGATGGTTTTAGAACGCTAAGCTTTCCCCCAACAGCACCGCCAGGAACCTTTCTGTAATACAGGATGAGATGATTTTTGAACAATAATCTGTCCCTCACAGCACCAGTGAACTGTACCTAGTCCAGTATCAGATGGTTTTAGAATGCTAAGCTTTCCCCTCCTAGCACCGCCAGGAACCTGTCTGTAATGGAGGATGAGATGATATTAGATCTGTAATCTATCCCTCACAGCAGTAGTAAACTCTACCTAGTCCAGTATCAGATCGTTTTAGAACGCTAAGCTTTCCCCTCAGAGCACAGCCAGTAACCTGTCTGTAATGGAGGATGAGATGATATTAGATTGGTAATCTATCCCTCACAGCAGTAGCAAACTGTACCTAATCCAGTATCAGATCGTTTTAGAACGCTAAGCTTTCCTCTCACAGCACCGCCAGGAATCTGTCTGTAATGCAGGATGAGATCATATTAGATCGGTAATCTGCCCCTCACAGCACCGGCAGCATGCTCTCCCTATACTAGCCTGAGATGATGTGACATGCGGCATACGTAACTCCAGCTCATATAGAGGCTGGGTCACATCATGCACTGGCCTATCACAGCCTTACCATTAGTAGGCATGGCTGTGATGGCTTCTAAGGGCAAACGAGTGAAACGGTTGTTGATTGGCTGCCCTGCAGCTATAGAAAAGGCGCCAAAAATAGTCTGGGTCACATGATGCACTGGCCAATCACAGCCATGCCATTACTAGGCATGGCTGTGATGGCTTCTATGGGCAAACTAGTAAAACGCTTGTTAATTGGCCGCCCTGCAGCTATAGAAAAGGCGCGCAAAATACCCAAATCCCGAACACTGACTTTTTTGCAAATGTCCGGGTTCGGGGCACTGACACCGCAAAGTCCGGTAGGGACCCGAACTTTACAGTCCGAGTTCGCTCGACTCTAGTTGGGACACCTTCAAGGGTGACTCTACACTTACCGGACCTAAGAGATGATTAGGTCCCTATCATTTGCCTACTAACCAACACAGTTAATTTTCCACAGGAGACCTAGTTTGCAGATCCTCCCCTGAAAGAATTTATCCTTTCCTCAACAACTCTAACAATGTTTTTAGACAGGTTTCCTCTGTCAAGTTATACAGTTTTCAGAGGTTGATAATCTTTGTTATGGTGATACAATATGTTTTTGGGCTCTTTTTTGTTTCCAGGCAACCAGACAAATCCTCACCTTTCCATAAGACAGCCTGAGGGTTTCCCCGGCCTGAGTGGGACAACATGCCACTCTTCCTGCAGGAACCTAGAGGTACTTACCACTCCAGATGACTCAGGGAAGGCGCTCGTATCTGAGTCGCCTACTAACTGGACTCTAGTTACACTAGGGTCTAGAGTAAGAGCTAGGCAGGTTCTGCCCTACCCAAAGGGGCGTCGGGCAGCCTTTGTTCTGATTTCCCCACCTACTCTCATAGTCTCCTTTCTCAATCTTTCCTAATTCTCAACTATGACTTTCATTCTACTAATTTCCCTTTTATTGCAGATACTTTCGTGGATTTGCCGTTCTAAAAAAGGGATTTACTCCAGAGATAAAATGATAATTCTACCACTCTACAAGTCTCTGGTCCAATCTTGAGTATGCCATTCAGTTCTGGGCACCAGTACTCAAGAAGGATGTGCTGGAACTGGAGAGAGAGTCCAGAGAAGGGCAACAAAGCTAAGGGACTAGAGGACCTCAGCTATGAGAGAAGACTATAAACATTAAACGTATTATCTGTGGAGAAAAGGCACTTGAGAAGACATATGATAGCGATAGGGAAAACATATTTTCAGGAGGGAGTTTAAAAAGGCATGCAGCTATTCATTGAAATTGGAAAAGAAGTGGTTTAATCTTAAACTGCGTAGAGGGTTCTTTACTGTCAGAGTGGTAAGGATGTGGAATTCCCTTCCACAAGTAGTGGTATCAGCAGGGAGCGTCGATAACTATTAGATGGGCATCTTAAGGATTGCAATGGGATATGGGATTTATTATCGACATAAAATCACACACACGCACACACACGCACCAAATGTTGAACTAGATGGACTAGTGTCTTTATTCAAGCATACCAGCTATGTAAACTGTGATGGTGCGTCCTTCTTTGTGGCTAGGCTGGGAAAAAGGCTCACATATGTGGAATCACCATACTCATAAGGAGTAGTAGAATTGTGTTTTCCGGACGTGAACATGGCAGCATACATAAGATATAGCTCCACCCCTATATTCACCCACAGGACCTGTTTAAATCTATAGAAGTCTGACTAAGAGCAACCTCCCCATTCTCCTTTTTTTCCTCAAGATCTACACCTGCAAGACTGTGATGTCGCCATAAGTCCCTACTTGCCGACTGTGTCGGTGTTCGTCTGGGTTCAACCTCTCCCAGGCGCAGTCCCCCATCTTAGGTTGCTAAATGCACCAACAGGGTGGGGAGCCCCTTCTGGTGTTCTTTTGGGGATGAGAAGTTCTCTAACTAGAATTAGAACCTCATGTGGTGCACCTGAGTAGGTGTTTGGTTGCTGGAGTCCATGATGCATGTGTTTCTCTGCACACCTGAGCTGGTGTGTGGTTGCTGGAGTCCATGTTGCTTGCGTTTCTCTGCACACCTGCACACCTGAGCTGGTGGTTGGATGCTGGAGTCCATGATGCATGTGTTTCTCAGCACACCTGAGCTGAATCCTGGTGCTAGAGCTGCATTTTCTTTTGTCCTACAGGTATGTGCTGTCCCTTTTTGTTTTCCTCCCTTTCCACTAATTTCATTAGGCTTTCTCATTTTTCCTTTGTGGGAGAGATTTGATTTTTTTCTTTTCTCTGCAGTTTTAGGCCTCATATACATGGGCGTTAAAACAGCCATGTTTTTGAGCTGTTTTTACAGCTTAAAAATGCCTCTCCATGTTATTCAATGGCTTCATACACACGCTGATGTTTTTAAGCTGTAAGTGACGTCGCCGCTCTTAAGCTGTAAAAAGAACTCAGGACCAGCGCATTCGGAAGCTGCAGCGCTAGAGCTGTTTTGATGCTGATGCCAGTAAAACCTCAAAAATGCAGCTTAGCATTGTATACACAATGTTAAGCCTCGTCAGGCATTCTATTCAAAATCAATGGTTCCCTATGGGAGTCCATTGATTTGAATAGAAGTCGCACCACAAGTCGGATCATGATGATCCGACTTGTGGTGCGACTTGTGTGCAGAGGATCTTGAAGAGGAACTCCCGCAAAAATTAAAAAAAAAAATTGCGTGGGGTTCCACCCCAACAGGTACCAGACCCTTAGGTCTGGTATGGATTTTAAGGGCCCCCCCCAAAATCCATATCAGACCCTTATACGAGCACGCGGCTAGGAAAGGGGGTGGGGAGGAGGCAGCGCCCCCTGGACCATACCAGGCTGCATGACCTCAACATGGGGAGTATGGGTGCTTTGGGGCAGGAGGGGTCCCAGATCCTGGCCCCCCCACCCTATGTGAATGAGTATGAGGTACATTGTAACCCTACCCATTCACCTTAAAAAAAGCATTCATAAAACACACTCAGTTTTTTTAAATATTTTATTAAATCAGCTCCGGCGTCTGTTCCCCTCTCTTCTCCCTCTCCAGCGTCTTCTTTCTTCTGCTCTTTTGCAGGGTATTTTGTCTTCTGAGGTGTCTTCTGTCTTCTGCTCTTTTGCCACTGTCTCCTCCGCTGTCTTCTCCCTCTCTCTTCTGGAGATGTTGACTCGTCGCTCTCTACCACTCGAATGCTGGGTCCGTGCTGTGCATTGCCTTATATTGGCATGGTACTCCATACTCATTCATATAGGGTGGGGGGCCTGGATCTGGGGGCCCCATTGTTAAAGGGGGCTTTCAGATTCCGATAAGACGCCGCCCGCAAACCCCGACAACCAACGGCCAGGGTTGTCAGGAAGAGGCCCTTGTTCTCATCAACATGGGGACAGGGTGCTTTGGGGTGGGAGGCCTGGTATAGTGGGGGGGTGCTCATTCGTTCCCACCCCCTTTCCTGGCCTGCCAGGTGGCGTGCTCAGATAAGGGTCTGGTATGGATTTTGGGGGGACCCCCACGCCAAAAAAATGCCATGGGGGTTCCACTTAAAATCCATACCAGACCGAAGGGTCTGGTACCTCTTGGGGGGAACCCCATGCCATTTTTTTTTACATTTTTTGCGGGGGTTCCCTTTAAAAATCCTCTGCACACAAGTCGCACCGCAAGTTGGATCATCATGATCCGACTTCTGGTGCGAGTTCTTTTCAAATCAATGGGCTCCCATAGGGAACCATTGATTTTGAATAGAGGCATAGAGGCGGAAAAACGTGCATTGACGCAGTTGCAAAACGCTGATAAAATCACGTTTTTAACGTGGCTTTTTTCCTGGCGTCAGTACCGACGTTACAGCTCGTTTTTTGAACGCCCGTGTGTATGAGGCCTAACAATTATTGTGTGTGACTCTGGGTGTGGTTTCCACCATCCTTATTAATTATATCTGAAAAACCACAATTGCTCTTTATAGGGCTTTGAAGGCAACATCAAAAAGGATATAATAACACTTATTTTCTCAATTTAACAGGTTTGAACCACATACATTACATCACATGTTACATAGTACAAAATATTTTACAAAATTGGGTTACAACATCAAGAAGTGTGATCCAAATGGTAGCCTCCACAGCTGATGATTTAGCTTGCAGTTATTAGATTACTGGTTGGCCCACTCAGCTTAGGGACTTCAACGCGTTTCAAAATATTTATAATAATTATCTTCTTCGGGGATTAGATACTACTATAATTTTTCGCACCAGTCCTATATGGAAAAAGGAAAGTCCAGATCCATGTAAGTAGACTCCCAAGTCATCGGGACCCCCGTAAGTGCATGCAAAGACTACCACTCATATTGCAGGATAAAAGCATGAAATACTGTGATTCTAGCATGGTTTCATCTGTGTTGGACATCCATCCACCCCAAATCTATCTGACATACTGGTAGATGGGTGTCCAACATAGATGGAACCATACTAGAATCATAGTATTTCATGCTGCTTACTTATGTAAAACTTGATATCACAACTGCCACTCCTCTTGAATCAACCTCTTCACCTTTCCCTTTGGGAGTATTGAAGGCCGTGCCTTGAAAATAAATAAGCAGCGCCAAAAACCCTACTCTGGAGGGAAGTGCGATTCTCTGGTTAAAAGAATGACACTGCATAGAGCTAACACACTTAACATGCACTGCAGTAACACACACTTTACAGCACTGTACCCTACTGCAAAGGTATGGATGCTATCCTTATGCATTTGGTCAAGGGTGTTACTCTTCCCAGGGAATATTACGTTTCCATTGCCTGTATCCATGATCAATGAATTGACAGATATCTGAGAGATTCATGTTGAGAGGCAGCGGGCGCTTATGGTTACAGTACTTTGTGCCAAGTGTAATACGGTTGGGATCCAGAATCGAGGTCACCATCACCCATGAATCGCTAAAAGCAGATTATTAGTGCTCTTGGTGAGCATAAGTGCTTGGTGTATTTTGTGGATTAAGCAGCATTTGTTATTAGCAATGTTCCCCCAAGGCAGTGCTGCATTCAGTGACAATGAAGGGGGCTTTAAAGCCCAGTCCTTGGTCAACAAACCCGTCCTCAGGCAGGGTGGTCGTAAGTGCCTGCGTGATGACAAATTTTTCCTTCTGACAAGAAGTTTTGACTATTCCAAAAGACTCACAGTGGCTGAACACTGGATGTCCTCAGTTTGCTGTGCAGATGGATGGTGTTTGCAGTTTGCTCTTGATTGCCATATTACATGTGTTTAGGTTTCATGGAGTGCCACACATCCCGGGAATGTTGAACACTCTTTATTGGTCATGAATAAAAGTCACATGTACATCCCAATGCTAAGCCCTATTCCAGGAGCAATTGGTGGTAAGTCTGGCCTTCCTCTTCATAGGAGGTTGAGGCTCCAGTAAGTTTTCTCTGCTAGTTTGGTCCACTCTAAATTCCAGGACACAAGATCCTTTTGCCAGAATGGAAAGCTTCAAGAGCAAATGGAAGGGTGTGCAAGGGCACCTTTCTGAAGAACGCACAGCCATGGTCCTTTTCAATCCCTTCATCCCCTACAGGAGTTTGGTTGAAGGGATATCCTCCCTCCAGGCTAATGTGGTGAGGGCCAGGGTGGCCGATTGTGCACACAGATGGTAAAACCCATTTTTTTGGAACCCATGGATGCCTTCTGTGGTAAAACTCTGTTACTTTTTCCAGAAGATTTCTTCATCCTGACCAGAATAGCACTGTCAGAGATCCAGACGTTGCGATCACGCACGCTTGTGTGCACACGGGCACGGATTCAAACGAAGGTTCCTACAACCGTTCGGAGGCACGCACATGTACGCATGTGCAGGGATGTACACTGCGCGCGAACAAATGCACGTTAGCTCACTTTGGCGCCCAGTGGCCTTTAAAAGGACAGTGTCTGCAATTGAACTTTGCTGTCTGATCTGCAGCTAGTCCATTCCTGAACCTGTTGCCTGTTATCTGCTACCTGATCAACTACCTGCTTGACCCCAGCTTGCTTTGACCATTCTGCCATCGCCAAGCCTGACCCGGCTTGTTTTGACTTTGCTTCTTCTGCCAGCCTGACACTCGTTGCTGAACCCGGCTTGCCTCCGATCATCCCTTGTCTGCTGATTCTGCCTGCTTGCTGATCCATGTCTGACCCGGCTTGTCTCACACCTCTTCTGCCTGCCTGCATCCAGCTACTGAGATTGCTGATCTGCTGCTGCCATTCCTGTTCCAGCTGTCTGCTGTCCAGTGTTCCAGGCTCTACTTCCAGCATCTGGTCTACAGCTGCTGACAGAGGCACTCCTACCTCTCTGTGCTCACGAGACCACTGTCCTCACTCAGTGGGCTCTGAGCCAGGGCTGTATGAGAGGTCTCCTTATACAAGAGACAGGCTCAACTATCAGGTACGTGGTTCTCATTACAGTATCAGACAGCCATGTCTGAGACTGCGGGAGGAACCACTTCCATGGAGGAGATCTGTCAGCACCTTGCTGCACTTACTCAAGCCATCAGATCCTTGCAAGAAGGCTACACCAGATTGGAGGCACAAGTCAAGACCCCTTCACCTGCGCCCAGCATGGCATCCACCTCAGCAGTTCCAGCCATCTCCACTCAGGCCAGCACCAGTCCTTCTGTGGTCATGCTGCCTCCTGAACCCAGGGTCCCTACTCCTGAAAGATTCTCTTGAGACCAGACCAAGTTTTGCGCTTTCCATAATGCCTGCCAGCTGTTTTTTGCCCTGCAACCACAGACTTTTTCCCTGGAAGTGACCAAAGTGGGGTATGTCACCCCTGCTTCAGGGAGAACCACAGTCCTGGGCCCACAGGTTATTGGAGGAGAATCATGCACAAGTACAGACCTTGTCAGCCCTCTTTGATGCCATGGCTCAGCTGTATGATGACCCGCAGCGTACCACCACCGCAGAAGCTGCCCTGCATGCTGTACAGGACAGAGATGATGTGTCCTAGAAGGCAGGTACATTCCACCCGATATTGGAGCCATGGTCCCTTTAAGAAGGACGATTGCAGAGTCTCAAACCCAGATCGCTAGGACTTCGGTACCTATGGGGTTAAGACCTGGGGAAGGGAGGTCTGAAAGGCAGCAGAGACTCAGTGCGCCTGTGTCAATGAAGTGAGAGAGAGAGGGAGAGCACACAAGCTGGACAGCAAGCGTGAGCTCTCTGAATCAACTGAGACACAGGCTGCTGAACCCCTCTGTCTGGCCAGTCTGACACCCTGTCTCTGGAGGAGCCTAACCAAGCTGTGGGCCCTCAGACTAGTGGTGAGCCTGCCGTTTTAGTCGTCAATATCAGGATGCTGGACTATGTATTTACTTTGGATGAAGAAAGCTGTCATTTGATTTTGTTTGCTTCAAAATAAATGGACTGTTTGCTTCAATAAACTGGCTGGCGGTCATTACAGAGCTAGGTTACATTTGGTGGGCAGAGTATAGCCGCAAAAGCCATTTGGAAGCATTTAAAGGGCCAGTACCCATGTTTGCATGTCCTGTGTCAGGACAGTGCAAGCTCTGAAAACCTCACAAGGCGACATGGAGGAGGTGATAAAATCCCTGGCTCAGAGCACAATAGCTCAGCAGCAGGCCGCCGCAGAAGCCAACCGTCGCCATGAGGAGAACACACGCTTGCTGGTCGCTCAGTTCACAGTCCAGTAAGAAGCAACTCAAGCACAGGTAGCTGCCTTACAAGAGGCAGTACAGCATCTTGCACAGAAACGAGAACACACCGTTGGGATCTCTAACAATCAGGTAGCCGTAAGGGCCAGTCACTACCTGCAAAAGTTGACGCCTAGTGATGATGTGGAGGCATTCATGGCTACTTTTGAGAGAACAGCAGAAAGAGAAGGATGGCCCCCAGACCAGTTTGCTGGTATTGTTGCTCCTTTCCTCACTGGGGATCCCCAGACGGCATATTTCGATTTGTCAACTGCTGATGCCAAGGATTACAAACGGCTGAAGGCCGGAATCATGGTCCGCCTTGGTGTGACTACTGCTATGCGGGCCCAAAGGGTACACCATAGGAGCTATCATCTGGACTGTCCGCCAAGGGCTCAGATGCATGACCTGAGTCAGCTGGTCAAAAAATGGCTGCAGCCAGAGGTGCTAACGAGTTCACAGATGGTGGAGCGGGTCGTGTTAGACTGGTACCTAAGGTCACTGCCAAATTACATTTGCTGCTGGGTGAGTCATGGAGACCCCAAGACTAGAGTTGAGCGAACCCGGACTGTAAAGTTCGGGTCCGTACCGAACTTTGGGGTGTCCGGGACCCGGACCCGGACTTTTCAAAAAAAGTCCGGGTTCGGGTCCAGCGAGTTGAGATCAGAACCCCAGAGGTACTGAGTGGGTCGTCGTTTACATTAAACCGTCACTGGAATCCATGGTCAGATTGTGCTGGGCGAGGTGGTAGACACTTGAGCAATCGTGGAGACCGACGTCGGTAAAAAACTGGTCGACTGAGTCCAGTACGTAGACTCGGGAACCGCCTGTCAGGTCTACTATCGAGGATACCACATGGGAAACCCGGGCGTATCGTCATCAGTGTGGTTCCGCCTGGTACTAAGGCCGGAAGTCGGCAAACATTAGGAACCGTA
>BLSH010473911.1:227021-240761 GCA_018402905.1 Glandirana rugosa | reverse complement strand
TTAGCCGGGAGAAGTCATATCACTGTTCTTAGAACAGTGGTATGGCTTCTCCCCGCTAATTTATAGTTTTCACATACAGTTTGAAGATGATTGTAGAACAGTGAAATGGCTTCTCCCGGCTAATGTATACTTTTCTCACACAGTTTTAAGATGATTGTAGAATCTACAATCATCTTAAAACTGTGTGAGAAAAGTATACATTAGCCGGGAGAAGTCATATCACTGTTCTTAGAACAGTGGTATGGCTTCTCCCCGCTAATTTATAGTTTTCACATACAGTTTGAAGATGATTGTAGAACAGTGAAATGGCTTCTCCCGGCTAATGTATACTTTTCTCACACAGTTTTAAGATGATTGTAGAATCTACAATCATCTTAAAACTGTGTGAGAAAAGTATAAATTAGCCGGGAGAAGCCATATCACTGTTCTTAGAACAGTGATATGGCTTCTCCCCGCTAATTTATAGTTTTCACACACAGTTTGAAGATGATTGTAGAACAGTGATATGGTTTCTCCCGGCTAATGCATACTTTTCACACACAGTTTGAAGATGATTGTAGAATCTACAATCATCTTCAAACGGTGTGAGAAAAGTATAAATTAGCCGGGAGAAGTCATATCACTGTTCTCAGAACAGTGGTATGGCTTCTCCCCGCTAATTTATAGTTTTCACACACAGTTTGAAGATGATTGTAGAACAGTGATATGGTTTCTCCCGGCTAATGCATACTTTTCATACACAGTTTGAAGATGATTGTAGAATCTGCAATCATCTTCAAACTGTGTGAGAAAAGTATAAATTAGCCGGGAGAAGCCATATCACTGTTCTTAGAACAGTGATATGGCTTCTCCCGGCTAATTTATACTTTTCTCACACAGCTTGAAGATAGTCCACATCCACCTCCATTTTTTATTTTTTTATGTGATTTTTTTTTAATTATTTTAAGTTATTTCCCTATCCCCATTTCTTTGTAGGGCACTTGTCCGACCCTTACCCCCATTTTTCTTCCTTTTGCAGACCTCTAGGACTTTCCAGGACTTTCTTACAGCCATTTTTGTGCCTAAAAGTTCGGGTCCCCATTGATTTCAATGGGGTTCAGGGTCTGGGTCAAAGTTCGGGTCCTGTCCGGACCCAAACCCGGACTTTGTCCCGAAGTTCGACCGAACCAGCAGAACCCGAACTTCCAGAGGTTCGATCAACTCTATCAGGTATGTGGTCCTCATTACAAGCACATTCCACTCAGGAAGTGGATGTCCTCTCTGATTACAACAATATTATATGACTGCAATGGGGAATGATTCAAAGTCTTCCCTCAGAGAGATTTACAGGCTTTTATTCTCCTCTGTGTCTTGTGCAAAGAAGACCCGTGTTGAATTTAAAGAAACTGAGTCTCAGTGGGAGATGGACATTTTCAATTCATGTGTCTTTCAGAACTCTCCACCTCACCAATGACCTTTATGGAAGTTCTAATCTCTGTGTAGCCTCTATGAGAAAATGGGGGTGCTTCAAATCCATCATTACCAGGATGGTATTCTACCGTAGGCTCAGAATCCAAATGACCTACTAGTTCAAAAGGGGATTCTTCTGGCTATCCTAAGAAGTTTTGGCTGGATAGGAGGTGTCAAGACAGTTGGAGCAGACCTGACTAGTCATCAATATGTTCAATTGAACTCCCCCTTCTTTGAATGGGCCAAGCAGTTGTCAACTTCCCAATGCAGATGATGATGTCGTGCATCCCTATGGTATCATGGGATTCTCTGGATGTTCCAAAGTTTTTCCTTTTTGAAATGCTGACACGCTTCTCCTCAAATGCACAGAAGTCTCTGGTGATGGGTATGTCAGGGGACCCTCACTTCATACTATCTGGTAGGTTCATTATCTGGGACCATTGTCACCACTGATACCAATACTTGGTTCCCAATGAATGGGTCTTTAATCACAAGATCTTGCCCATATCACTCAAGTATGGGGCCATCCTCAGCTGAGTCTGTTTGCATCACCTTCCATTCACAAGGTGCCACTCTTCTTACCCTCCCCTGGGGAGTCTGTTGTCTGAGGGTTTAACTGTGATAGCAAGCATGCCAATTGGCCCACAGGCCTTGGATTTACCCTAGCCATGGAACCTGGTCAGGACCAAGCACTTCAGCTACCAGTGTTTCCACAACACCTGTCCCATAATGGATTTGAAATTGAGGGGGAAGAATTGCAGAACTTGGGCCATCTTCTGGAACTGATTCAATCCTAGGAAGGTTCCAGAAATTACATTAACAAATGCTATTTACTGGACTCTGCCCCCCAAAGCACCTTGTCCCCATGTTGATGGGTACAAGGGCCTCATCCTTACAAACGTGGCCAGTGGTTGTGGGGGTCTGCAGGCAGGGGGCTTATCGGAATCTGGAAGCACCCTTTAACAAGGGGGCCCCCAGATCCCAGCCCCACCTATGTGAATAAGTGTCGGATACACAGTACCCGTACCCATTCACCAAAAAAGTGTACAAAACTTAATAAAAACTTGAGACAAGTTTTTGACAAATTTTTATTAAAAAATAATTCCCCTTGATGTAAATCCATCATCAACCACGCTACCTGCCAACCCAAAAAAAAAAAAAAAAAATGCTCTGCCTCCTGGGACAGCTTCCTGCCGAATGCCTGCTCTGTGCTTTGACATTTCTTATAAAGATAAGGGACGGAGCCACCTGGCTACCGCCCCTTCTGACATCACAGACTGGTGCATGATGAGCCTGGGATGTCACAAGGGGACGGGGCCACCAGGTGATGTTGTCTGGTAATCCCGTCCCTTACCTATACAAGAACTGTCAAAGAGGCGCAGAGCAGGTTTTCGGTGGGAGACAGAGCGTTTTGTTTTTTTCGGGTTGGTGGGCAGCGTAATTGACGATGAAATTACATCAAGGGACACAATTTTTTGATTTTTTAATAAAGGATTTGTCAAAAACATGTCTCTTGTTTTTCTTGCTTTTTGTACACTTTTTGTACACTTTTTTGGTGAATGGGTAAGGGTAAAATTTACACAATACTCATTCACATGGGATGCAGGATCTGGGGGAGGCCCTTTTCCCTATCAACATGGGGATAAGGTGCTTTGGGGTGGTAGGAGAGAGCCCCCACCTCAAAGCACCCAACTACCCATGTTGAGGGCATGTGGCAGGGTATGGTTCAGGAAGAGGGTGCTTGCTCAATCCCCTTTTCCTGACCTGCCAGGCTGCATGCCTGGATAAGGGTCTGGTATGTATTTTGGGGGGCGGCACGCCATTTTTAAAAAAAAAATTGGCGTGGGGTTCCCCTCCAAATCCATACCAGACCCGAAGGGCTGGGTATGGACTGGAGGGACCCTGTGTCATGTTTTCTTTATTTTTAACTGCCACTTTTTTTTATTATTCAACTGTCAGCAAGGAAACCTGTTGACAACTGATGACCCTGAAAATTAGGGTGTTCGGCCAATGGCTGAACAGGCAAATGTTCAGCCCAAACTCAGCCCAAAACCATTTGCCCATCCCTAGCTGTGTGTTAGACATATCTTATAAACTGACAACTTTGTATAAAAAATTAATTTTCTTTCCACATTTTCCAAAATCTTGTGGCAAAAAAAATTAAATTTTCAAAAGACTTATTATGCCTTTTAGAAAATACCTTGGGGTGTTTTAATTCCAAACTGTGGTAATTTTGTTTGTTTTTCTATTTTCCTGGTGATCTAGGGCCTCCAAAAATGGGATAAGTAGTCAGGAAATTAGGTGTGTAATTTATATCCCGAGAACGCCTGTAGGTGCCTCTTGGATGTTGGTGTCAGTACCTGATTCATCTGCTGGTGGCGCTATGGTTCTCAGGGCTGCACTTCCAGTGTCCACCGTCAGCTGTCTCCAGAAGCCAGAAAAGTTTAGTAATCAGCTTCGCCTGAGTTCAACTGCTAGGTGGCTATATAAGGCTGCTCCCGCTAAAGGCAAATAGACTGTGCAGTTTGCAAAGTGCAATTGCACTCTGCAAGTGTAGGTGCTCCAGGACTTAGTAAATGAGGTAAAGCTTCAATTTGCACAGAATACCCAATCACATGCAAGGAAAATAAAAAAACAGCATTTCTGCTTGCATATAATTGGATTATGGAAATCAGCAGAGCTTCTGCTCATTTGCTAACCTCTGAAGAAACTGCACTTTGGAGTGCAATGGCACTTTTCAAAGTGTACAGTCTATTTTTTAAAAAATGTTTTATACTAACTCTGATCCACTTTGAAGAAGAGTTGATATAGCGAGGATCTGTTTGCTGAATGGGGCGGATTCACCCACATATTTCCTATTAACAACCTTTGGCACTAGAAAGTATACCAATCTCTGGGTTATGGAGCCCATTTGACTATATCTATCTCTGGGGGTGAGTAGGGATAACAATATCAACTCACATGTTATATGTGTTGTTAGATATAGATTTCTTGTTACTGAATTTAGTTATATTTTTCTTAAAAGTAACAGTGTCTAATTTTTGGACAATTGTCTGCAGTCTTTGTATAACACAAATGGCTGTGTAATGGATATACAGTATCTCACAAAAGTGAGTACACCCCTCACATTTTTGTAAATATTTTATTATATTTTATTATGTGACAACACTGAAGAAATGACACTTTACTACAATGTAAAGTAGTGGGAGTATAGCTTGTATAACAGTGTAAATTTGCTGCCCCCTCAAAATAACTCAACACACAGACATTAATGTCTAAACCGCTGGCAACAAAAGTGAGTACACCCCTAAGTGAAAATGTCCAAATTGGGCCCAAAGTGTCAATATTTTGTGTGGCCACCATTATTTTCCAGCACTGCCTTAACCCTCCTTGGCATGGAGTTCACCAGAGCTTCACAGGTTGCCACTGGAGTACTCTTCCACTCCTCCATGACAACATCATGGAGCTGGTGGATGTTAGAGACCTTGCGCTCCTCCATCTTCTGTTTGAGGATGCCCCACAGATGCTCAATAGGGTTTAAGTCTGGAGACATGCTTGGTCAGTCCATCACCTTTACCCTCAGATTCTTTAGAAAGGCAGTGGTCATCTTGGAGGTGTGTTTGGGGTCGTTATCATGTTGGAATACTGCCCTGTGGCCCAGAGGGGATCATGCTCTGCTTCAGTATGTCACAGTATGTCACAGTACATGTTGGCATTCATGGTTCCTTCAATGAACTGTAGCTCCCTAGTGGCGGCAGCACTCATGCAGCCCCAGACCATGACACTCCCACCACAATACTTGACTGTAGGCAAGACACACTTGTCTTTGTACTCCTCACCTGGTAGCCGCCACATACCCTTGACACCATCTGAACCAAATAAGTTTATCTTGGTCTCATCAGACCACAAGACATGGATCCAGTAATCCATGACTTTAGTCTGCTTGTCTTCAACAAACTGTTTGTGGGCTTTCTTGTACATCATCTTTAGAAGAGGCTTCCTTCTAGAATGTCATGCAGACCAATTTGATGCAGTGTGCTGTGTATGGTCTGAGCACTGAAAGGCTGACCCCCACCCATTTAACCTCTGCAGCAATGTTAGCAACACTCATACTATTTCCCAAAGACAACCTTTCAATATGACACTGAGTACCTGCACTTAAATCTCTTTGGTCGACCATGGTGAGGCCTGTTCTGAGTGGAACATGTCCTGTTAAACCACTGTATGATCTTGGCCACGGTGCTGCAGCTCAGTTTCAGGGTTTTGGCAATCTTCTTATAGCCTAGGCCATCTTTATGTAAAGCAACAATTATTTTTTTCAGATCCTCAGAGAGTCCTTTGCCATGAGGTGCCATGTTGAACTTCCAGTGACCAGCATGAGAAAGTGAGAGCGATAAGACCAAATTTAACATAACTGGTCCCCATTCACACCTGAGACCTTGTAACACTAACGAGTCACATGACACAGGGGATGGAAAATGTCTAATTGGGCCCAATTTGGACATTTTAACTTAGGGGTGCACTCACTTTTGTTGCAAGCAGTTTATACATTAATGGATGTGTGTTGAGTTATTTTGAGGGGACAGCAAATTCACACTGTTATATAAGCTGTACACTCACTATTTTACGTTGTAGCAAAGTGTCATTTCTTCAGTGTTGTCACATGAAATGATATAATAAAATATTTACAAAAATGTGAGGGGTGTACTCACTTTTGTGAGATACTGTATGGAGAGGCCTGTTTGAAGCATAGGGAGTGCTCAGATTAGGCATAGAATATGCTGTAACTACATGCTCTAACTTAATATGCCCAAACGGACATGATTTGCAAATGTTATAATTATGCACATTATTATATCAATGTTGTAAGCATTACTATTTTAAATTACAGAAGTGGTAGTATACCTGAGGAAGAAGTTAATTGTATTTATACTTTAAAATGCATTGGATACCCCTTTTCTACTGGATCCATCTGTCCAATTACTCTCCAGGGTGGAATTGCAGCAAGTAGTTGGGGGATTAAACTTTATGTATTTTCTCACTGATGTAAAATTCTTGATATATGTTATGTTGAATAATATTTTTCATAGTGATTGTACAGTGCTCTTTTTACAATTTTAATGATAATGATTTTTTTCAATAAAAGGATAACTTTTATATAGTAGTATGATCTTTTGATTGCCTTAAAAATCCCACCAAATGAGGACATGCTGTAAAACAAGTTAATTGGGATGATAGCAATTACACCCACGGTAACTTGAGTTTTTATACTCTAAATCATACAGGGTGGAGAATACACCCATTCCTCTTTGACTCTAGGGATGAGCCAAACACCCCCCCCCACCCCCGGTTTGGTTCGCACCAGAACACCGTGAACGGGCAATAAATACACAAGCCCTTTTAAAATCAATGTGACTCGAACAGGAAAAATCAAAAGTGCTCAATTTAACGGCTTATTTGCCTTTTATTGCCATAAAAAGTGTAGGGGACACCGGCACTGCCCTAGGGGACATGTATCAATGAAAAAAAAGTTTCTAAAATTATTGTTTTTTTTCAGGAGCAGTGATTTTAATAATACAGAAAGTGAAAAAAAAATATTCCTTTAAATATTTTGCCTGGGGGGTCCACTTAGATTGCCTGTAAAGTGGTGCATCTGTGTGATGTTTAGAACAGTGCCACCGCAAAATTACATTTGTAAAGGAAAAATTGTCATTTAAAATCGCTCACAGCTGTAATGTATTGCCGGCTCCCAGCAATATAGATCAAGAATCACTGAAAAAAATTGTGTGGGGCCCCCAAAATCTGAACCAGGCCCTTTTTTTTAAATTTTGGCGTGGGAATCCCCTTAACCATTTCAATACACTGTGTTATATATTTACCTCACTGACTGCACCATATAGCCTGAACTGTATTATATATACTACAGGGACTGCACTCTGTAAAATTGTAATGACATTCCCCAGTCAAACATATGCAGAAAAATTGGGCCTTGGGTGTTGGTGGTGGTGGCAGAACACTGTAACCCCTTGCAGTTACTCTTGTTGGGCGCAGGAACGGGCCCTGTAGTTGTAATTTATTTTAAAAATTGTAATGACATGCTCCAGTCAAACAGGTGCAGAAAAATTGGGCCTTTGGTGTTGGTGGTGGTGGCAGAACACTGTAACCCCTCGCAGTTACTCTTGTTTGGCGCAGGAATGGGCCCTGCAGTTGTAATTTATTTAAAAAATTGTAATGACATGCCCTAGTCAAACAGGTGCAGAAAAATTGGGCCTTGGGTGTTGGTGGTGGTGGCAGAACACTGAAACCCCTCGCAGTTACTCGTGATGGGCACAGGAACAGGCCCTGCAGTCGTAATTTATTTTAGAAAGTGTAATGGCATGCTCCAGTCAAACAGGTGCAGAAAAATTAGGCCTTGGGCGTTGGTGGTGATAGCAGAACACTGTAACCCCTTGCAATTAATCTTATTGGGTGCAGGAATGGGCCCTGCAGTTGTAATTTATTTTAAAAATTGTAATGACATGCCCTTGTAAAACAGGTGCAGAAAAAATGGGCCTTGGTTGTTGGTGGTGCCCTAAATCCAAAATATTGTTGGAAGCTAGCATCATCATAAGTATTCAGGAGGAATAGGATAGGCAGCATAGGCAGTCTTCAAGGGATCCCAGATCCCTAGTTAATTCAATCAGTTGCATCAGCATCAGGGGCTTGATAGCTGCTGATACAGGACTGATTAATTTTTATAAATTTGAGCCTATCAATAGACTCTGTGGACAGGCACACTCTTTGATACATTACAAACCATCCAGCAACACTGAATGTCCATTCATAAAGCACACTGGATGCAGGACAGGCCAGTAGCTTGATTGCATATTGAGCAAGTTCCAGACAGTGGTCCATCCTCAAGAACCAGTAACTCAGTGGATGCTCAGTTGGAAAGGTCTCCAAGTCTGCTCTTGCCCCTAGACATTCCTGCACAATATCAGGAACAATGTTAGGAACTACTTCCTCCCATCCAGGTACAACTCTGACACAATCCTCCTCCTTCTCTTCTTCCCGTGTGTTTGGTGGCACTGTAGAAATGCTGTCTGCATAAAGGGGACCTTGATAGGAAAGGAAGTCTACCTCTTCCTCCATCTGTTCTGCCTCAAGTGCCCTGTCCATGATTCCATGAAGCGTGTTCTCCAGCAGGAAGAATAGGACAGTGTCAATGATGCATGCATTGTCTCTACTCACCATCCTTGTGGCCTCCTCAAATGGTGACAGGACAGTGGTGCATCCTTGATCAGTAGCCACTGATGTGGCAAAAAAAAACAAGCTCCCCTGAGACTGTCCTGGTGCCATACTCACAGAGGTACTCATTGATGGCTCTTTGCAGTGTGTGCAGCCACTGCAGCATTACCAATGTTGAATTCCACCTGGTGGGCATGTCATAAATGAAGCGGTTGGTGGGCAGGTTCAATTTCCGCTGAATGTCAGTCAGCCGAGCACTGGCATTCTATGACCGGCAGAAATTACCACAGACTTTTCTGGCCTGTCTCAGAATATCTGGTAAGCCTGGGCACCTGGTCAAGAAATGCTGCACCACCGAATTCAGGACGTGTACCAAGCATGGAACATGTGTGAAGTGTCCCTGCCAGAGGGCAGAGAGAAGGTTGGTGCCATTGTTGCATACAACCATGCCTGGCTCAAGCTGCCTTGGCGTCAACCACCTCTGAGCCTGCCCCCACAAAGCTGACAGAATCTCTGCCCCTGCGTGGCTTCTGTCCCCAAGACAGACCAACTCAAGCACCGCATGGCATCTTTTAGCCTGACTGCTTGCGTAGCCCCTAGAACACTTTGCGAGCACTGCTTGTTCAGAGGACACTGCTGCAGAAGAGGCCACAGAGGAAGAAGAAGAGGAGGTGGAGGAGGAAGCAGATGTGGCAGAAACAGCAACATTTTTTTGGAGGTGGGGTGGTGGAACTAACTCCAACACCGAACTCTGTCCTGCATCCTTCACAGCTGCCAGCAGAATTACCCAGTGCGCCGTGAAGGAAAGGTCCCTGACTATGTCTGCCGGACCATGTGTCAGCGGTAGTATGAACTTTGTTGCTGACCGCCCTGTCCAAAAAGGCCAAAACATTGCCTTCCGCATGACAGTAGAGAGCTGGAAGGGTCTTACTTGAAAAGAAATGTCTTTTTGGAACCTGCCACTGTGGTACAGCACATTCAAAAAATGTATGAAAGGGGGCAGAGTCTACCAGCTGAAAAGACAGCAGTTGGAGTGATAGCAAATTGGCCAAGCTAGCATTTAAATGCTAAGCATGTGGATGGTTGGGACAGTATTTTTTTATGGTTCAGTAACTGGGGTAGGGAAATTTGCCTGCTTACATCAACTGGTGGCGTACTGCTAACTGATTGGCTGCAAGTACTTGTGGCACCCATTGCTATACGTTCATTCCTCTCAGTACAGGCTTTTGAGAGGACTGGGGGTATAGTAGGGGTTGAGGTCACAGAGGAGGAGCTTTGAGGTGCTGTTGCCAACTGACGGAGATTGTCATATGTTTTGTCAAGCATGTAGTGCCTAAGCGGCTGCTGTTCTGGCCACGCTTGATCTGCTTCAGATATAGGTTTCAAACAGCAATGGTGCGATCTACTGCACAAGTGTTGAAAAAAGCCCACACCATTGAAGTTTTGGAAGTCAGCGGGGAGTCAGTAGCGCACTGCACCTGTGGAGCTCTGTGGTGTGATGCAATAGGGTGGCTGCCCTTAAGCTGGCCCCTGGAGCACATCCTGCCTTGTTGGATTTGTGCAGCATGCCAAAGCATGCAGGTCATGTGCATGCTTTGACCAATCAGCGGGCATCATTTCCTGCAGTCTAGCAATGCAGTATGGGGCACTCGAATTTGGCGTGAACACCCCATAATGTTCTAAGTTCGGTAAACAGTCGAACACACAACGTTCGACTCAAACCAAGAGCTCATCCCTATTTGATTCAAATGATTGTGGGTGAACCCCTGTAAGGTGTTTTGGTATAATATGGTATAATAACCTGTATGGTATAATTCCTGTGTAGCAATATGTGCCTTAGGAGTTTACCAGGCTAATTGGTAATCTTTAGCGAGGTCACTGTTACACAAGATAAGAAATAAATTGTCTTTTTCTGGATTTTTCCACTGTTTAAGTTGCAATATGGGAAACCTTCAGGGAAGGGAATGGGAGGAATTGAGGTCTAATATCCAAACCAATTAACAAGCCTAGGAACAAATAGAATCAGATTTGTCTTCACTTTTCTCCTGTCTAACCAAAATTCTTGAGGAAAAATCAGCTCTGCACTGGCAAATAAAAATAAAATCACTGGAAAGATATATACAAGAGGACATCAACCCAGTTGGGCTGAGGATCCAAATCTTTCCCATACTAGATCATATCACTAGTGACCTGAAATAGAAATGGGAAAGCAAATTAAATGAATGTTCAAAAATCTGATGTTGCTACTGCAGAATGATTACTCACAACAACTTACCGTAGTCTCCTAGATAAGGAAATTAGTTCATTATAAGCCTGACTAACCCCACTCAAGACCCATGAGGAGTATAACAACTATGAAAAGAAACTAAAAGAACATCTAGCAAATCATAGTAAATGAATATTACAGAAAAAAGAAAATAAATATTGGAGAGATTAAAATGCCTTCTGTGAGGGTCGGGCATATAAATGGAACAAAAATACAAAGTTTCCCAAAAGAAATCAAATGAATGATAATTTTGATAATAATAAAAACAGTGACTATTTATCTGACTCACTCTCTAACTCCTCCTCTTCAGTTTCTTCCCACACAGAGCGTCCATTCCGAAAAAGAAAGGGCTCCTTTTCGAGATGACAGGAGGTAGATGGGGAAGTACAACAAGTGACCAAAAAAGGAGACCCGAGGGACACATCTCAAACAGAATCTTCACACGGTGGTAAATGTGGTGGGTATAAAAACACTAAAACTACTAAGACTGGCATGGTATCAGCAGTGGGTTTATTTAACCACTTAACAACCACCCTATAGTCAAATGATGGCTACAGGGTGGTTGCTTAATTCTGGGAGGACGTACAGTGACGTCCTCCCATGAACGCACTTCCCGTGCGCCCCCCTGGGGCACGCACACAAGAGCATCCATGACCATCACGGATCGAGGTGAATGCCCGCTGTGAGCGGCCTTTTACCACGTGATCTCTCTGTCAAATGACGGGGCGATCACATGTAAATGAGCCGACAGAAGTGCCAGCTTTTCTCTCCCTTCTCCGCACCGATCTGTGCATTGTGAGAGGCGAGGGAGAGAGAAGACATGCTGCAGCGCTGTGGGTGATGTGTAGTGCCCACAGCACTGCTAAGTGACAGGCTGCAACTCCCACCATCCATCCAGCCTCACCAATCACCCAGCCATCCTCACCCCATCCATACTCACCCACTCAGCCATCCTCACCCCATCCATGCTCACCCACCCAGCCATCCTCACCCCATCCATGCTCATCCATCCATGCTCAGCCCCCCATCCTCACCCATGCATCCAGCCATGCTCATCCATTCAGCCATCCTCACGCAGCTATGCTCACCCATCCATCCATGCTCACCTAGCCATTTATCCATGCTCACCCACCCAGCCATGCTCACCCATCCATCCATACATGCTCATCCACCCAGCCATGCTCACCCATCCATCCATACATGCTCACCCACCCAGCCATGCTCACCCAGCCATCCATCCATGCTCACCCATCCATGCTCACCCAGCCATTCATCCATGCTCACCCACCCAGCCGTGCTCACCCAGCCATCCATCCATGCTCACCCATCCATCCATTTTCACCCAGCCTCCATCCATGCTCACCCACTCAGCCATGCTCACCCATCCATCCATCCATGCTCACCCAGCCGTGCTCGCCCACCCATCCATGCTCAGTCATCCCCATCCGTGCTCATCTTTCCCCATCCGTGCTCAACTATCCCCATCCTTGCTCAGTCATCCCCATCCATGCTCAGTCATCCCATTCGTGCTCATCCATCCCTATCCATCCCCATCCATACTCATCCATCCCCATCCATGCTCATCCATCCCCATCTGTGCTCAATCATCCCCATCCATGCTCAGTCATCCCCATCCATGTTCATCCATCCCCATCCATGGCTCATTTGTGCCTCATTCATGCTCATCCATACCCCACCAGTTCTCATTCGCCACACATCCATGCAACTACAGTGCCCATCCGTGCCACTACAGTGCCCATCCATGCCACTACAGTGCCCATCCATGCCACTACACTGCCCATCCATGCCACTACAGTGCCCATCCGTGCCACTACAGTGCCCATCGCATGGATGGGGATGGATGAACATGGATAAACATAGATAACTGTTCATCCGTCAAAAAAAGTTTCTCCCACTCCCCCAGGTACAGGTTTGCATAACCAAATAGTGAATGATTCCTGCGCTCAAGGAGAGGAGGCTTCTCCACAATGGTGAGTAGGGGGTATATTGCTTGTGATATCACTGGTGCTGTGTAAATGCTTTGTGTTAGAAATATTGTATAAATGGACAACTTTGTGTAAAAAAAAATGCATTTTCATTTTCTTTCCACATTTTCCAAAAATTTGTGGAAAAATGACATGTTCAAAAGACTCATTATGCCTCCTAGGATATACGATGGGGTAGTCAAGAAATTATATCTGTAATTGATGCTCCTAGATCGCCTGATGGCGCTCCCTACATGTTGGGCCTCTGTATGTGGCCAGGCTGTGTAAAAGTCACACAAATGTGGTATTGCCATACTCAGGAGGAGTAGTAGAATGTGTTTTGGGGTGTAATTTGTGGTATGCATATGCTGAGTGTGAGAAATAACCTGTTAACATATGACTAGAGTTGAGCGAACCCGGACTGTAAAGTTCGGGTCCGTACCGAACTTTGGGGTGTCCGGGACCCGGACCCGGACCCGAACTTTTCAAAAAAAGTCCGGGTTCGAAGCCCAGGCCCAGGCCCAGGGCCTGTGGGGTTTCAAGCCATGCCTGGGCTTGAAATGTCAGGCCCAAGCGAGTTGAGATCAGTATACAATTGTCCAATAAAGAGTGTGAGTCGTATACGTATGGTGTTTAATGTGGGGTTTTGTGTAAGATGATGAGGAGGACTCATACCGTTATGGTGTAAACACACTGAAAATGTGTCGGACCGGTGTATGTCTCCGGGTTGTACATCCCTCGCGGTAGTCCGCTAGATCCTCGTAGTTAATGTCTATATTAAAGAACTGATGGGGTAGCATATAGGATCCTCCG
>BLSH010473911.1:214389-226977 GCA_018402905.1 Glandirana rugosa | reverse complement strand
TGATTTAAAGTGATACACACATTTTGCAGAACAGTGATATGGGTACTTCCGGCTTATTTATACTTTTTTGACACAGTTTGAAGATGATTTTAGAACAGTTCTATGGCCTCTAATGTTAATTAATACTTTTCAGACCCATTTTGAAGATGATTTCCATTTTTGCATTTTTTATGTTTTTATTTTTTTAAAAATATTTAAAGTTATTTCCCTGTCCCCATTTCTTTGTAGGTCACTTGTCCCACCCTTACCCACATTTCCTTCCTTTTGCAGACCTCTAGGACCTTCCAGGACTATTTTACAGCACTTTTTGTACCTAAAAGTCCGGGTCTCCATTGATTTCAATGGGGTCCGGGGTCCGGGACAAAGTTCGGGTTCTGTCCGGACCCGAACCCGGACTTTGACCCGAAGTTCGGCCGAACCAGCAGAACCCGGACTTCTAGAAGTTCGCTCAACTCTACATATGACACTTTTGTGAAAAAAAAAAGAAATAAAAATCTTAATTTTGCAAAGAATTGTGGGAAAAAATTACAACTTCAAAAAAATCACCATGCCTCTTACTAAATACTTTGGAATGTCTACTTTCCAAAAAGGGGTAATTTGGGGGGTATTTGTACTTTCCTGGCTTGTTAGGGTCTCAAGAAATGAGATAGGCCGTCAGTACATCAGGTGTGATCAATATTCAGTGATTGGCCCCTTTCCCTTGAGGACATGCATTGACTCACTATTCCAGCAGGTTATTCTAAGCCCAACTTGTCCTTAACATTATATACATTCTTACAATGATGATCTTTGTTTGCTATGCTTTATTTGTTTGCTATGCTTCATTTGTGAGATCTATGTATATATAGATCTTCCTTTTCTGCATGTTTGTATGATAGTATTGTGTTATAGTTCTGCCTATGCAGGTGCATGCCTGGCTATATATTCAGTGATACTTTACAATGTTGGTTATCCCTTTGTATACATCTGTACTATTATTTTACTTTTGTCATAAAGCTATTGGTCGGCTTCTATGGAGTCCCCCTAGGGTTTGGTGACCTTCCCTGCTGTCCTTTCGTATCAGGATTGGCAGCTGGTCGGTGGCCACCGGGTGGCCTCCTGGGATGTAGTTCTCTCCCCGGCGCACGTAGGCCCCTCAGCTGGCACACAGCTAGTGGGGCCTTCCTCTCAGCCAATAGAGCGCCGTTTGGCAGCTCTTATGCCCTCCCATCGGCAGACCAGGCTGAATGTGCATGCGCCGGCGGGGGGGGGGGGTGACGTCAGGCGGAGCTGCGTAGCCTATGCTTGTTCGGGGCTGGTGGCGGCTCCACCTGACGCCGCTCGCCCGGGGGACCGAAGTAACAGGGGGGGACTGGAGTTGCTCCTGGGCGCACTTGGAGGTAATCCGGTCCATTTTGTGTGATGCTGTTTGCCGGACCTTTTGGGATACCGGTGGAACCGCCCACACCTGCAGGTAGGATCTATTTATACCCCCCCAGGCTAGTATTCAGCCTTTGTTCCTATACAGGCCACTCACACATACGGATTCTATTGTCCCTCTTGGCAGCCTTTATCTACTATACACAGGTCAGTACTTGAGGGTTACTAGCTCTGCTATGGCGTCCCACATCCCTTTTCTTTCTGAACCTGTTAAACATTATACGCTTATGGTAATTAAGGCCATGTATTCATACTTTTCAGCTATTGGAGGAGTCTTGTGTCCTGGGATTTTTCCCAGAGGCATGCATTTTCGAGCAGACACTTGGTAACAGACACCCCAATTTCCATACTTGGCTGCCTTTATTTCCATCTCCACTTCTACCCGAGGGTAAGGAATTTGTACGTAAGATACCATTTATTTATTTGCCTTTACACATGTACTACGCTACATTACTGTATCCCCTCATTCTTTTCCAGTCCTTGTGGAGATCTACTTTTAGCTGCAATTCGCGGCTTTAACAGTTGACCTATAGTTCATTGAACCATCGATACTCCCCTTTCATCCCGGGAGCATTATCAGTAGAATTCTTTCTATGTGGAATGTCTTCCATTTGGGTGAGTCATTTCACTGGTTATATATTTATACTTATTTTTGTTTATTGTTTCATCTGGCATGCACCTGTATACTTATCCAATTTTATTATGACACATGTAGCATTGTATCTTCATAAATTTGTAATTCACACTGTTTGTGCATAATATTTATATGTGTGCATTTTATCTCTTAGATTTGAATTATTTGGCAATACACTCTCCCCCGAAGAAGATATTATACCCTTGTCTTATCGAAACATGTTGGGTATATCGCTGTAAATCACTGGTTGGTCCTCACTTGGGGTGTCCGCCAGATGATATCCGCGTGTGTATTGAGATTTATTCCATGTATTGCTTACATGCAATTATGTGTGATTTTACTATGTTCCAATAAACTCTGTTACTTTTACATACACCATATACTTCTTTACTGTCTGAGCATCCACCCCAAAAAATCCCCCCTCCTTGGGGCCACTCCTGTTTTGCTAATATTCAGTGCTTGGCACCATATCTTGTAGACTCTATAACCTTCAAAAAGACCAAATCATATATATAAATCATATATATAATAATACACTATTTTTTTTTATTTTTTTACCAAAGATATGTAGTAGTACAAATTTTGGCCAAAATTTATGAAGAAAAATTACTAATTTGCAAAATTTTATAACAGAAACAAAGAAAAATTCATTTTTTTACAAACTTTTCGGTCTTTTTTTGATTATAGTGCAAAAAACAAAAACACAGCGGTGATTAAATACTGCCAAAAGAAAGCTCTATTTGTGTGAAAAAAGGACGCAAATTTCATATGGGTACAGTGTTGCATGACTGAGTAATTGTCATTCAAAATGTGAGAGCACTGAAAGCTGAAAATTGATCTGGTTGTTATGGGGGGTTTAAGTGCCCAGTGGTTAAGGCATTTGCAAACACAACACAGAAAAAGGAAAGAGATTTGGGAGCTATCCCCAAAACACAATTAGATGATTTTTTAGACAAAGCAAAAATGATTCAACACTGACAGCACAGAAGGAGATAGAATCTCCCATAGTCAAAACAACACTGAAGGGAGATTAAACATCATTAATCTTTCTTCATACAAACTTTTTAAAGAGGAGGAACAAGTGCTACTATTAGGTTTATCCTATTGCCCAAACCAAAGTTTGGACAGATTTGAAGTTGTGAAAGATATTAATCTCTGCTTGAAGATTATTACTTAAAAGCTTGTATACAAAACCTAGACAATAAATAAAGAGGAAGAGATAGAACCCAATTTAACAGCAACACATTTTAAAGCCCTTCAGGACTTGAATCTGCTGCTTCAGAAAAATGAACATATAATGGACAATTGAGAGGATGATATAGAGGAGGATGGAGATGAGGAGGAAGAGAAACGGAATAGTTCACATTCAAGGTTCCGAAAAAAAACCACATAGATTTCCACAATTAAATTTAAATCCAGCGTTAGCCCTATTCATGAAGCAAACCACTAAGGCAATAGAGGCAATCAAAATTGATAACAAAATGAAGAATTTAAATCCCAAACAGGAGGCCCCATTAAAGTCCTTAGAAGAAAATACAAAAATAACAGTAAAAGCTTCAAATAAGGGAGGAAATATAGTTTTAATGGATAATGAAAGATATGAAAATATGTGCTTAAAAATTCTTGAAATTTACACACTAGTGATTGAAGCTCTAATTACTAAAGAAATGTGGGAGTTCATTTGTGTAAAGTATCCCCACATTCCAACATTTTACACACTTCCTAAAGTGCATGAAAACATATATGATCCACCCGGGAGATCCATTATTTCAGGAACGGTAGCATCTCAAAGGGCATTAGTCAAATCATTGACACTCATCTGAGACTACATGTATAAACCTCGTATCTTATACTAAAATACAATCCATATGCTACAGATACTGGAAAATCTTGAGATCCCCAACTCAGCAATATTAGTATCGGTATATGTGGAGTCGCTCTATGGGAGCATTCCACATGATAAAGGAATTGCGGCTATAGAGCAGGTCCTCAAAGAAAGGGCTACACTGGAATGGAAATACAATTAATTTGTCTTATGGTTGGTGGACTTTATTCTTCATCATAACGTTTTCCTTTTGGGAGGCTCCCACTACCTCCAGGTACAGGGTGTAGCTATGGGGACATGCTGCGCCCCTCATATGCGAATACTCAGAGGCTCTGAGGAAGAGGCTGTGGCCTTGAAACGCATTAGCCAGCCTGCCTAGGACACCATCAGAGAAAGGTGTATTGGATTTATTGGATGTATAGCCGCATAGTGCCCGAAACGCCTGATATCTGATCTTGTTTGTATGGTTTATGATTTCATAATAAACACTATTTTACTGAGGATAATGCGCTAGGCCAGGGCGCCCTTGTGTGCTTTTTTGTTCTTATAGTGTAGCCCCAGCCCATCAAGAGGCAGCACGGCAGCGCATTACCCAGTGATATCACAAGCAATATACCCCCTACTCACCATTGTGGAGAAGCCTCCTCTCCTTGAGCACAGGAATCATTCACTATTTGGTTATGCAAACCTGTACCTGGGGGAGTGGGAGAAACTTTTTTTGATGGATGAACATCTCCACATTGTTGTGTGGCAGAGATACATAGATGATTTTTTTTTATTTGGGATGGTCTGGAAGACAAGTTGAAGCTAGCCTTGAATCAAATGAATCAGAATGATTTGAACCTTTTTTCACCATGACCTATGATAGTCACAAAGTAGACTTTTTGGATATCAGCATAGTCAAAGATGAAGATAGTGGACTAACAAGCAGGCTCTATAGGAAGGAAACTGCTGGCAATAGCTTGCTGCATGCCAACAGTTTCCACCCTGAGCCACTTAAAAAACCCATACCATTTAGTCAGTTTTTGCACATTAGACGCAACTGCAGCACCGATTTCTAAAAAGAGGTGGATGAATTGACTCAAAGGCTGCTACTCAATGGAGTAAAAGAATGCTAAGAGACAGGATTTAATCTTTAAACCAAAGAAAAAGAAAGAAAAAGACAATATCTCTCGAATAATAATACGATACGCGAATTAACATCCAAAGATCAAAAACATTTTTTCCAAATACTGGCCTATCCTCACTGAGGAACCAGTTTTGGGAAATCTTGTAGCTGAAAGTCCCCAGGTTACCTACAATAAAAGTGGGGGCTATTGGGGACCTCTTGATACAAAGTGAATACAAGGGGGAATCCAGGAAGGATCCATGTAAGACAAGTGGTACCTTCCTTTGCTGATCATGTTCTTTTTGCCTTGCATTAGAAGAATGAGCCAGATAATCTTACCCAATGGTGAACAGTTTGCGGCAAAACATTTTGTGAACTGTAAAACCAAAGGGGTGATATATTTGATGCAATGCCAATGTGGCTCCTTCTTTTTAGGAAAGACTCAACAGGAATTAGGACAATGCATTAGTAAACATATGCACAGTATGCAAATTGGCAATCTATACTTGTCCATTGGTCGACGTGTAGCTAGGAGACACAAATAGAGAATGCCTAAAGTAAACTTTACAGTACTAGATCAGGTTCATATCACCCCCTTAGGGGGTGATTGGAATAAAATCGTATTACAATGAGAAGTGCAATGGATTAGATATTTAAATGCTACAACCCCTCCTGGGTTGAATGGAGCAGAAAGCTATAGACCCTTTTTGGAGGGCTTCAGCTCAGGCAAAACAGATTAAATTGAGAATCAAGCAGAGACTGTTGATGGATTCTCCTTGACTGTGTCATAACTCTATTTTCCCTTGACCTGTAGCGCACGTACATAATAGCATCGCTAAACAAAGAATTAGACGAAAAGGCCACACCTTGGGGTTATATAATTAAGTAGATATTATATCTTTATAATCTTCCTTTTTGTAGAAGCAGTTTCCTGCATAAATTGATTATTAGTATTACTATCACTTTTTGGTTATGTAATGCGTCGTCTGGGTATATTGAAGGTATTGTTATGGGCACTCCCATGTTTGGATAGATGGCTTCCTTTAATATTTTTTGTCATTTGTAGTTGTGCTTGGCACAGGTAGGCCCTGGTGATTTCTTCCTGAGGCCTGCTCTAGTGTCCAACAAGCCTGGGGTAATCTAAAGTTTTTGTTGGTTTGGAGACAAACTGTGTCGGCTGCGTAATTGTCTCCAATATAGCACTGTTCTGGTCTCCGGATGTTGTCATCCAAAAGGCAGGACATGCACACTATATGAATAAATAATATTACACTTATGTGCATTAATAAAAAGTATTGTGCAACATAACAATATAGCCAATTCCTTAGTATAGTGCATAAGATAATCCAGTGAAATGGTGATAGTATAAAAAGGAAATTTACGGTGCTCCAAATGAACGTGCAGCAATATGATCGTAGATAGCAGCCACCTTGTACCAACACCAGCGTGTAAAAACAACCTCCACCTGATAGGATATGCTCTTACCAGAGCCCTGGACCACCTATTATGGGGGGGTCAGGGAACACTTGTGTGGATTCAGCCTCCACTTGGCCCCAAGGGTCATTTCTCAGCAGTGGTCGATTCCGATCCCACCAATCGATTGCGGGTGATCAATGAAAATGAAAAGGACCACAATAGTTTCACTCAGTTTTAAAATTCAATGATTTAATAAAAAATATTGCACTTACAAATTCCAAGTAGATAAGAAGCAGGAGTAAACAGACACACGTGTGTGTGTGGCAAACAGTGACCTGAAGACAGCACTTCTGCCCGGTGTATTTGGGAGGAATGGAAAAGTTGTTTCGTGAAAGAGGCCATGTGTATGGCCATCAGCCAGTTTTGGGGGCTATTGGAACCACTGGGCTACCTGTGAGATGATGTATAAAGTCATGAGCTTGGGGCCAGGCAGAACCCTGAAATTAATCGACCGTATGGGTTCCCACACCATTAGGAGGGAAGGATCTGAGGACAAAATGGAACAAAGCCTTCTTCTGTACCACAAAGTTAAGGCAGCTAGAGTTAAGGGTGAGGAGGAAGTCAAGTGAGGTAAGGCTCTCCTGTAGCCCCATAACAAGGCACGGAGATCTACAGGTGCTAAGTCTTACTCAACCATCACAGAATTAGCAATTTGTATTTGACTCAGGATAGGCCGTGATGCCAAATGAACTTAATAGAGAGTGAGCGGAGGGAGGCAAAATATGATTTGGGTACCAGGACCGGTATGGTTTGGAAGAGGTACAAGACTTTGGGCAGGACATCCATTTTAAGAGTATTACTGTGACCAAACCAGAGTAAAGAGGACCCCCCCCCCAGGCCTCCAGGTCCTTCCTGATAGGTGAAAGGAGGACGATGTAGTTTAGTGAGAAAAGGTTGGAGAGGTTAGCGGGGATTGAGACACCTAACTATGAGATACATTTGCTTTGCCATTGAAAGGAGTAATTCGAGTGAAGTGAGAACAATGTGTAGGGGGGTAAAGATATGTTGAGAGCCTCTGTTTTTGATATATTCAACTTAAAATTGCTAAAGGAACCAAAGTGTCTGAATTCAGATAGGAGGGATGGCAGAGTTGTATGTGGTTGTTGTACATAGACCAAGAGATCGTCCGCATAAAGAGATAATTCATGATGAGAGGAGGGAGTAAGGATGACGTGGATAGAACTATTCTGCTGGATGGAACACGCTAGGTGTTCGATAACTATGACAAATAATAGTGGGGAGAGAGGATAACCCTGGTGTGTGCCATTCAAGATATCAAAGGGCTCTGAAGAGGAGCTGTTAACCAGTACTGAGACATAGGGATGGGAATAAAGCAACATCACTTTAGAGACATATGATTGATACAGGCCCAGCTGTTCTAGGGAGAGACGGAGGAAGTGCCAGTTTACCCTACCGAACGCTTTCTCAGCATTGAAGGATAACAGGCAGGCTTTCAGATGGTGGCATTGAATGTAGGATATCAGATGTATTGTTTTGGTCGTGTTATCTCTGGCCTCATGACCAGGGACAAAACCAACCTGGTCTTTATGGATAACTTTGGGCAGAAGAGGGCATAAGCGGTTGACTAGAACTTTTTTAAAAAGTTTTATATATATATTTAGAAGAGATATCGGGCAACAATTGCCACACTGGGAGGGATCTTTGCCTGGTTTCAAGAGAACGGATACATTAGCAGATAAAAGTCCTTTGGAGGGGAGAGTAGCATAGTCTTTGGAGTTAAATGCCTGGGTTAAGAGCGGTGCCAGGAGGGACAGAAAAGTTTTATAAAACCTACGGTGTAGCTGTCCGGGCCTGGGCATTTACCCAATTTCAGGTCTTTGCTCCCAAAAATTCAGAGGGGTCTATCTAAGTCCGCCAAATCTTGGGAATCAATTTATGGAAGTGCCGTCTCATCTATATAGGCCTGCATGGTGTCTATGTGGGAAGAAGTAGGGGTGAAGGGGATAGGGCGCATGTAGCATGTGCGCGCGCCTGTGTGCGTGTGTGCATGCCTGTGCGTGGGCATTGGCGCAAATGGCCCATTTAAGCAGACAGAACCCTGCAGGCAGTGCTGTCCATTCTACAGCATATCCTGTGTTCCCAGTGATCTGAACCTGTGCATTTCCTGTTCCTGTGACCCCGGCTTGATCTGAAAACCTGTGCTTTCTGCCTGTACCGACCTCAGCTTGTCCACGACCACTCTTCTGCCTGATCCCTTTTGTACCTAGCTGCCTGCCTGTTGACGAACCCTGCCTGTGCTTGACCATCCATCCGCCTGCTCCTTTTGTGCCACATTGCCAGAACCTTGCCGACCTGGCCTGTACCACTACTATACCATCTCTGCACGAGCCTCGCTGAAGCCTAATCTGCTAGTACCTGCTAACAGCCAAGCCCTCGTACCATCCCGCACTCCCGAGCCTCCTTTTTCCACCTTCAGGGGCTCCCAAATCAGGATAGTAAGAGAGGTTGCTCCCCGCACAAACCAGACTCCACCATCAGGATTGTGACAGTAACGGACAGCCATGATGGAGTCTGTGCGGGGACCCTCTCCTTTGGATGAACTATGCCAGCACCTGGCCAGGCTCACACAAGCCGTGAAGAGCCTACAAGAGGGCTACACGTGGCTTGAAGAGCGAGTACAAGAGCTCTCTGCACCCTCTGCATCTGGGACTGCACCTGCTGCTGCTCATACTGTTGTAGCACTACCATCTGAACCTAAGGTTCCCACACCTGAACGCTTCTACAGAGACCACAGGAAGCTCTGGGCGTTCAGAAATGCCTGTGAACTGTACTTCTCACTCCAGCCCCGTACATTCTCCCTGGACACCACCAAGGTGGGCTTTGTGATTTCCCTCTTGTTTGGAGACCCCCAGGTCTGGGCTCACCATCTTCTGGAGCAAAAAGCAGCTGCTGTGTCTAACCTGGCCCAGTTCTTCCACGCCATGGCCCTACTATATGAGGATCTGCACCTAACCGCCTCGACCGAAGCCGCCCTCCATCAGGGCCGTCGGACGGTGGAAGACTATGCCGCCGAGTTCCGGCGTTGGAGCGCCGACATGGACTGGAATGATGCGGCTCCCTGTCACCAGTTTAGTTTAGGGCTATCTGAGCCCTTGAAGGATGAACTTCCCTGAGTCGGGGTTCCCCATCCTCTGGATGCCCCTTATTAATTTGGCCATCCAAATCGATGGGCGCCTTAGGGAACGTAGGGCCTAGAGATCTATGGGCCCATCATACCCCACCTAGATGCTACCCCAGGTTCTGAATTACATCAGTCCAGTACCCTTCTCATCCACCGCACCTCCGCCTGCAGATCTGCCCGAATCCATGCAACTCAGACTCCTCCGTCCCTCTCTTACTCATGAAGAGAGGCAACGCCGCAGGAATAACAACCTGTGTCCCTACTGCAGGGAATTTGGACATTAGACGTAAGAACCCGCCCAGCTAAGTTACGTAAGTGCCTTACAGTTATGCCTAGTGCCATGCCTGTACCACCACAAAAGACCACTCACTTGGCTCTACCACTTTCTTTGCAGCTCTCAGAAGAGAATATTCTGGTCCACGCGATCATTGACTCTGAAGCTTGCAGCTGCTTCCTGGATTAGACATTCGCAGCTCATCACCGGATCCCCTTACAGCCCAAAGCACACCGGATGGTAGTGCACCTAGCTGATGGATCTACCATTAAATCAGGACTTGTCCCACATGAGACCACCCCTCTGCCTGTTACCATGCACAGTGGGCACCAAGAATTCCTGTGTTTGGATGTTATTTCATCCCCTCTCTTTCCCATCATCTTGGGTCTCCCCTGACTACAGGCGCACAACCCCGACATAAATTGGAGCACGGGTGAAGTCAGGTTCCAATCCTCTTATTGCGCCCAACATTGCCTGCAAACGGGCCCTGAAGTTGCTCCAGCCCTGCTTTGCCTGGACTCTGATCTGGATCCCGAGACCCACCAGGCCGTTCCACCAGCATACCACACCTTTTTGGACGTCTTTAGTAAGTAAGGCACAGACAAGTTACCACCTCACAGGCCTTATGATTGCCCCATCAAGCTCCTTCCTGGGGCAGAAGTCCCCTTTGGACGTATTTTTCCTCTCACAAGCTCAAACTGGTGTCCCTCAAGGCCTATCTAGATGATAACTTAAAAAACGGGTTCATCTGCCTGTCCACATCCCCAGCAGGGGCAGGAATATTTTTTGTGGAAAAAAAGACCACTCCCTACGACCCTGCATCGATTATAGGGAACTCAATAAGATCACGGTAAAGAACCGCTACCCTCTACCTCAGGTACCCAAACTCTTTCAACTGTTAGGGGTGGCTACCGTATTCACCAAATTGGATCTACGAGGAGCCTACAATCTTGTCCACATAAGGGAAGGTGATGAGTGGAAGACCGCTTTCCGTACTCGTTTTGGGCACTAGGAGTACTTGCAACACTCCTGCAATGTTCCAACACTTCGACATTTTTAAAGATTACCTAGACCTGTTTGTGATGATCTACTTTCTGATTTTTGCTGCCACTCTGGATGATCACCATCAACAGGTAGCAAAGGTACTAAGTCGCCTCCATCAGCACGGGCTCTACGCCAAAGCAGAGAAGTGTGACTTTGAGCGCTCCAGCATCCTCTTTTTGAGATTAATCATATCAGTCAGGGATGTCATCATGGATCCACAGAAAGTTGCTGCTATCCTGGAATGGCCCGTACCAGTGGATAAGAAGGGCATCCAGCGTTTAGTTGGATTCACCAACTATTACAGGAAATTAGTTGGTGTTCTCAGCCATCATCTCACCGATTACCCAGCTTAACAAACAAAGCATTTGCTTCTAGTGGTCCAGTGGGGCGCAGGCGGCTTTTGAGAAACTCAAGAGACTTTTTACTTTGGCACCTATTCTGAAACACCCAGACCCAACCTTGCCATACGTCCTAGAAGTGGACACTTTGGAAAATGCAGTAGGAGCTGTGCTCTCGCAGAGACGTGGTCCCAAGGCATCACTGCATCCCATGGCATTCTCTTCTCGCAAATTATGGCTCCAGAGAAGAACTATGATGTTGGGGACAGAGAGTTACTGGCCATTAAATCGGCACTAGAGGAGTGGCGCTATCTGCTAGAAGGGGCTGCTCACCCCATCCTCTTTTACACTGACCACAAAAATCTAGAGTACTTAAGAACAACAAAGAGACTGGGACCATGTCAAGCCCAGCGGGTACTCTTTTTCTCTAGATTCTCTTTTCATCTTACTTACAGGCCCGGGTCAAAAAACACTAAACCGGACGCCCTGTCCCAGATGTTCTGTGATCCAGAGAGTACCATTCCACCAGACACCATCCTCCAGCCCAGTAACTTCTTACTCACCCAGGAAGACATGTTGTCCCGGATCCGACAGTCCCTATCCAGGACTACCAGTTCTCCCGATTACAGGCTATTAATGAAAGATGGACTGTTGTGGCACAGTAACAAAATTTTTGTACCTGAGGGCCTACAATTATCTGTTCTTCAGATGTGCCATGACCACAAACTGGCTGGGCATTTCAGCACATGAAAGAAATTGGAGCTACTTCAGCGCTCTTTCTGGTGGCCACAGGTGGATGGAGATTGCAAGAAATATGTTAATGCCTGCCCCACATGTACCAGAAACAAGAACAATAAGACCAGGGCCTGGGGGCTGTTAAACCCACTTCTAGTACCCAAGAAACCATGGGCAATGATTGCCATTGATTTTATTGTTGAACTGCCTTTGTCAGAAGATTACTCCACAATCTTTGTAGTGGTGGAAAGACTAACAAAGATGGCCCATTTCCTTCCGATGAAGGGCACACCGGATGCACACGAGACAGCAAAGGAAGTAGCCTTCCTTTACCCGGTAGAAACAATCAGAAAGGTGGTGATGTTTCTAACACCTCATTAGAAGACTGTTTCCGTCAAGTTGTTATTTTAGTTACCGTTAGTAACGGGTACCAAAGAACCCATGATCTTCACCCAAATTGTCGGGGGTCCGGGACCAGAATAACAAGAACAAAGACCATGTACACCCCGTCCGTAATTGTATAAAGAACGTTAGAGGTAGGTGGACACCGGTGGTCTTTCTCGCGACTTCATCGAGGTTAAAGAAAGTACACG
>BLSH010473911.1:184573-214260 GCA_018402905.1 Glandirana rugosa | reverse complement strand
CAATCTATCTGAATATGGCCTGCCCATCCAAAAAGCTAGGACCTAAGTTCATTGGACCTTTCCCAGTCAAGAGGAAGATTAATAGAGTGGCCTATGAACTGGAGCTCCCCACCACCGTAAGAATTAATCTGGTCTTCCATGTGACTCTGTTAAAACCTGTTGTTCCGGACCCCTTTGCGGGATGGAGCGCTAATCCCCCAGAACCAGTATTAGTCAATGGAGAAGAAGAGTTTGAGGTGGAGGCTTTCTTGAACTGCAGGAAGAGGGGTAATGGCATCCAGTGCCTGATCAAATGGAGGGGCTATGGCCCAGAAGAGAATTCTTGGGAGCCTGAAAAAAAGATTCATGCTGAAGAATGCCTTAAAACATTTTGGACAAACAACCCTGCTAAGTGTGCCTGGTTGGGCATCCGGAGGCTGCCCCTTGGGGGGGGGGGGGCAATGTCAGGAAACAACTGTTGCCTCTGGAATTCAGGTCTGGAAGCCTGTGCGTGGGTGCAAGTAGCGTGTGCACGTGCCTGTGCGTGCACCTGTGCATGTGTGTGCACACCTGTGCTCTGGCAGTAGCACCAAACGACCCATTTAAGCACTTCCCGCCTGGACTATTGACAAATGACGGCTGGGTGGGGGGCTCATTATCCTGACTGGACGTCTTTTGACTTCCTCAGGATAACCCGCGATCGCGCGCCCACATGCAGTTATAGGAAGCTAAACTAATCAGACTAGTGGATGCCATGGGAAAGGTGATGGTAGAAGGTATAACACAATGGATGATAGGGCATAAATATCCAGCTAACCTGAACAATCCAGCAGGTTGGGGAAACAGGGACATACAGAGAAGTAAAGAAAGAAAGGGGTGGGGAGGAAAGATTAGGAAGGAAGGGAAAATAAGAGGAAGAATGATATATATGGGTCTCAGCCCCCAACATCCTAAGAATTACCACTGTGGTGGGTGGCATGGGTAGTAGCATTGTAGATCGAGACCAAAGAACACTTGAAAACCGAGATAATAAAATGGACATTAGGTGGCTACAAAGTATCAGAGAAAACAGCATATAACATTGTGAAACATAAAACATTTTAACACAATAAACTGTGCCTTAAGGACACTGTGCAGTAGTATCCTAGAGGAGGTCCGAGCAGCCCCCGGGTCCCCGCTCCGCAGGGCAAATGTCATTAACAAAATGGTAGTTAAGCCAAACTGTGAATTGGGCAATGATAACAACCTAGATGGAGTGTGATCATAACTTCATTTCTTGAGGGGAGGAAGCACAGGGTCACGTGGTTATGACATGGTAGAGGCTGTACGATAGAGAGGGGTAACAATCCACTGGAGTGTTATGTGAATCAAGAAACATGGGGTGGGGCGCCAAAGTTTGATGTCGCCCATTGTAAATGACAAAACTAAAAGATAAAACCGTGGTACAGCCAATGTGTAGAACTTGGAGTAAGGATGTTATGTGTAATCACAGTCAAGATCCTAATCTCCCATTGGGTGGGGGAGATTCAATAGGACAAATAAGGTAACAAAACTCACACAGCTCTTAGGGAAGAGTGGTGGTATCAGATTGAAATAAACAGACAAATAGGACCTGGGTCCATTTAGTCATTGGGATCCTTTTGAGATGATGACCTTGATCGGCGTTTGCGACCCTGAGACTGCCATGGAGGTAGGGAAGGAAGGCCAGGGGTGGCCGGTTTGAATGGCCAGTCGGGCAGTGAGACCTGTGGAAGTTCCAGGGTGCTCAGAAATGTTGGTAAATCTCCTAAAGTGTGGAAAATGGCTGTCTTTCCTTCTGAGATGGAAGGGGAAGCGCCACTGGTATGGCGGGACTTCAGTAGTTGTGTCAATGGTTTTAGAGCTTTCCGCATTGCTAGGGTTTGGCGTGAAAGGTCCGGAAGGAGCATCCCTGGAGTCTCATTGAAAATAATGGTGTCCTGGTTGCTGGTCGCACGCATAATGGAATCTTTGAATTTGAAAAAATCGACTCTGCACAGGGTATCTCTGACAAAGGCTGGGTTAGCATTTTTAGGCTCGGAAGTCCTGTGGACCCGGTCTTGCTCAATCTCAGTCACTTTGGGTTGTTGCAAGATCTGGTTAAAGATGGTCGTCACCACAGAGCCTAGGTCTTTTGGTTCCACCGACTCAGGGATACCGTGGATGCGGATATTATTGCGACAATTACGGTTTTCAATGTCATCTTGTTGGTAGGATAATTGTTGTAACATCACAGTATGGGTGTTAAGGATTTCTTCATGGGATTGTACAGAGGCCTGAAGATAGTAGTTTCTTTGTCATCAAATCGGACTCCAATGTCTCTTTTGAGCTCAGAGATCTCTTGTTTATATGTCTTTTCAATCCTCTTAACATAATGCTCAAAGTGAGTTTTGGTGGGAAGAGATCTGATATAACTGTGTAGGGATTTAATTTGAGCTTCTATGTCCTTTCCTTCTCCAGAGCCCATAGAGGCATTGGAATGGCTCCTGGAATGCCTAGAGGGGTGGTCGGAGCACTCTGGTGAGGTATGTCTTGAGTGGTAGCTCGCCTGCGTGTCCATGGCAGAATCTGAGCTTGTGGGGGATGGAGGCGCCAACGTCATCTTGGAGCCTGGCTGGCAATGGGCTGCAGCTGCTGAACAGTGAAAATTGCCCCAGGTCACCTCCTTGGCGTGATCTTCAGGAGCCTTTCTGCTCCTTGAATTTGTCTTTTCCCATTGTAGGTTAATTGGACAAAGTTTGACCTTGTCTTTAAACCCTGTAGAGCTGCGGGACCCGGGAGCTGGAGGCTAGTGCATCTTCACAGCTCCATGTGGCTAGCCCTGCCCCACTATACTGTTATCCATACTACAGCTGCAATCCATACTACAGATGTGGGGGAGTCCCTGCTGTTATTCCCCTCTGTGGCCATGATCCTGCAGGCTGGGGTGCTCTGGAAACAAAGTGAGACTCCGGTATGGGCACAGGAGGGCCCTGGAGGCCATGGGCATCTGCCGGGTGGAGCAAGATGGCCGCCGCTCACATGCAAAGTCAAATGCTACCCAACCGGGTGGCCTGAGGGAGTGTCACTATGCAGGCAGCAGGCTATTATCTGTCAGGTGGCCAGCGCCAATGAAAGCCTGTGGCAGAAAAATCTGTGTGGTGGGGGGATGATGGCTGTATAGTAGCCGGGTGGAGCAAGATGGCCGCTATACCTTGAGCTGAGGCCGGAATTGTGGCCTATCTCCCTGGAGCCTGCAATCCTTTAAATGTTCTCCAAGCCGTGGCAGGGATTAGGGAGACCGGCAGGGAGATGTTGTGGTATCCTTTCTGCCCTGTAGGTCAGAGGATTGTGTGGATTCCAGCTGGTCCGAGGCCCGATAGATGGCGGCTACAGCTGGAGGGCGAGGGCCATGGCGCCCATATTGTGCCACGGGTGGGTGGTACAGAGGCACCCAACCCAGCAAGGAGTGTGGCGGGGCGACTGAGGGGGTTTGTGTCTCTCACCAGGGCTGTAGAAGCTGGGATGGATGAGGATTGGTATCAGAAGTCTCGGAGCTCTTCTCTGCCATGTCCTTCTCCCTTCACGTCCGGACCCGCCCTTCTTACCTTCAGGTGTTTTATAAGCATAAATTACACATCTCATTTCTCAATCACCTATTACACTTCTGAAGGCCCTGGAGCATCAGGACAATGGAAACACCCACAAAATGACCCAGTTTTGGAAAGCTAACACCCCAATGTATAATCTAGGATGCATAATAAGTCTTTTAAACATGTAATTTTTTTCTATTCTGCTACTCCTCCGGTGTATGGCAATACCACATGTGTGAGACTTTTACACAGCCTGGCTACATACAGAGGCCCAACATGCAAGGAACACTGTCAGGTGTTCTAAGGACACATAGCATGCACATACCAAGAATTACACCCCAAAATAAATTCTGCTGAGTAAAGGGTAAACAAAAGATTACCTGTGGTTTTAGTAGTGCAGCCGTCCTCATGAGGATAGCACTGGTCCAGGCAGCAGGCAGGGACTTGGTCAGTGACAGCAAACACAATTGCACAGGCAACCGACAGCGAACGCAATTGTCTAGGCAACAGACATGAATACTGCCCATAGTCAGTACAGGCAGCAGGCAAAAATACTGTCCATATACAGTCCAGGGTCAGTGCAGGCAGAGATATTGTCAACAGTGCCATAATATTGGTCCTGGTAGTAGGCAGAAACATGGTCCATAGTCCAGGTAGCAGGCATAGGTGTGGTCAGTTCATGCGGCAGGCAGAGGCATGATGGCAGTAAGTCCTACAGGCAGCAGGCAGAAGTAGGGCCTCGGTCAAGACAGAATGGGGACAGGGGTAGAGGCTTCTCCCACCCAGATCTCTTTGAAGCCTCTGAGTCTCCAGACCCTAATCTGGGAGAGAGAAAACAAAAAAATGTTTTCTTCATCCAGAAAAACAATTCTGGAGTCCGTCACATATGTGAGGCCCCTGTGTTGTGAATCCCACTACTCCAGTTGCAGGGTATAAGATCAGTCCAAGAGGCAGGCCAAAAACATAGTCAAATAGTCCAGGGTCAGTTCCAGATCAGGCAGGGGTATGTACAGAATCAGTAGGCAGAAGCGTGGTCAAATAACAAGCCAGGGTCAGTTCCGGAGAAGGCAGAGGTATGTACAAAAGCTGCAGGCAAATGCGTGATCAAATAACAAGCCAGGGTCAGTTCAAGAGCAAGCAGTGGCATAAGGGGTGCAAGTGTAAATGTCAGGAATTGAGGATTAATAATCACTAATAATTGACTAAAGTGTGATAACAGCGGAAGCAGTCACCTATGCAGAGGCCTGGATGGGAAGGGCACTGGGGACAATAATAAGTGGTGTCTCTTCTAACGCCTTGACTGGAGCACACCTTTAGTGGCGTTTTTGACCGGTTGCTCTGGGAGGTATTTTATAGGGGAAATGGCGCTCGAAGAGTCTGCTACACACACCGGATCTAATGTTTTCTTGTGGGCCATTTGGGAATAGAAGTGTGGTGATGATATCCTCCTGGTAGCCAAGGAAGGGTTTGGGGTTTGCGGTGGAATTGCGGTATAGTACATAGGTGTTGTACATGGCCAAATGAAAAAAAATGGGGTGCAACTTTTTTATACCAGTGGTATGTTCTTCAGGTGGCAAGATAGGGTTCCATCATTTGGTTGTTTAAGTCAACTCCTCCCATATACAAATTGTATTTGTGGACATAGCTTGGTTTTTGTATTGGGCCATTACTTCTGGGGATCTCCACAAACATATTGTTATGTATTGACGACAACATATATACATCCCTTCTGTCCCTCCACTTCAAAGCCACTCTCCATTCCACAGACTCGCCGTCTCTCCTCTTCTAAGCTTCATGTTGATGAGTTTTTGAGGAAAGCCCATCCTGTTTCTTCTGACTGTGCCACATGCTGGTATACTCTTCCTGTGAAGGTTCTGGAACAGGGGTAAACTTGTATAAAAGTTTTTGACATATAGGTGGTAGCCTTTCTCATAATCATGAGATATCTTTTCCTGGACATTATCATTGAGAAGAGCGGCATGTGGTAGATGGGGTGGTTGGACCAATAGGAGCGCAGTTCATTTTTCTTGTTAAGTCCAATGCAGAATGTGAGGCCCAAAAAAGTTTTAAACTCTTCCACCGGTACGTCTCTCCACTCAAAGGGACGGGCATAATAGGAGGTTGGATTATTTTCTTTGAATTGATGTGCATACAGGTTGCACTGAGCCACAATGGATGTTAAGCATGTCCTCTGTGAAAATCAAATTAAAGAAAGTGATGGGTGAGACATTTTCTGTGTCTACCTGGACTCCTGGCTGGGTACTGATGACACGTTACACTGATTGATGGCACTGATGAGAGGTGGCACTGACACGTGGCACTGATGACAGGTCAGGTGGCACTAACAAATGGCACTGATGACAGGCCAGGTGGCACTGATGACACTTTGATGACACTGATGACACGTGACACTGATTGATGGCACTGATGACACATGGCACTGATGATACATGGCACTGACAGGTGGCACTGATGATACGTGCCACTGACAGGTAACACTGATGATACACGGCACTGGCAGGTGGCACTGATGACAGATGATGGCACTGTGATAAGTGATGGGTACCTTGACACTAGTGGGCACTGTGATGGGCAGTATTTGGGCACAGTAAAAAACCACAGTAATAATGTTCTTCACTCACTAAACTGATCTCGGCACAGATCGCTCTCTTCTCCTCATACAGCGGTCTCTGTGTGAGGAGAGAAAGCTGGCAACAAGAGATGATCTCATATGTTTACATTGGAGATCATCTCTCATTGGACCTGCCGATCACGAGGTAAATAGCAGCTGTGATTGGCCATTTACCACAATCTGTGATTGGCTGTGTCCAAGGGACACATCGATCACAGGTCTTCCCTGCTGCGCATCTGCGATGGCGCGTGGGGAGCGCACAAAGGGGCGGACGTCAATGGACGTCTCCCTGGCAATTCAGGTCCATGCTGTAGCCGTCTTTCGGCTATAGCCCGGATCTGTAGTGGTTAATAAGTCAACCCCAATGCCTCAGTGTTTTGATGGCTCCTGCCCTGTACTCTGTTTGTTGTGCTGCTCCCAGACCCTGTTGCCATTCATTCTTGATCTTCCTCTAGCTTCTACTCCTGCTCTGGACCCAGTACCCCACTGCCTTGCTCTCTACTCCTCCAGTTTCCACCTGCCTTGTGTGTATTTATTTCTGTTTATTGTGTATATAGTTAGCTTGATAGGCTGCTGGTTAGGCATTTTTGTCATTTGGTTTTGGTTTTCATGTTTATTGCTGTTGGTGTGTGGTTATTGTTCACTGTAAATAAATCTCACTTTAAATATATATATATATATATATATATATATATACATATATACATATATATATATATATATATTGTGACAGGGAGGTCCCCTGTCACGGTATTTGTCCCCCAGGATTGTCAACCTGGCAAAAGGTTGACAGGCTCCAGGACTTTTATTTGACATAGAAGAATCAGTTTTGGCAGTTTCTTCATAGCTTGGTAGAATCCAGTTGGGAGCCTGGAGCTTAGAGATTTTGCAATGATCTGGGAGGGAGGAAATCTCCAATCCTGGGACCAGGTTTTGAAAACAACCAGGACTTAATTGTCCAGGTGTGTGTGGAAGGACTGTAATTTCTGTTATTTCAACAAACATTGGCTGCCATGCCCTTAAAGAGAGATCCTGACTGTCTTGAACTCACTCCAAATGCATCAACCACGAGACAGTAGGATCCGGGTCCCTGCTCCACAGTGAGCTCATGTCAGGAACTGTTGGCTGTGTGTGGAAGGGCAGCCAGGTGAACAGCTTTGCGGAGGAGTGCTTTGGACACAATCCAGATCCCTGCAATCAAGTAAGTTCATCTGTGATATGGACTGTGTGTTTTAGTGCATGAGACTGCACAATCTGTGGGAACCTGCAGGAGAAAAGCAACGTGCTTTAAAGAAACATTGTTCTCAAAATTTTTTGCTGGACTGCAATGTTGTTCTGGATTGACTGTGAGTACGGGGCGATCAAAGCTCCTAAAAGATGCAAGGTTTGCTGAAATGATAGACAGAGTTCTGTGGCTAGAGGGGTTGTTACTGCTTGAACAAGTCCCATACATGCCTGAACAGAGTTTGCCAAGGAGAAAGACTGTGGCTGCTGTTTCCCCTAGCAACGCTGGTGCAAGTAGAGGGATCAAGAAGAGAGGGATCCAGTAATCTGGAGTCTGCATGGTAACCCCCAGTAAAATGCCGTCAGGATGTTGGGGCCGCTGTACAGATGAAACTCACTGTCCCTATCAAGAGGGCTGCAATACCCGAGAATCTGTGATGTCTAGGAGGGTTACGGTTGCCCCTCGCAACGGTAATGCAAAGAATGCACCGGCAAAAGTGGTTGCCCGTAGCAACAAGGAAGTGATTTGTGCCACCGATTTTTGTGACCCTATGTCACCCAAGGATGCTATTGCTGACTATCTTGAAGAGTTTGAATTCTGAGCTGCAGTTGGAGGGTGGCCTAGAAGTAGCTGGGCTGAGTTGGTACATCCGCTAGTTACTGTGGAATACCGAGAATTATACAGCGGGATGGTTTCTAACCAAGATGACTATGACAACTATAAAGCCGCAATCCTGGATAGAGATTGCGGGAAAAATTCCAGAAAGAGGAGCTACACTAAAAAGGTTTATGTGGTTACCAATGGCAACATAAAGTTTGTTTGGCCTGCAATGTTGCCCTGCAACCAGAAGGGGACATTTGCTGGTGAGAGCACAACCAAGGAGGGACAACGCCCTCAGTCTCCTGCACCCACGGTCTGGAAGGGTAAGACTGTCTGTAATTCAATTATGTCTGGAACCACCGATTTCATGTTAAAGGAGACTGGTTTTGAGACTGTCCGTGATGTGAGAGTGACCCCTGTTAGTGGGGCCACTGGATGTGCTCTTGAGAGTGATTTTTCCATGTGCAGTACCCTGTACAATGGGGAGGCAGGGATTAAATTTCAAACTGCCCTTGTGTTGATGACTAAATGTGATATAGCTAAGGTCAATGTTGATGCTGATGAAAAGTGTAATGATGTTAGGAAAACCCCAGGTTCTTACAGTGCAAAAGCCTTTGCCCATAACAACTGATGGTAAGACGACACAGTTGTCCCTAGAAATCTCACGGGAATGTCCTGTATTGGAGCCGGAGGTTGCCTTATACAACTGCGATGTCACTCTGGTGGGGAAGAGTGGAACTACACCTTTTACTGGGAATGTATTAGTGCAATCTGCAAGTACTGAAAGTGCGCAGGTAAATAAAGGGTTAATTCAACTTATGGAAAATGCAAAACTGTGTGAGGTTTGTTAAGTGCCACCTGAGCAAGATGGTGAAAGCGGTGTATTGCAACCTGTTGTGGGTAATCAGGTGTTGCCAAAGTCTGAGATGTTTCACACTGACTTTTGCAATGAGTCTGCAGCTAAACCTGTCTGCTTGCATGTGTCTCCTTGGACAGATGAATCGGTGCTGAGGAGTACCAGTGAATGGAGCACACACGTAACAGATTGGGATAGTTGGTGTAAAAGGCTAATCTCCATGACAGACAAAGCTTTTGTGCACAAAAATAAGGTGGACACTGTTTCTGCTATGCCCGCAGGAGGAACTGCAGAACAGACTGTAGCTGAAGGTGTGGTGGCTGATGCGGGAGTTAACCCTCAAGAGAAAGAAGGACCAGATAAGAGGAAAGCACACAGCAGAGATTTTGTCCATGACTCCCAAAAGCAATGGTGACATGGAGTGTCAAAGTGGCATTGTCACTGGTAATGTTCTGGAGCAGTTCACTGATGTTGAGCCTGAGAAGTGGGTATAAGTCCATCATATGGCAGCACTCTGGTAGAGCATCAGGCTGTGGTTACCTCCAGCAGGGAGGAGCTTCTGTTGAATGTTGCAACTTCTCAAGTCGCAGCACGTGAATCTCTCTGCATTCCCCATGTCATGGAAGTCCCCAGGAAGGACATGGGTTTGGAATCAAGGGTCTGGGTTATAACACAAGCACTTAGGGAGATGCTTGCACTTTGGGATGTACAGCCAATCTATACTGGTTTGTCCCCCACACAGTCTGATGATCTGGTACTGTGGAGTACCACTAGGTGGAGCACTGGATGACAGGCTGTACAGCACAAAGAAAAACAAGACCGGAACGATTTATTCCTGAATTTATTACTCTTGTTAAAGGTTGCACTTGGATATGCTGCTGGTGTACTTCTTGTAAAACTGGTATGTGGGAGAGGCTTTAGAGAGATAGAAAGTGAGAAAAAAGTTTCTGAAGTTTTATCTCCTAACAGCCAGGTAGAAAGCATTTCTGCTGAGATTGTCCCAGGTGGTGCTGGTCAGTTGACAGTGAAGGGCGCGTATACTGTACCAGTAGCCATGTTATATGAGGTGGAAGGGCCAAGGATGGACCAGAAAGAAGCAGAAATTCTGACCGGGGCTCAGACCGATGTGGTTCAACAGTAGGTTTATGTGACAAACCTGATAAGGTCCCCAAGACAAGGGCAGGGATGATAAATGCTGTAAAAATTGCAAGTGGAACAGGCGAGAGCTCACCTGTTCAGCTGGTGGATAGAAATCCACATGAAACTGGAAAAGGTCAGGTGGTGGGACAGCTGCATGCAGAATGCATGACACCAGAGGAGGTGACATCTGGTGAGGTTCCCATGGAGGATGGCTGCCCTCTGTTGTGTGTGCCCTCTGCGCACTCTGACCTAACCAACACTGAAAAAAATGTGTATTGATAACAGCTGCAACATTGGTGTAATGTTGGCTGAATATGTCTGTTGGTGAACCGAGTAATGTATTAATGCTACATGAAAAGTTGGTTTCTAAAGATACCGGTAAACGAGGCAAAGGATTAGTGACTGCTGAGTCGGTCATCAGAATTAAATGGGTTCTCAGGAAATACGGGAAGCTGAAGCATAGAAAAAGTATACAGAACTGCAGAAACCAATTAGGATTCAGGCTAGGGCTTGCATGGAAACACCCCCGGAAGAAAGAGTGGGCCCACGCAGCTGACAGCTGGCACAGAGGTTGGGCTTGGTGTGTTCCACCCACTACGGGTTCGAAACAAAGGGTATGTGAAGGGACGGTCCCCTGTCACTGTATTTGTCCCCCAGGATTGTCAACCTGGCAGGCTGACAGGCTCAAGGACTTTTTTTTGACATGGAAGAATCAGTTTTGCCAGTTTCATCCAAGCTTGGCAGAATCCATTTGGAAGCCTGAAGCTTGGAGATTTCACAGTGATCTGAGAAGGAGGAAATCTCCAATCCTGGGACCATGTTTTGAAAGTAGCCAGGACTTTAATTGTTCAGGTGTGTGTGTGGGCCTGATTGGAGAGTCAGGACTAAGGTTCTGGGCTCCACCCTCCCAAGGAGTCCAAGTCTGCAAGGGAGAAGCGTGCATGTCTGAACGGGTCTGTCTGGGAGCAGACAAGAGGCCCTATCCATTGGGCCGTAGTGGCAAGAGAGAGTGTCAGCTGGGGTACTAAGTGGGTACAGACCCGAGGCACTGTAACAAGGTCAGGAGACCTAAGTCAGAAGTGTGAGCAGCAGCACTGACCAGTAAGCTGGGAGGCTTGGTATTTTTACCAAGAGTTATTTACTTTCCTGTTTTGAAGTGAAACCCCTGCATAGGAGAACTCAGGAAGGACTGCAATTTATGTTATTTCAATAAACATGGGCTGCCATGCCCTTAAAGAGAGATCTTGACTGTCCTGAACTTACTCCAAACAAATCTACCACGAAAGCTAATGGTGGTCCCCCATGCCACTAATATATATATATATATATATATATATATATATAATCTCACAAAAGTGAGTACACCACTCTCATTTTTTGTAAATATTTTATCATATCTTTTCATGTGATGACACTGAAGAGATTAAACTTTGCTACAATGTAGAGTAATGTGCCAGCTTGTATGACAGTGTAAATTTTCTGTCCCCTCAAAATAACTCAACACACAACCATTAATGTCTAAACCGCTGGCAACAAAAGTGAGTACACTCCTAAGCGAAAATGTCCAAATTGGGCCCAAAGTGTCAATATTTTGTGTGACCACCATTATTTTCTAGCTTTGCCTTAACTCTCTTGGGCATGAAGTTCACCAGAACTTCATAGGTTGCCACTGGAGTCCTCTTCCACTCCTCCATGATGACATCAACTAGCTGGTGGATGTTAGATACCTTGTGCTTCTCCCCCTTCCACTTGAGGATGCTCCACAGATGCTCAATAGGGTTTAGGTCCATGCTTGGCCAGTCCATCACCTTTACCTTCAGCTTCTTTAGTAAGGCAGTGGTCATCTTGGAGGTGTGTTTGGGGTCGTTATCATGTTGTAATATTGCCCTCGGACCAGTCTCTGAAGGGGGGGGGGTCATGCTTTGCTTCAGTATGTCACAGTATATGTTGCCATTCATGGTTCCATCAATGAACTGTAGCTCCCCAGTGCCAGCAGCACTCATGCAGCCTCAGACCATAACACTCCCGCCACCATGCTTGACTGTAGGCAAGACACACTTGTCTTTGTACTCCTCACTTGGCTGCCACCACAGACGCTTGACACCATCTGAACCAAACAAGTTTATCTTGGTCTCATCAGACCACAGGACATGGTTGCAGTAATTCATGTCCTTAGTCTACCTGTCTTCAGTAAACTGTTTGTAGGCTTTCTTGTGCATCATCTTTAGAAGAGGCTTCCTACTGGGATGACAGCCATGCAGATCAATTTGATGCAGTGTATGGTCTGAGCACTGACAGGCTGACTCCCCTACCCCTTCAGCCTCTGCAGCAATACGTCTATTTCCCAAAGACAACCTCTGGATATGATACTGAGCAAGTGCACTCAACTTCTTTGGTCGACCATGGCGAGGCCTGTTCTCAGTGGAACCTGTTCTGTTAAACTGCTTTATGGTCTTGATCACCTTGCTGCAGCTCATTTTCAGGGTCTTAGCGCTCTTCTCATAGCCTAGGCCATCTTTTTGTAGATTAACAGTCCTTTTTTTCAGATCCTCAGAGAGTTCTTTGCCATGAGGTGCCGTATTGAATTTCCAGTGACCAGTATAAGAGAGTGAGAGTGATAACACCAAATTTAACACACCTGTTCCACATTCACACCTGAGACCTTGTAACACTAACGAGTCAAATGACACCCTCGGAGGGAAAATGGCTAATTGGGCCCAATTTCACATTTTCACTTAGGGGTGTACTCACTTTTGTTGCCAGCAGTTTAGACATTAATGGCTGTGTGTTGAGTTATTTTGAGGGGACAGCAAATTTACACTGTTATACAAGCTGTACACTCACTATTTTACATTGTAGCAAAGTGTCATTTCCTCAGTGTTGTCACATGAAAAGATATAATAAAATATTTACAAAAATGCGAGGAGCATACTCACTTTTGTGAGATACTGTAGATAGATAGATAGATAGATATGTGATCTGGCCCCAGTTTCTGTGTGTAGCTACATACAGTATATCTGGTCATCTATGCTGACTCCTAACAGTTGGGCTCTTCTATGTGGCTAGGTTAAGAAAAAGTCTCACACATATGATATTACCATACTTGGGAGGAGAAGCAGAATGTGTTTTTGGGTGTAATTGCAAGTATCCTGTGTGTGAGAAACAACTTGTTAAAATGCCAATTTTGTGAATAAACACACACATTTTATTTACTTTCATAATTTCCCTAAGAATTGTGTGAAAAATTTACAAATTCAAAAAAATTACAAATGAAAAAAAAAACGGAAAATTGAATATCAAATACTTACTGCAATTTTCCTTTCCTGACTGGCTCCATTTCAGCACACATATGGGTACGGGCCCCACCCACCCGGGCCCCACCCACCCCCACACTAATAGGACATTTAACTCATAAATCTTAGCCCCTGAGCCAGCACCATGTTCTGTAACTAGCACTTTAAACAGGCGGGCAGGTGTGCTGACATGGAGCCAGTCAGGAAAGTAAAATTGCGGTAAATATTTGATATTCAGTTTTTCCTTTTCTGACAGCTCCATGTCAGCACACACATGGGAAATAACTAGAGAAAACAAAGGGTGGGTATACTTGCATAACAATTTTAATCAATGTGAAACAGAGCCCACAACTCTGCGCCCATACTCCACCGTAGTTAAGGCAGCTGGCTCAATACAATAGTGAGTAAGGAAGGTATGTCTTGAGGACCAAGTGGCCACCTTGCAGATAGTATCCATGGACACACGATTTACTGCTACCCAGGATGTAGAAATACTGCGAGTAGAATGCGCTGTGATGTCATCAGGCAATGCCAACCCCTTCTCCTTATAGGCCAAGGCTGTAGCTTTAACTATCCAGGAAGCAATGAGCCTGCTGGATGCTTTTGAGCCCTTCCTTGTTCCCATTGGAACCACAAAGAGGTGATCCGAAGACCTAAGGGAGGATGTGGCCTCTATATAAGAGCTTAAGTTACTCCCAACATCAAGAGGACTGACTTGGTTATCTACCTCTGAGAAGAATGTCGGCAGAACGATTTCCTGGTTTAGATGGAATACCGTAGGCACCTTTGGCATGAATCCTAGCATTGGAACTTGGACCACCCTGTCCACGTAAAAGGTTGTGAAAGGCTCCTTGCAGCCCAGGGCTGCCATCTCTGAGACTCTCCTTGCAGAGGTGATGGTAAGCAAAATGGCTGCTTTTAAGGTTAGATGCCAAAGGTTAGATGCCAAAGGGACATATTTCGGGAGAATGTATCCAAAGCCAGAATGTCCAGGACCATGGGTAGGTCCCACGTAGGAAAGCAAATCTTTCTTGGAGGCTTTAACCTCAGGACCGCTTTGAAAAATTGAACAACAAGGCTATTGGTGGCCCACTGAATCCCTGTGAAGGCAGACAGGGCAGTAACACGACCCTTAAGAGTACTAAGACTTAGGTTCATATCCAGGCCTTTCTGAAGAAAGTCCAAAATATTGCCTATTTGAAGAGAGAAAGGAGAGAAGCCTTGAGTGAAAGCAAAGGAAAGGCATATGCTGTCTGAAAAGACCACACTGCTGTCAGAGCATCTGTCGCTGTGTGCTTGTGGGCAAGGTAGTCTGGCGTAAAACATTGGCAGTTTGGCATTCACTGGGAATGCAAATAGGTCCACCTCTGGCGGGAAAGCCCAATTTACTAACATCTGAAAGGTTTGTGGATCCAGGGACCACTCGTGGTTGGCTAGCCAATGTCTTGATAAATAGTCTGCTTCGAGATTGGAGTGACCCGGAATGTAGGCTGCCCCCAGATGGAGAAGGTTGACTGGGCCCAAGTCATCTTCCACCAGAAGTGAACAGCTGCGAGTCCCTCCCTGCTTCTGGATATAACCCACTGCCATGGCATTGTCCATCTGCAACGGAAAGGCGAGAAGGGCTTGAAAGGCAGCTCTTATTTCCAGGATATTTGACACTACATTCTTCATTTGACTGGGCCACTTGCCTTGAGCCACTGTCCCCTGGCAAGTAGCTCCACAGCCTTGAGCACTCGTTGTGACTACTGTCCAGGTAATCAGCAAAAGGGAGTGACAGGAAAAAAGGTTCCTGGTGTTTAGCCACCAGCTCAGATCTTTCTTCATGTCTGATGTGATTCAAATCAATTGGCTTGTGTTCTCTGACTTCCACTGGGACAGAAAACCAAACTGGAAAACTTGGGCCTTCCACTGAGCCCATCTAACCATGAGTATTGCAGCCACCATCGTCCCCACTACCTGTTGGCACTGTTTGGCTGAGAGAAAGATGACTGTCAGGGCAGAACGACATCTCTGATGAATTACTGGAATCTTCTGCTCTGGAAGGGACACTGTGTTTTAATGAGTGTCTATACATGCCCCTAGGTATATGAGGCATTGAGTAGGGGTGAGGTTGCTTTTTTCAGAGTTGATGAGCCAACCGAAGTCCTGAAGAACCGATAGCACTTGTGTCCTGACTCTGGGCCAGCAGAAGCAGATCGTCTAGATAATGGTAAATTCTGTCCTCTCTGTCGTAAGAGGGCCACCAGGGAGAGAAGACCCTTGGAAAACACCCTTGGAGAGGTTTTAAGCCCGAAGGGCAGACAAACAAACTGAAAGTGTAGACGCCCCAAGGCAAAGCGGAGATATTTTTGATAGTTTTGATGTATCGAAATATGAAAATAAGCGTCTTTTAGATCCACGGATAGTAGCTAGTCTCCTGGCTGAACAACTTTCAGTATGGTTTGAAGTGACTCCATCTTGAAATGTTCTTTCCTTACATATCTGTTCAGGCTTGTTAAGTCTATAACAGGTCTCCATCCTTCTGTTTTTTTGGGGACCAAAAATATCAGGGAATACACGCCCGAAAAGCGTTCCTGATGAGGCACTGGAATTATTGCTTTCTGGGACAGTAACGTGCATATATAGATGAGAAGGGTCTCCCTTTTCACAGCAGAAACCGACATTTTCGTTGGGATGAACATGGAGCCTGGCATCTTGAGGAACGGACACGAGTGACCTTCAGAGATGGTAAGCAAGACCCATTTCTCTCTTACATTGTCTGCCCATACTCTTCGAAACCAGCACAGTCTGCCCTACTGGAAGAGTCTGGGAGGGCAAACCATCAAAACAACTTAGAAGCTTCCTGGCTGGAGGTGGAGGCACCCTTCTTAGCCTTCAAAAAGGAGGAAAAGGGCTTCCAAGATCTTCTATACTCCCTTCCAGGCCTGTAAGAGCGAGACTGTTTTTGTTTTGTTGAGAAACCTTAGATCTTAAATTCTTCTGTCTCAGAATCCTCCTATCTTGTGGGATGAATCCTGATTTACCTCCAATTGCCTTCACAATGGCCGCATCCTACATGTTACCAAACAGTGACTGGCCCTCAAAGGGGATCTTGCATCATGCTTGTTTAGAGACCGTGTCTGCCATCCATGGCTTAAGCCATAAGTCTTCCCTGCCAATCACTGAGTATAACATTACTCTGGAAAAGGATTTTAAGATATTGATAGTGTCAGCAAGAAAAACAGTAGACAACTTCATGTACCTAAAGGATTCTAGGAGATCCGCCTCACTGACTTCTGTAGCTGCAGTTGGATCCAAGCTTTCCACCCACACCTCCATGGCTTTTGCCACTGACACCAATGCCACCGCAGGCCTGCATGCTTCACCATCTGATACATAAATATTTTTGAGATCAAGGTCAGCTTTTCTGTCTAAGGTATCCTTAAATCACACAACATCTTCTAGGGGCAGGGTCACATGCCTTGTCAATCTCATCAGGGCAGCGTCCACAACATGCGACTCATCCAGGTACTTAAGGTCTTCTTTCCTGAAGGGATATAGTTTTGAAAAACAGTTGCAAAAAGGAAATTTGCTATCTAGCTGGGACCATTCTTCCATTATTATATATCTAAGTTCTTCAATAAAAGGAAAACTATGAACGGATTTATTGATATGCTTGAAATATTTTTTTCTTTTGGGTTGAGCCTCCAGCTCATCTTTCCATGCCATTGCACACCTGACTGCCCTCACATATTCATCCACTTCTGAGAAATCAAAACCTGCCCCATGATCCCAATCTTTATCTGAGGATTTGCCCGGATTGGAGCCAGCAGCATAAGTATCAGGAGGTATTGCTGGCTGCAACACGGTTTGAGGGCCTGGGTCCTGGGAAGTGGTGGCCATCCCTTGCACTGCAGGGTGTGTCTGATTAGCTTATGCCTCCACGGTGTCTTGAAACACTTGTTTCATTAATGACACTATTTTTGATGTGTCTGCCTCCCTCTCTCTCGTGGCCTCCAGAAAGCAAGTCTTGCAGGCTGTCTTGTCAGGAAGGGCCACATTTGGACAGGCCCAACATCCCCTTGGTTGTGACTGTGGGTGATGATCAGACTTATCATGCCCCTGATGTGGATGAAATCCAAACAAAGGAGAAGCGGAGAGATGGGATGCATTGTGGCAGGAATTACGCCTTTCCTTTGATCTGGATCTGCGTCTTAAAGAGGAGGCACAGTCACCGGTGGAATGGTGAGATCTGGAAGGACTATAACAAAACTGCCATTAGCCAGACAGCTCATGAGGGAGAAGGGGAGAAAAAGGTTATATATGTATATATATTAGAGAGAGAGAGCAATCGCCATGCCTTCTTTGTATATGCTGGTCTTTTTGGAGGGGTTGGCTCTTGATTTGGCATTCTGTAAGGAAGGTAGATTAATTATCTTGCTAAATCCTAAGGCAAAAAAAAAAAATCCTTCCAGGTATTCAGAAGCAAATACATGGAGAAAAAAATACCTTCCGGCCGCAGTACCAGGCTTGGGCTGCAGGTGGCAGTGCAGAACACACACATGTCCATGCAGAGAGCTTGAGGGAGGGTAAACAACCCACCTAACATCTCGGCAGCTTCTGTTTTATGTGAGCCTGTAATCACATGATCCCGCCTTGTCCAATGACAATCCGCATTGATCAGGAAGAAGACTGCATTGAAGATGCCTGGCTGGAATGCACGGACGTGCGTTCCAGCAATTCTGAAGCTAGGGTCCTTGTTCCTTCCATGATGGAAAAGCCATGCCAACCCTCCACACAGCCAGGATTTACCCAGCCACACAACAAAGACCCCGAGGACCAGCACTCTGGTACAAGTTTATCTTGGTCTCATCTGTCCATAGAATGTTGTTCCAGAACTGTGAAGGCTTTTTTAGATGTTGTTTGGCAAACTCTTATCTGGCCTTCCTGTTTTTGAGGCTCACCAATGGTTTACATCTTGTGGTGAACCCTCTGTATTCACCCTCTGTATTCTTGATCTGGACAACTGTTGTGAAGGGTGTTTTCTTCACCAGGGAAAGAATTCTTCAGTCATCCACCACAGTTGTTTTCCATGGTCTTCCGGGTCTTTTGGTGTTGCTGAGCTCACCGATGCCTTCTTTCTTTTTAAAGATGTTCCAAACAGTTGATTTGGCCACACCTAATGTTTTTGCTATCTCTCTGATGGGTTTGTTTTGTTTTTTCAGCCTAATGATGGCTTGCTTCACTGATAGTGAGAGCTTTTTGGATCTCATATTGCGAGTTGACAGCAACAGATTCCAAATGCAAATAGCACACTTGAAATTAACTCTGGACCTTTTATCTGCTCCTTGTAAATGGGATAATGAGGGAATAACACACACCTGGCCATGGAACAGCTGAGCAGCCAATTGTCCCTTTACTTTTGGTCCCTTAAAAAGTGGGAGGCACATATACAAACTGTTGTAATTCCTACACCGTACACCTGATTTGGATGTAAATACCCTCAAATTAAAGCTAAAAATCTGCAGTTAAAGCACATCTTGTTTGTTTCATTTCAAATCCATTGTGGTGGTGTATAGAGCCAAAAAGATTAGAATTGTGTCGATGTCCCAATATTTATGGACCTGACTGTATATGTGTGTATATATATATATATATATATATATATATATATATACAAAAAGTGTAGCGCTCAAGTCTGGAATGAAAGGTGAATGGGTAAATATTGAGAAATCAAACAAACAACTAAAGTGCTAGTGAAGTGAAGGGTGATTTAACTCCAAATCTATCAAAAATATGACACATATATGTAGTCCCACAATAAATACGATTAAGAGTGGGTCGGAATTAATAGTCTTAAATGTTCAAGAAAGTGGAAAATAGTGCAAAAAGGTGCAAAAAATCAAGTCCCAATGAGGTAATGTGCAAAACAAATGCAGGTGAGTTCATCAATAATGTTCAAATAAATATTCAAATGGAGTTGGCAATCCAGTGGAGTGATGGGTGGGATGAAGCAACTGGCATGCACTATTTTCCACTTTCTTGAAGATTAAAGACTATTAATTGCGACCCACTCTTAATCATATTTATTCTGGGACTACATATCATATGTGTCATACTTTTGATAGATTTGGAGTTAAGTCACCCTTCTCTGCACTAGCACTTTAGTTGTTTGTTTGATTTCTCAATATTTACCCATTCGCCTTCAATTCCAGACTTGAGCGCTACACTTTTTATATAGAAGTATGTCAGCAGCTCAGTCCCCCTCCTCCTCCCTCCCTTTCTGCTGGGCCAGTGAGAGAGCGTAGCATGCTTAGCGCATGAGCAGTTGGAACCCGCCCATGAAGCCGAAAGGCTACACTGCTCTGTTCCCTTACTGGCAATGCCAGTGAAAGCACCCGTCAGCTGAGGGAAACATCAGCTGCAGTGCCAACATCGCTGGACTCCAGGACAGGTAAGTGTCCTAATGTTAAAAGTCAGCAGCTACAGTATGTGTAGCTGTTGACTTTTAATTTTAAAAGGGGTGGATGGACCTCCGCTTTAACAAATGATAAAAAAATACATTTGTATACAGTGTTGCATAACTGAGTAATCATCTTTCAAAATGCGACAGTACTGAAAACTGAAAAATCACCTGGGCACTAAGGGGGAGAAACATAGACATGTGAAATTTGTTTCGGTACGAATACAAATTCTAACAAATTTTTGGTTATTCGGAGACTTGGAGGTATCTGAATCTCCCAATGAAGTAGTAATGAATTCCAAATTTTTGGAACGATTCAAATTTGGATCGGTCCAAATCTGATAAACTGATTCAAGTTCTGTGTGAAGAATACCTGGTTGTTAAGCAGTGGCCTGGGAAGCCGTACGTGGGCTTCCCCACTGACAGCTGAAAAGAATTCTGGCAATAGAAAATAAAAAAAAAACAGTGTGGGGTTCCTTCCCAATCCATGCCAGGCCATTAGGGGGAACCCCATGCCAAAATTAAAAAAAATAAAAATGGTGTGGGCCCCCCAACATCTATACCAGGCCCTTGTCCGAGAATGCAAGTCAGGAAAGAGGAGGATGAGTGAGCACCCCCTCCTAAACCATACCATGTTGATGGGGACAAAGGCCTCTTCCCCACAACCCTGGGGGGTGGTTTTGGGGGTATGTGGATGGGGGGTTTATTGGAACCAAGGGGCCCCATATCCTGCCCCCCATGTGAATGAGTATGGGGTACATATTTTTTTATTAATAAAGTAATAGTCAAAAACTTGTGTACTGTCTTTTTGCACTTTGTACACTTTTGTGGTGAATGGGTAGGGGCGCTATGTACCCCATACTCATTCACATATCTGGTGGCCTCCTTGTTAAAGGGGCTTTAAGATTCCAATAAGCCCCCCGCCTGCAGACCCCCACAACCACTGCCCAGAATTGTGGGAAAGAGGCCCTTGTCCCCATCAAAATGGGGACAAGGTGCTTTGGGGTGGGGAGGCATTGCCCCCTGCCCCAAAGCACCCTCCCATGTTGAGGGCATGTGGCCTGGTATGGTTCAGGGGGAGTCGCTCACTCACCCCCCCTTTTCCCGACCTGCCATGTTGCATGCTTGGATATGTGTCTGGTATGGATTTTGGGGGCCCCACACCATTTTTAAAAAAACATTTGGTGTGGGGTTCCCCTTAAAATCCATACCACACCTGAAGGGCCTGGTATGGATTTTTAGAAGGGACCCCATGCTGTTTTTTTTTTTTTTTTTCAGAATTTTCTATTGCCGGCATTCTTTAGTTTGCCTTTCAGCTGTCAGTGAGGAAGCCTGCTGACAACTGATGAGTCATCCGTTGTTAACCTCCCTGGCGGTATGATTATTTCAGATTTTTTGGTGCTGAAAGCGGTACCATTATTTTTCATGGAAATTTGGCATTTTATATTGTAGACCTGTAATTCTTAGGAATAACTCACTTAAATCTGTCCAAACCAGAGTCAATGTATGTACCAATGTACCTGAATAATGTAATCTAGTCAAAAACACTGAAATTTGCTCAGTTACAGAATTGTCGCTGTCGTCACTTTCAGTGTCTGATGATAAATTTTTTCCCAAGAATCAGTATCACTCAATTCTGCAATTGATCCTTATATACTGGGGAACAAAGAGTGCAGCGCTAAGGGGAGAATGGTCTTGGGGTAAGACCATATATAGGTATAATGTTAGATATATACCAATAACAAGTGCATGCTTTCAATGACCATACAGTAAAGTCCTTTTAAAGTTCATGTGCAGATATAGAGGATATCAATAGTGGATGCAGAAAAATATAAAACTGGTGCAATGCGTTGTCTCAGATTGAACTTGGATTAAGGTGACAGGTGACTTGACAATCAGGTGCTCGATATGGTGACAATCCACAATGATGAGTGCTTGCACTTACCAGAGGCTGGTAAAGTACCAGCAAAGAAGATGATGATCCAGATGGTCCAGAGGGGATGAAGAAACATCACAGTGCACAGTGCTCAAGTGAGTGCTCAGAAATTTGTGACATTCCCCACTGTATGTGGGTGTGCTTACCAGAAAATAGTAGATTGAAAGCAGAAGTGCAATGGTTTTCTATGTGTGAGTCCCTTCTCGGCCTGTGGTGGTATCGCGGTTCCCTCAGAGGGTTCCTATGCCTCTTCAATGTACAAGTGGTATCACACCCAGATGGTTTTGGTTGAAATGAGAACAAGGAAAAACTCCATAGCGTGATACCGTTTACCACAAAAATGTATTAAATGTGGATTAAAAACACTTACATTCATTAAAATATAGATGAGCTCATCAATAAAAATCCAGGCAGCAGTGAGTCGAGGGTCCTGTCCCCCGACTCACTGCTGCCTGGATTTTTATTGATCCATGACCTGCATGCTTAGGCCAATCAGTGGGCGGCCTGCTGAGAGTGCACAGCAGTTTCAATCCACGCCCCACGCTATATAAAGCCGCTTCTACAGTGGCTCTATGATAGTGTGTCGGTGGTGGTGTAGAGAGATAGTGTAGGTTCCTGAAGACAGGCAGTTTAGATAGATAGATTTTTAAATATGTTAAAAAAAGAAAAGAAAATAGATAGCTAACTAGATAGATAGTTAGAAATCTGTCAGTTAGTGCAGACAGGTTAGTGTAGGGAAAAAAAAAAAAAAAAAAAAAAACCAAACATATAGATTTATCTATCTATCTTTAACCACTTAACGCGAATCATCGTTTATAAACAGCGGCAGGTTTAAGTGGATGTATTGGGGTATAGCCTGCAGCTACAGGCTATACCCCAGTATCGTTTTTTAGAGCAGGCGGCCGGCTATCCGGTGATAATGGCCGATCTGGCTCGGAAGCCACTCGGTCTTTATCCCAGGGAGTGGGAGGGGCCACCCCCCTCCCGCCACCGTCCGCCGCTTCAATTGGGACTCCTTCGTACATTTCCGGAAGCAACGTCAGAACGTCACTTCTGGTTTACTCGGCAGGAAACGGCACCGGTGTTAAAAAAATGACAGTATTCAGAATCGCCATTTTTGGTGATCTGAATACTGTGAAGTGCAAAGGAGGGATGGGGGGACCCCTCATCCTTTCATAAAGTGTACCTGTCACCATATATTACTATCACAAGGGATGTTTACATTCTTCGTGATAGCAATAAAAGTGATCACATTTTTTTTTTAAAGGAAAAGTGTTAAGAGGAAAAACATAATAAAATAAAAAAATAAAAAATGTAAAGCGCCACCGTAAACGGGAGCTTGCGCAGCAAAGAAAACACATATGTAAGTCACGTCCGCCTATGAAAACGGTGTTCAAACCACACATGTGAGGTATCGCCACGATCGCCAGAGTGTGAGCAGTAATTTAAGCAAAAGACCTCCTTTGCACCTCTAACCTGGTAACCGTAAAAAAATTTCAAAGCGTCGCCTATGGAGATTTTTAAGTAACCGAGTTTGTCGCCATTCCGAAAGTGTGCGCAATTTTCAACCCTAACATATATGGTATCTATTTACTCGGCGTAACATCCTCTTTCACAATATACAAAAAAAATTGAGCTAACTTTACTTTCATCTTATTTTTTAACTCAAAAAAGCGATTTTTTTTTTTTCCAAAAAAATTGTGATTGAAAGACCGCTGCGCAAATACCATGTGACAAATAGTATTGCAACGATTGCCATTTTATTCTCTAGGGTGTTTGAAAAAAATATATAATGTTTGGGGGTTCTAAGTAATTTTCTAGCAAAAAAATGATTTTAACTTGTAAAGAACAAGTGTAAAAAAGGGCTCCGGGGCTTAAGCAGTTAAACTAATTTACAACATCAGGTCCAGTTCCTCTGTCCAACAAGAGTAACTGCAAGGGGTTACAGTGTTCTGGCACCGCCAACAAGCAAGTCCCAATTTTTGGCCACCTGTTTCACTGGGGGCTTTCGTCAGAATTTGTAAACTAATTTACAACATCAAGCCCAGTTCCTCCATCCAACAAGAGTAACTGCAAGGGGTTACAGTGTTCTGGCAATGCCAACACACAAGGCCCAATTTTTTGCCACCTGTTTGACTCAGGGATTTTATCACAATTTTTTAACTAATTTACAACAGCAGGGCCCGCTCCAAAATATACAAAAAAATGACATGCGGTTCCCCCCAAAATTCAAACCATACCCTTCAGGTCTGGTATGGATTTTAAGGTGAACCCCGTGTCAAATTTTAAAAAAAATGGCGTGGGGTCCCCCCAAAATCCAAACCAGACCCTTATCCGAGCATTCAGCCCTGGAATGGCAGAAGGGGGTGGGGACGAGCGAGCGCCCCCCCCCCCTCTGAACCATACCAGGCCACATGCCCTCAACATGGGGAGGATGCTTTGAGGTCCCCCCCAAAGCATCTTGTCCCCATGTTGATGGGTAGAATGGCATCATCCCCACAACCCTGGCCGGTGGTTGTGGGGGTCTGCGGGCAGGGCGCTTATCAGAATCTGGAAGCCCCCTTTAATAAGGGGGCCCACAGATCCCGACCCCCCCATGTGAATAGGTTTGGGGTACTTTGTACCCCTACCCATTCACCAAAAAAGGAGTGTAGTTTAAAAAAACAATAGGCAGTTTTTGACAAGTCCTTTATTTTGTATTATAGCTCTTTTCTTCTTTCTTCCGCCATCTTCTCCTGGCCCGCTCCTTCTTCTGGTCTTCTTCTTCTTCTTCTTTTAGCCTTCTTGCTTCCTCTCTTCCTCTTCCTCTTCAATCTTCAATCTTCATCTTCTTTCCCCGCTGCCGCTCTCTCTGCTGCTGCAGTCTGACCCCTGTGCTTCTTGCCGAATGGGCGGTCTTCACGATGACAGTACTTTTAAAAGACGGGGCGGGGCCACGGCTTCTTCTGACATCATGTGATGTCAGAGGGGGCGGGTCACCCATTTACGTCACGGGTGGCCCCGCCTCTTCTTATAAAAGAACTGTCATCGTGAAGGCCACCCATTCTGGGAGACGCGCAGGGGCGGACTGCCCCAGCGGAGAGCGCGGCGGTGAGGAAAGAAGATTAAGATGAAGATTGAAGATTGAAGACAACGAAGAGAGGAAGCAAGAAGAGAAGACTAAAAGAAGAAGCAGAAGACCAGAAGAAGGACCTGGCCAGGAGAAGATGGAGGAAAAAAGACGAAAAGAGCTATAATACAAAATAAAGGACTTGTCAAAAACTGCCTAATGTTTTTTTTTCTACACTACGCTCCTTTTTTGGTGAACAGGTAGGGGTACAATGTACCCCAAACCTGTTCACATGGGGGGGTCGGGATCTGGGGGCCCCCTTTTTAAAGGGGGCTTCCAGATTCCAATAAGCCCCTCGCCCGCAGACCCCCACAACACCGGCCAGGCTTGTGGGGAAGAGGCTCTTGTTCCCATCAACATGGGGACAAGGTGCTTTGAGGTGGGGGGGCAGAGCCCCCCCAAAGCACCCATACTCCCCATGTTGAGGGCATGTAGCCTGGTACGGTTCAGGAGGGGGGGGCGGTCGCTCGTCCCCCCCATCCTAACAGGCCAGGGCTGCATGCTCGGATAAGGGTCTGGTTTGGATTTTAGGGGGACCCCCACGTCAATTATTTTTTAAAATTTGGCACAGGATTCCCCTTAATATCCAAAGCAGACCCGAAGAGCCTGGTTTGGACTGGGGGGGGGGGGGGGACGCACACACTTTTTTCCAGCGATTTCTTTGTATATTGCCGGGAACCAGAAATACATTACAGCCACAATTTTGTAAATGTCATTTTGCTCTGGCTATGTTCTACACCTCGCAGAGATGCGCCCTTTTACACACAGACTAAGGACACCCCCCAGGCACAGTATTTAAAGGAATTTTTCTTTTTTTCACTTTAAGCATTATTAAAATCACTGTTCCTGAAAAAACGATTGATTTAAAAAGTTTTTTTTTTCATTGATACATGTCCCCTAGGGCAGGACCCAGGCCCCCATACACTTTTTAGGGCAACAAGATTGCATATAAGCCTTTAAAATGAGCACTCTTTATTTTTAATGTTTGAGTCCCATAGACTTTGATGGTTTTCTGATGTTCGCCCTGAACTTTTTGTCTGTTCGCATGTTCTGATGCGAACCGAACAAGGCTGAAAAAGGAACAACGCAACAGGGTACTGGATTTGGATACAGGGCAAGATCAAGGATAAATGGCAACATAGTCTGGCAGCAACACGGCAAACAGGGAACAAGGCAGGAGTAGCCAAAACACTGAGACAAGGAGACAGAGCATAAGCATAAGCAGAATTTGAATACCTCCCAGCAGGTGTGGCCAGGTGTAGCTGATTGCTGGAACCTGCTGACTGCTGGGAGACACCTGCTGGTGGACACTGGAACTGCAGCAATTGGCCCAGAGCACCACACTGCCACCAGCAGATGAACTTGATCCTAACACTAGGACTTATAGTTTTTTTGTGTAGTCCCTATCATTAACACACGTCATGTCATAGGGTGAAATTGCTCATTTACTGTGCTGTATCTATGTAGAAATTCATTGTTAGAGTTTAAATACACCTTAAAAGTTAAATGGGTTGGAACCTAAAAAATATTTTGCATAGGCCTCACAGTTGTTTTTATACACTTCTGCCTTTAAATATCGTCTTTATAGCAGTTATTATTTTGCATGAATTGATTTAGATTTTTTTTTTCTATTTGTTGTAAATATTTTAATATGATGACTAATAATTGATATATACAGTAATTATTAGTATTATTGTGGCAAAAAGAAGTGCACTGACACGTGAAGAAAACAAGCTCTTCCAATCCAAACAAATTTCCGCAGCAACTTGTTTTTTTCCAGAGAGTAGCATTTGCTGGATCTCAGCTGATAACCTCCAACAGAGAACTTATGAATATTACAATGATCAGAAGACTCCAGAGTCCCCAATTCTCCTGTTATAGCAAGCATCTGGATGCTCCACCCATCCAGCTTATACTGTATGTCCAATCTACACCTTGGTGGCATCCAGCATATACTGTATTCTAGACCATTCCTTACAAAAATAATCTGTAGCAGGGAAAAAAAAAACGTCCTTCTATATGCAGATTAATATCACTAACTAAAGCTGGAGGGGTTCTGATTGACTGACCAAATCCTTTTGATCTTGTGGTTGTACGACATGAAAATAACCCTACCAGTAGTAATTGAAAATATCAAGTAAGGCCAACATTAGTGTTTTACAACCCTTGTTTCCAAGGACAGTAAGCATTTGCTCACTTGACCAATTAATATTTTTCTTGTTACAGTTTTCATTGGCCCATCGAATAGAGACAGCAAGAAAAGAGTCTGCCAATTCTTTTTTTTTTTTTTTTGAATTTGAAAGCTTTATTGGTATTTCACAATTACAGAGACAAATATCGACAATAAGCATTAGGTAGCTTACAACTTGTCAAACTTCACATACAGTTAGGTAATAACAAAACATGAATATTCACGGATACAACCCCGGGTGAAAAAGAAAAAAAAATTAAAAGATTAAAATTAAAATAGGGGGGCACCCCCCAGAGAGTCCCGAACCAACCCCCAGCACCCCTGGTGGGAACATACTGTGCTAGGAAGTGTTCCGGAATCCCCCCGGACCCCCCCCCGGGAAAAACCCACTCATTGAGAGTTAACCAGGAGCATTTCCCAGGATCGGGAGCGCCCTTGGACCCACTGTATGTGTCTTCAAAAAGCGAAACACCCTGTTGAGACAGAGAAAAAGAATGAAGAGAGAAAGGGGGAGAGGATGCGGAAAAAAAGAAGAAGTGAGGGGAGGCTAGAGAAGGAGCTAGATGGATACAGCTAGGAAAAAGAGAGAGGAAGGTACCATGGGAATCCTGCCCGGATTCGAATTGGTTCAAAGTGGGAGATTAAGGTACAGCCTCCAAGGTTCCCAAATCGCCTCGAATTTAGGAGAAGTATCCAAGATCGTATTTGCATACTTTTCCTGAGACATGATCCATGTAATCTTCCTCTTGGCCCGTTTGACTGAGACATATGGCTTTTTCCAGGCCTTGGCAATGGTGAGCTTGGCCCCCAGAAGAATAAAATGAGATAGTTTACCCAGGGTTTTCGAAAGACCAGCCGGTCTGTGGTTTAGGAGGGCAATCTCAGGTGTCTGCGGTATGGGATGGCCTGACACTTTCCGTAAAATGGAAAAGATTTTATTCCAGAAGCCCCTGATCTTGGGACATTCCCACCAAATGTGATAGAAGGTCCCCATGAGATGGCAATCCCTAAAACATAGCGGCGAGGAACCCGGAAACATGGTCGCGAGACGAGAGGGGACCAGGTACCACCGAGTAAATATTTTGACGCTAGCTTCCATCAGAGGAATATTCACTATTCCCCTAAAGGAGCTTAGGAAGTGGGAAAACCAAGTCTCCGCTTCCCACCTCAGGTCCAGGTCAGTTTCCCAGCTCCCGGCGTATGTTGGTTTCTCGGGGTAGTCTGTTAGTAAGGCATAAATGATCGAGATCCCTCCCTTTTGAGAAGTGATGTCTGAGCACCACCTCTCATAGGGAGTGACATCGTATGTATTCTGGGAATGCTTACACAGAGAGGTTAAGAAATGGTGAATTTGCTGGAATCTGAACCTCTCTGAGGGGGGCATCTCGAGCGACCCCAGGCAGTGGTCAAGGGTGATGGGGCCTGAAGCAGAGAGGAAGTGTCCTATTCTATATAGACCTTTATCCGTCCACCACTTAAAGGAGCGGATGTTTTGACCCGGTGGGAATCGGGGATTGTTAAAAATGTGCTGGAGAGGCCTAACTGTAGAGGCCAGCTTCGTGGTACTAAAGAGGTGATCACACAGGGTTAGCGAGTTGGAAAGCGTTGGGGATAAGATGGATGGCCTTGTCTTAGGAGCTGCCCATACCAAATAGTCTAGAGTATTGTTGGGGACCGCCTGTCTCTCTATCCCGACCCAATCCGGTCTATTGGACCTCGCGTAAATTATGGAAAACTGGGCTAGTTGTGCCGCTTGGTAGTAACGCCAAAGATTTGGAAGGCCAAGTCCACCCTGGGTACGCCGTCTCATGAGGACCTCTGCTGGACATCTATAGCCCTTATGACCCCAAACAAATTTTTTGATCCGGGCTTGGATTTTGAGTATCTGCGCCTTTTTGACGGGAATAGGCAGCGCCCTAAAATGATATAGTATTCTAGGTAGGAGGGTCATTTTAATTGTATTGATTCTGCCCAGCCAGGATAGGCCCAGTCTCTCCCAATTACACAAATCGCCCTCAATTCGTTTAAATAATGGGGGGTAATTAAGAGAGTATAACTGTTCGAACCCAGCTGCCAATTTCACACCCAGATAAGGAATCTGTTGAGATGACCACGGAAACGGAAACTGGGCCCTAATCTGATGAATCCGGGACTCCGGGACATTGATGTTTAGCGCCACCGATTTAGCTATATTGACCTGAAGCCCTGAGGCAGAGCCGAAATCCTGCAAGAGCTTAACTATGTGCGGGACCGAAACCAGGGGGGAGGAGATAAACAGCAGCAGGTCATCCGCAAAAAGCGCGCATTTATGGGTAACCGAACCGCTGTGCACCCCTCTGATATCAGGATGTTCCCTGATAGCGATGGCCAGAGGTTCGATGGCAATCGCGAAGATCAGAGGCGATAGTGGGCAGCCTTGTCTGGTGCCCCTGTGAATGCTGAAAGGCTCGGAGAGGAAGTTATGTAGTTTTATAGTGAAGACTCTAGTCCCACCTCACCCCCAGGTCGGGTTCTCCCGAAATAGGACAGTCAGCTGGACGTTTTTCGAAAGCTGTGACAGCTTACCAGAATGGAAAAACTCCAGAACCCATCTACCCCCAAACCGGGTTTTAAGAACGTGTAGGAATTTCGTAATATAAGGTTAGGGAGTCGGTGATATTTTGATGTATTGAAGGAGAGGCTCGGAAAGTC
>BLSH010473911.1:168038-180104 GCA_018402905.1 Glandirana rugosa | reverse complement strand
TGCCAGAGGGTCTTCCTCACCTTTTGGTCTTGAGGCCTAGTGTGCCTGTTGCTGTAATGAGGTCCGCCTGTTCTGATCGCGTCCGTGACTAGGCCGCAGCCGTGGCCTCGATTTTGGGCTGACCCCGGCGTCCGCCTCCAATCAATCCGGGGGGGTCCCGCTGAACCTCCGCTGCCTTCCCTGCATCAAGGGGCGCTTGGTCTGGGGTGGATGGACCCGGATGGCTGCTGGTTAGGGCATTTGGTGGCGGGGTAGCCCGGAGCTCCGCGATCAAGCAGCCATCACGGAGACCGGCGCATGCGCACTCGAGAGTCTGCCAATTCTTGATGACTACCCTTTTAATGTGTAATGGGTTGCTAACTGTCTATACATGTATATTCGTGAATATACACACACAAACATATACTGTGTGTATGTGTATGTATACAGTATCTCACAAAAGTGAGTACACCCCTCACATTTTTGTAAATATTTTATTATATTTTTTCATGTGACAACACTGAAGAAATTACACTTTGCTACAATGTAAAGTAGTGAGTGTACAGCTTGTATAACAGTGTAAATTTGATGTCCCCTCAAAACAACTCAACACACAGCCATTAATGTTTAACCACTTCAGATCCAAGCCATTTCTGGCACTCCTCTCCTACATGTACAAATCATCATTTTTTTGCTAGAAAATTACTCAGAACCCCCAAATATTATATATGGTTTTTTAGCAAAGATTCTAGGGAATAAAATGGCGGTTGTTGCAACTTTTTATGTCATGCGGTATTTGCGCAGCGATTTTTCGAACGCGTTTTTTAAAAAAAAAAAACATTTTTGTGAATTAAAAAAAAACAAAACAGTAAAGTTAGCCCAATTTTTTTCATAATGTGAAAGATGATGTTACGCCGAGTAAATAGATACCCAACATGTCACATTTTAAAATTGCGCAAACTTGTGGAATGGTGCCGAACTTTGGTTATTAAAAATCTCCATGGGGGGGCGTGGCCGGCGCGCACAGCGGATGGCAGCTTGAGCGAGAAGCTCCGGAGCCCTGAGGGAGAACGAAGCTACGACTACCATCACAGAGCACCGTTCCGCCGAACAACAAGCATCACCTCACAGCATAAAGCAGCGCCCACCTCGCGGGAATGTCTAGAAAGAGGCAGGGAGACTGTAGGCCAAAGAAATTAACAGCCTACTTCCACTGGCCGGAGAGCGGAGGAGGCCAAGATGGCGCCGGACACGCGGCCCCCTCCTCCGCACGAAAAAAACAACTCATATACCGACTTGCCGGATGCAGATGGAAGCGCTGGGGAACATTCTCCCGGCAACCGCTCACCAACACACAGCCCTCCATGCTCCAGCGCAGCAAAGGCGAGGATGAGGCTTGACTCAGCAGCCACAGAGGCAGGGGTAAGTCAAGAAACACTACCACATAAGGAGCTGCAATTCCCTATAGCCAGCTTCCCCACAAATAATCAGCCTGTTTTGGACACTCAACTAAAGGGCATGTTACTCTCTTTACACCGCTCCTTACATGCGGAATTCACTAACATCACACACCAATTTTCCACAGAACTCGCCAAAATGGGAGGAAGAGTAGACCTAATTGAACATGCAATATCAGACATCTCCACTACAGTGAACGATCTGATTGATGCCAATGAAGAGGGGGAGGAAGAACGACAATGGGTGCGTGCCAAATTGGCAGATTTAGAGGATCGTTCCAGAAGGAACAATGTGAAGCTGAGGGGGGTACCCGAAAATGTGCCCCCCTCAGAACTCTCACAATTCGCCGCAAAACCGTTCCACACACTAGTCCCCGAATTAACTGACATAGACCTCAGAATTGACCGCATCCACCGCCTACCGAAACCCACCTTCCTACCCCAGGAAACTCCAAGAGATGTGCTTTTCTTCTCCACCAAAGGACTGGTAATGCAGAAATCAAGATCTCTAGGAAAACTCCCAGACCCGTACTCAAACATTCAAATCTACTTGGACCTGTCTAAGTACACCCTAGACCTCCGCAGACAACTAAACACCATAACCAAGACCCTCCGCAACAACAACATACCCTACAAGTGGAAACACCCCACCAAATTGAGTGTGGACCGCAACGGAACGACATACGTGATCCCCACACTGGAAAAAGGGCTCCTTATGCTGAGAGAATGGAGCATTATCCCCGTACAAACTCCCCAAGATAAAACACACAACAACCCTGACAAAATCACACCACTATGGCAAACTCTACACAAAGGAAATAGAACCAGACACCGCTGATACCACCACGCCCATGGTGCTCTCCAAGGAAATCTACTATCTCCCTAGGCGGCCCCACCGCCGTTGTGCTGCTCTCCGATGAACTGCGTTCCCCCAATTCATGGAGATCAGCTGCTTTACTCTCATCTCCTAGATAATGTTTTGTTACCTTTTTGCCGTTGTTACCCAGTTAACCTTTGTCCTACCTTTCCCATGCATGAGCCTCAAAGACCAACTAACAACATCGAACCGGACCTACAAGAAGACCGAAAGATCCAAACAGCATCTCAATCGATCCATCACGAAGAACTGAAAATGAACTGTTCACCAAATGTGAGTACGGACTTCCACACACACCCCAAAACACCCTATGACACTTAAGATACTGTCACTGAATACCAAAGGCCTCAATCACCCTGCGAAAAGGGCATCACTATGACGCACCGCGTTACAAACGAAGTGCGACATACTTTGTGCCCAAGAGGCACACTTTCTAGAATCGGCTACACCTCCATGTCAACACAAACTGTTCCCACGGGTTTTCTTAGCCTCTGACCAAACCAAAAAAAGAAGGGGAGTGCTAATAGTGTTTCATAGAGACACTGACTTCCAGATCCAGGAACAAATAGCAGACCCAAAAGGGCAATATCTGATAATAACAGGCACAACAAAAGGATCCAAACTCACCATAACCTGCCTGTACGCTCCCAATACTCATCAACTGAGGTTCCTAAATAATCTGATGAAAAAAATCTGCAAATCCTGCCAAGGTTCCCTAGTTCTCTGTGGAGACTTCAATCTAATACCTGATCATAATATGGACACTACAAACCCAACCCCAAGACGCAAATCCCCAATGCAAAAATTTCTGACCACTCATAGTCTCTACGATGTTTGGAGGTGCCTACACTCATCAGAAAAGGATTATACCTACCACTCTGTACCTCACAACTCCTACACACAAATAGACTATTTTCTTGTGGACAAATGGCTACTCCAGAATACTCCTAAAGCTGATATAGGTCAAATCACGTGGTCTGACCACGCTCCGGTGAGCATCACTATCATAGTGTCGATGCAGAAACCCTCAACGAAACCATGGAGAGCAAGTACTAACATTATGAAAGACCCCCTGAACAAGAACAAGATACAGGAACATCTAAAATATTTCTTTCTACATAACAAGGGGACTGTTTCTCTATCATCCACCCTCTGGTTGGCCCATAAAGCCTACGTGAGAGGGCTATTATTACAGATGAGTTCTGTAGCAAAAAAAGAGGAAGACGCAGCGTCTAAATGAGTTAACAACAGAAATTAATGTGGTTGACTCTCTAAACAAAAAACACCCCTCCCACACTCACCAAATTAAGCTCCTAGCTCTGAGACTTGAGCTAAGATCTCTCCTACTAGACTCCTACGAGAAAACACACCGTAGACTCAAAGCCACAATGTACAATACGTCCAACAAAGCGGGGAAACTAATGGCCAATAGACTAAGAGGGCAGAGAATTAAAAATTCAATCCCACATATCCTTCATCCCCACACCAAAGACAAATTGACCAACCCCTTAGACATAGCAAACGCCTTTAGAGCATACTATGAAACCCTATACAACATAAAAGACGATTCGGCCTCACCACAACCTTCTTTAGCAGATATGCAATCGTTTTTATCACAAATAAATCTACCAACCCTTACAGAAGACCAACTAGGTGAACTGAATACTCCCTTTAGCACTTCAGAGATAGAACACACTATCAAACAACTCCCCTCAGGGAAATCCTCAGGGCCTGATGGACTCCCGGGAGAATATTACAAATACTTCGGCCACATTCTCTCGCCACACCTACTAAACCTATACAACGACGCTGCCTCTTCCTCCTCTCTACCTGATGAAATGTTATCTGCTACTATTATCACTTTACCCCAGGTAAGCCCCCAGACACACCCCAGAATTTTAGACCCATATCACTACTCAAAGTAGACCTAAAGCTTTATGCCAAAATGATAGCCAACAGAATATCCAAATACCTCCCATCCTTGATCAACACAGACCAAACAGGGTTTGTCCTAGGCAGACAATCATCAGACGCCACGAGAAGACTGGTGAACCTCATACACGCGGCAGGGACCAGTGGAACGCCTTCTCTGCTCCTATCACTGGATGCAGAGAAGGCGTTCAACAGAGTCCACTGGGGCTATATGAAAGAAACCCTCCTCAAATTTGGGTTCCAGGGTCAGATCCTATCAGCCATACTAACCCTATACACGTCCCCCTCAGCAAAAGTATATGCGGGAGAAATGCTCTCAGACCCCTTTCTCATAACAAACGGCACTCAGCAAGGTTGCCCGCTGTCACCACTCATCTTTAACCTAACTATCGAACCGCTAGCTGAAAAAATTAGAAAGTCTAGGATTATCTCAGGAATCCAGATAGGAGAATATAATCATAGGATAAGCCTATTTGCAGACGGCATTATCCTCATACTGTCCAATCCATACACATCCTTAAAAGACTTAAACTGCCTACTCCAACAATTTGGAAACATCTCCTATTATAAGGCCAATGTCACCAAGTCTTTTATCCTAGACCTAGGAGTTGACGGCACAACAAGAAATCTCATAACCTCAGAGCTCCCATTTCAGTGGGCGGATAAAGGAATAAGCTACCTAGGCATCACCCTAACAAGGCACACAAAAACCCTTCTGTCAAAAAACTGGGACAATCTCAAACACACTGTGGCCTCATCTCTGAACAACCTAGCGAAATGGGAATTCTCCTGGGTTGGGCGCCTAGCAGCCTTCAAAATGATGGTCCTCCCACAGATCCTATATCTCTTTAGAACCCTCCCCATTTCGCTCCCTAAGAACCGCATACGTCATATCCAATCAGCCCTCCAGCACTACATTTGGGCCGGGAAAAAACCAAGAGTGGCACAACACAAACTAATTAAACATAGACTAGCAGGAGGATCAGGGCTCGTAGACATAGCAGACTACCACACAGCGACTATTCTGGCGCAACTAAGAGAATGGTTCCTACCTAACACAACAACGAAATGGGGTGAAATTGAAAGACAAATCATACCAGGAAAACATTTAAAATACTGGCTATGCACTAGACATCCTAACTCCAAATTATCCAACACACTATCTCCCACAATCAAAGCAGCAGTTAAAGCATGGCAGAAACTCATATCAACCAAATGGAAAGACAGCCCTACCACTAGCTTGCACCTACCAATAGAAGCCCTTAAAACCCTAATACCAAAGTTTCAAACTAGAAACTGGCCCACACAAAATCAGATTAAGCTAGACTCACTTATGCACCAAGGTAAAGTCAAACCCTTCCAAACTCTCAACTCTGAACAAATATTCCCCCCTGACTCAATTTACCAATATATGCAAATAACCCACTGCCTCAATAACAGCCCGCACCTGTTCAGCCGCATACCCACCCGAGCAGCGCACTCTCACCCGACTCCCCAGGCACCAAAGGCATAACGATTTTCTATAATCTAGAAAAACAACACTTCACCCCCATGGAGACATTTAGTGACTGGGAAAAAGACCTAAACCACTCGTACACCAAAAGAGAATGGCAGGAGGCCTTAAAACTATCCTACAATAGTACAAAATGTGTGTCTTTATGGGAAACCACACAAAATATCTTACAAAGAAGATATCTTACACCAACCAGAATTGCAAAATTTGACCACAAGATGTCCCCAGAGTACTGGAGGAATTGTGGCATGCCAGGCACACTTCTCCACATTCTGTGGGACTGTCCCCAAATTAAAAGCTACTGGATCAAAATTTTCTCCATCATCTCACAAATCGCAGGAACCACCATAAATCCCCAACCAGATATGGCCCTTCTCAAGCTGAAGATAACTCACACCCACCACCCAACAAAAATAGTTAAAGTTCACATACTACTATCGGCCAGAAACATAATAACCCAAAATTGCAAAAACATAGCTCCTCCCGAAAGCTTACAAGTCATAAACCAAGTACAGACCCACTACACATTTGAGATGATCCTATCTGAAAACATAAACTACACCCTAGACATCTGGGACCCATGGTCCAAATGGTACAAACTGTTTGTTAAGCCATAAGGTTTCCGATATTAAAAGCCTAATTTGACTCATGCTTGCTCCCCCCTCCCTCCCTCTCCCCACACATACTACTCGCCCTCCCCATCCCATACCCCCACCTCACCCCCATCTTTCTTCCCTTCTTACCTGAGAAAAATAAAAAGGTTAAATTGCTATCTTATGCGTATGTCAATGCATGCATAATGTTTTGCTACATATATAGCCAACCAACTGGTTACTAGTTTGTATTTCTGTGATAAAACAATAAAAACGATTGAAACGAAAAATCTCCATAGGCGCTGCTTTAAACATTTTTACAGGTTAGGTGTTTTGAGTTACAGAGGAGGTCTTGGGCTAGAATTATTGCTCTCACTCTAACGCACGTGGCGATGCCTCACATGTGTGGTTTGGACACTGTTTACATACGCGGGCACGATTTACGTATGCGTTCGCTTCTGTGCGCGAGCTCGCAGGGAAGGGGCGCTTTAAATAATTTTTTTTTTATTTATTTCTTATTTTACTTTTATTTTTTTTTTATTTTTACACTTTCACTTTTATTTATTTTTTTTGTCTCTTTTATTCCTATTACAAGGAATGTAAACATCCCTTGTAATAGGAAAAGTGAGTGACGGGTCCTCTTTATGGACAGATGCAGGGTCTATAAGACCCTACATCTATCCTACAGGCTGGAAAGGCTGAGATCAGAAAAAAACAGACGATCTCAGCCTTTCCTTCCCCTTTAATGGCTGTTGTTTACTTCGGAGACCCGGAAGTGACGTCACGACGTGCGCCCGGGCCTCCAAGAGCCATAGAGATGTCCCTCGGAAATCTCTGGCTTCAAGATCCGGCGGCAGGCGATTCCTTCTCCCGGTCACCGATCGCTCAGGTGAGCCGGGAGAAGCACCGGAGGGCGGCGGGAGGGGGGGACGTCCGCTCCCGCCACCTGTAAGAACGATCAAGCGGCTGACCTGCCACTATGATCATTCTTACAGTGATGGGAATCGCCTGCTCTAAAAAATGATACCTCATTGATGCCTGCAGGTGCCGGCATCATTGAGATATCACCACTGAAATCCCAGGACGTCCATGGACGTCCTAAGGATCTGAAGTGGTTAAACCACTGACACCAAAAGTGAGTACACCCCTATATGAAAATGTCCAAATTGGGCCCAATTACCCATTTTCCCTCCCAAGTGTCATGTGACTTGTTAGTGTTACAAGGTCTCAGGTGTGAATGGGGAGCAGGTGTGTTAAATTTGGTGTTATCACTCTCACTCTCTCATACTGGTCACTGGAAGTTCAACATGGCACCTCAGGGCAAAGAACTCTCCTAGGATCTAAAAAAAAAGACTTGTTGCTCTACACAAAGATGGCCTAGGCTATAAGATGATTACCAAGACCCTGAAACTGAGCTGCAGTACAGTGGCCAAGACCATACAGCAGTTTAACAGGACAGGTTCCACTCAGTACAGGCCTCGTCATGGTCGACCAAAGAAGTATAGTGCACGTGCTCAGCGTCATATCCAGAGGTTTTCTTTGGGAAATAGGCATATGAGTGCTACCAGCATTGCTGCAGAGGTTGAAGGGTTGGGGATTCAGCCTGTCAGTGCTCTGGTCATATGCCGCACACTTCATCAAATTGGTCTGCATGGCTGTCATCCCAGAAGGAAGCCTCTTCTAAAGATGATGCGCAAGAAAGTCTGCAAACAGTTTGCTGAAGACAAGCAGACTAAGGACATGGATTACTGGAACCATGATAAACTTATTTGGTTCAGATGGTGTCTAGCGTGTGTGGTGGCAACCAGGTAAGGAGTATAAAGACAAGTGTGTCTTGCCTACAGTCAAGCATGGTGGTGGGAGTGTCATGGTCTGGGGCTGCATGAGTGCTGCTGGCACTAGAGAGCTACAGTTCATTGAGGGAACCATGAATTCCCACATGTACTGTGATATACTGAAGCAGAGCACGATCCCCTCCTTTCAGAGACCGGGCCACAGGACAGTATTCCAACATGATAATGACCCCAAACACACCTCCAAGACAACCACTGCCTTGCTAAATAAGCTGAGAGTAAAGGTGATGGACTGACCAAGCATGTCTCCAGACCTAAACCCTATTGAGAATATGTGGGGCATCCTCAAATGGAAGCTGGTGGAGCGCAAGGTCTCCAACATCCACCAGCTCCTTGATGTCATCATGGAGGAGTGGAAGAGGACTCCAGTGGCAATCTGTGAAGCTCTGGTGAACTCCATGCCCAAGAGGGTTAGCGCAGTGCTGTAAAATAATGCTGGCCACACAAAATATTGACCCTTTGGGCCCAATTTAGACAATTTCACTTAGGGGTGTACTCATTTTTTAGACATTAATGGCTGTGTGTTGAGTTATTTTGAGGGGACAGTAAATTTACACTGTTATACAAGCTGTACACTCACCCCTTTACAATGTAGCAAAGTGTCATTTATTCAGCGTTGTCAAATAAAAAGATATAATAAAATATTTACAGAAATGTGAGAGATGTACTCACTTTTGTGAGATAGTGTGTGTGTATATATATATATATATATATATATATATATATATATATATATACAGTATCACACAATAGAGAGTACACCCTCATATTTGTGTAAATATTTTATTATATTTTTTCATGTGACAACAAACTTTGCTATATATTATCATTTATGATTATCTTATCTATATAGATATAATTCTATTGCTATCCCTTCTTCTATGGGGATCTGGTTTGTGAGCCAGGAAGATATGTGATTGGAGGAGGCATTCCTGCACCCCTGATTTTTTTCTATTACATTATTAGGTATATTGGCACAGTGATTGACTATTGTCTTTTATATGTTTATGACAATTCATGTATGTATTGAATTACTGTTTCTTTTTTTCTTTTTGCAATGTGCTTTTGCATTGTACAATTATATTATATTATGTCTTTAAATCTACTTTGTTTATATTTTTGTTGTAGTATTCTTGACTTTGGTACAGTCCCCACTAGTCTCCTGAAGAAGCCCATGTTTTCATATGTGTATTACTAGCGTCTTTAACCACCTCCCGACCGCGCCATAGCCGAATGATGGCTACAGCGCGCCCCTAAAATGCCGGGAGGCCGCCAATAGATGTCCTCCCATTCGGCTTATGATGGGTGCGCTCCTGTCGGCGCCACGTGAGGGTGCCCGTGGGTCCGGTGGACCCGATGTCCGCCGGAGACCCGCAATCTCCTTACAGAGAGAAGGAACGGGGAACCACCGAAGTAAACACGGCTGTGAGGGGGGGCATGCCAGATCTACTGATCCCTGTCACTGGGATCAGTTAGATCTGTCATGCCCCTGCAAACCCCACCCTCCCCCCACAGTTAGAACACACCCAGGGAACACTTTTAACCCCTTCACTGCCTCCTGCAGGTTAACCCCTTCACTGCCAATTACATTTATACAGTAATCAGTGGATATTTACATTTCTGATCGCTGTGTAAATGTCATTGGTCCCAAAAAAGTGTCAAAAACATCTGACATGTCCGCCCCAATATCGCAGTCCCGATAAAAATCGCAGATCGCCGCCATTACCAGTAAAAAAAAAAAAAATAATAAAAACGCCATAAATCAATATCCATAGTTTGTAGTCGCTATAACTTTTGCGCAACCCAATCAATAAACGCCGATTGCGATTTTTTATTTTTACCAAAAATATGAGGAAGAATATATATTGGCCTAAACTGATGAATAAATGAGTTTTTTTATTTTTTATTTTTGGATATTTATTATAGCAAAAAGTAAAAAATATTGTTCTTTTTTCAAAATTGTCAGTCTTTTTTTGTTTATAGCGGCGGTCAGAAATGACGCAGAGGTGATCAAATATCACCAAAAGAAAGCTCTATTTGTGAGAAAAAAAGGACGCCAATTTTGTTTGGGTACAACGTCGCACGACCGCGCAATTGTCATTCAAAGAGCGACAGCGCTGAAAACTGAAAATTGGTCCGGGCAGGAGGGGGGTTTAAGTGCCCAGTAAGGAAGTGGTTAAAATCCAGGAACAGACAAGTCTGTCTCCACCCTTTTAAACTCAGTTTTGTATTTACTATGGATGTGGTGCCTTCATGGCTCCTCACCAGCCTTTAATACTCTCTAACTGTTATTCAAGCTGTACACTCACGACTTTACATTGTAGCAAAGTGTCATTTCTTCAGATTAGATTAGATTAGATTAGATTCGATTCAACTTTATTGTCATTACACATGTACAAGTACAATGCAACGAAAAGCAGTTTAGGTCTAACCAGAAGTGCAATAGTAACAAAAGCAGGATATACAGTTTTGCCTAATATAGGTAAATGAATATGTACATTAGCAAAAATTAAGAGATGGCAATGCAAGTTATTACATGTTAATGTTAGTATTAATGATAGTGCAAGTTATTACATATTTATAAGGTGCAGTAGTGACTGTAAGTGTGCAGATAAGCAGTTGATGAATTAGTCCCATAAGTTATGTACAGTGGTGTATAAATGACATCCGTGGGGGGGGGCAATGTGCAATGTATAAGCAGTTGTGGGGTTCAGAGGGATCAGCGGGGTACAGAGTTCAATAAAGAGACAGCTCTGGGGAAAAAGCTGTTCTTAAGTCTATTAGTCCTAATTTTGAGGCACCTGAAGCGCCTCCCGGAGGGCAAGAGAGAAAACAGTCTGTGAGCAGGATGAGAGAAGTCCTTGTAGATGTTGCGAGCTCGACGCAAGCAGCGTTTCCCCTGGACGTCCTCCATGGCTGGAAGGGTAGTCCCTGTGATGCGCTGGACAGTTTTCACCACCCGCTGCAGTGCCTTGCACTCTGCAACAGAACAGCTCCCATACCAGACTGTGACACAGTTGGTCAGGATGCTTTCTATTGCACAGCGATAGAAGTTCACCAGAATATCCGAGGACAACTGATTCTTCTTCAGTGTCCTCAAGAAGAAGAGGCGCTGGTGGGCCTTCTTAACTAAACTGGAGGTGTTTATAGTCCAGGACAGGTCCTCCAAGATGTGGGTCCCTAGGAACTTGTAACTGGGGACACGCTCGACATCCATTCCATTGATCTGAATGCTGTCGTGCGTGCCTCTTGACTCTCTTCTAAAGTCCACAATGAGCTCCTTTGTCTTAGATGTGTTAAGGAGCAGATTGTTGTCATTGCACCATGTGGCCAGGTGCTGAATCTCCTCCCTGTAGCCCCTCTCATCATTGTTGCTGATGAGACCAATCACCGTAGTGTCATCTGCAAACTTGATGATGGTGTTCGATCTGTTCACAGGCTTGCAGTCAGAGGTGAAGAGGGAGTAGAGGAAGGGGCTCAACAAACAGCCCTGTGGTACGCCAGTGTTGATTGTGGTGGTGTTTGAACAGATGGAGCTGGATTGGACTTGCTGGGGTCTGTTGGTCAAGAAGTCCATAATCCAATTGCAGAGGGAAGTGTTGATGCCCAGGTCTGCAAGTTTCACTATTAGCTTGGATGGTATAACCGTGTTGAAAGCCGAGCTAAAGTCCACAAACAGCAAGCGTGCATAAGTGTTCTTATTGTCCAGATGTGTTAGCACAGAGTGCAGTGCCATGGAAACTGCATCCTCTGTGCTCCTATTGCTGCGGTAGGCAAACTGGTGAGAGTCCAGGACTGACGTTCGGACACTTGTCTAGCTTGTGGTAGTAGTTCAAACGTCTACTGTGATGCCACTAACCAG
>BLSH010473911.1:156825-168028 GCA_018402905.1 Glandirana rugosa | reverse complement strand
GTGCTATAAAAATGCACTGATTACTGTGTAAATGTCAATGGCAGTGAAGGGGTTAACCTGCAGGGGGCGCGCTAAGGGTTAACTATGTTCCCTGGGCGTGTTCTAACTGTATGGGGGACTGCCTATCTGGGGAAGGGAAGTTATCACAGCCTTCACGTAAAGGAAGGCTGTGATCACAGCCCTTCCCCCTCACACAGAGCGGAGGTCCGTGTTTACATACACGGACCTCCGCTCATTCGCTCCGGGGGGGGCATCGCGGGTGGCCGGCGGCAATCGAAGCCACCGCACCCGCTCCCTGGCCCCCCTGGACACAGTGAGCGTGCGGGCGCGCCTCCGGCGGCGCGCGCGCGCTCACTATACACGTTCCCGCAGCCGCCGTCGTATGACGGCGATTTGCGGGAACGAGCCACTTTGCCGCCGTCAGATGCCGATTGGCGGTCGGCAAGTGGTTAAGAGATGGCAATGCAAGTTATTACATGTTAATGTTAGTATTAATGATAGTGCAAGTTATTACATATTTATAAGGTGCAGTAGTGACTGTAAGTGTGCAGATAAGCAGTTGATGAATTAGTCCCATAAGTTATGTACAGTGGTGTATAAATGACATCAGGGGGGGGGCAATGTGCAATGTATAAGCAGTTGTGGGGTTCAGAGGGATCAACGGGGTACAGAGTTCAATAAAGAGACAGCTCTGGGGAAAAAGCTGTTCTTAAGTCTATTAGTCCTAGTTTTGAGGCACCTGAAGCGCCTCCCGGAGGGCAAGAGAGAAAACAGTCTGTGAGCAGGATGAGGGAAGTCCTTGTAGATGTTGCCAGCTCGACGCAAGCAGCGTTTCCCCTGGATGTCCTCCATGGCTGGAAGGGTAGTCCCTGTGATGCGCTGGACAGTTTTCACCACCCGCTGCAGTGCCTTGCGCTCTGCAACAGAACAGCTCTCATACCAGACTGTGACACAGTTGGTCAGGATGCTTTCTATTGCACAGCGATAGAAGTTCACCAGAATATCCGAGGACAACCGATTCTTCTTCAGTGTCCTCAAGAAGAAGAGGCGCTGGTGGGCCTTCTTAACTAAACTGGAGGTGTTTATAGTCCAGGACAGGTCCTCCGAGATGTGGGTCCCTAGGAACTTGTAACTGGGGACACGCTCGACATCCATTCCATTGATCTGAATGCTGTCGTGCGTGCCTCTTGACTCTCTTCTGAAGTCCACAATGAGCTCCTTTGTCTTAGATGTGTTAAGGAGCAGATTGTTGTCATTGCACCATGTGGCCAGGTGCTGAATCTCCTCCCTGTAGCCCCTCTCATCATTGTTGCTGATGAGACCAATCACCGTAGTGTCATCTGCAAACTTGATGATGGTGTTCCATCTGTTCACAGGCTTGCAGTCAGAGGTGAAGAGGGAGTAGAGGAAGGGGCTCAACAAACAGCCCTGTGGTACGCCAGTGTTGATTGTGGTGGTGTTTGAACAGATGGAGCTGGATTGGACTTGCTGGGGTCTGTTGGTCAAGAAGTCCATAATCCAATTGCAGAGGGAAGTGTTGATGCCCAGGTCTGCAAGTTTCACTATTAGCTTGGATGGTATAACCGTGTTGAAAGCCGAGCTAAAGTCCACAAACAGCAAGCGTGCATAAGTGTTCTTATTGTCCAGATGTGTTAGCACAGAGTGCAGTGCCATGGAAACGGCATCCTCTGTGCTCCTATTGCTGCGGTAGGCAAACTGATGAGAGTCCAGGGTTGATGGCAGAGAGTCATTCAGGTGTGCCAGGACCAGCCGCTCAAAACACTTCATGACAATAAGTGTCAGAGCTACAGGGCAGTAATCGTTCAGATACTTTGGGGTGGAGTGTTTTGGCAAAGGCACGATGGAGGTGCTTTTCAAACAGGTTGGCACAGCTGCTTGGGCAAGAGACAGGTTGAAAATGTCTGTGAAAACCCCAGCGAGCTGCTCAGCACATGTCTTGAGTACCCGACCAGGGATGTTGTCTGGTCCAGCGGCCTTGTGCGCACTGATCCGGCTCATTGTGCTGCAGACATCTGTGGTAGAAAGTGTGATTGGTGGATGGTCAGGTGAAGTTTTGAGCTTGATAGTGTTTGATGTATTGCCCCTCTCAAAACGCGCATAAAAGTCATTAAGCTCGTTCAAGAAGCGGACATCCGTGTTCGTGGGGGTGGAACGGGTGGATTTGTAGTCACTGATGGTTTGGATTCCCTGCCACATGCGTCGAGGGTAGGAGTTGGAGAAGTGCTCCTCTATCTTTAGCTTGTAGCAGTGCTTGGCCTCTTTGATGCCCCTCTTCAGATTAGCTCTGGATGTGCTGTAGGCCTGTGCATCCCCTGATCTGAAAGCAGTATTGCGTGCCTTCAACAGGAGGCGCACGTCCCTGTTCATCCATGGCCTCTGATTTGGATATGTGGTGATCTGCTTCCAAGTAGTGACACTGTCTATAGTGGAGTGGATGTAATTCAATACAGAAGAGGTGTATCGGTCAATATCAATGTGAGAGCCACTGGTGGCCTGAGAAGCAAATGAACTCCAGTCCGTGTGTAAAAACCTTTCCTGGAGTGTAAAATCTACCCCCGCAGGCCACACTTTGATGGTCCTTACAGATGGCTTCACACGATTGATGAGGGGTGCATATTTAGGGGTGAGGAACAAAGAAAGGTGATCCGATTGTCCTAGGTGGGGGAGGGGGGTTGCGACATAGGCTCCAGCCATGTTTGTGTAAACGTGGTCTAAGGTTTTGTTCCCTCTGGTGTGGCAGGAAACATGTTGGTAGAATTTGGGGAGCACTGCTTTTAGGTTTGAGTGATTAAAATCACCCGCAACAATAAACGCAGCATCGGGTTGGGCGGTCTGTTGTTTACTGATGGCTGCATGACGTTCTTTCATAGCAAGCTTGGCATCAGCGTCCGGGGGAACATAGGCTGCTGTTATAATGTTCGAAGTGAACTCCCGTGGCAGATAAAACGGTCTGCATTTAACCATAAGAAACTCAAGGTTGGCTGAACAATGACTCATGACAGTAGCAAAGTTTGTGCACCAAGCTTTGTTAATGTAAATGCACAACCCCCCACCTCTTGTCTTACCGGAGCCATCCTGTGTCCTGTCCGCCCGGAGTGTGTGGCGTCCTGCTAGCTCGATGATATTGTCCGTTATGCCGCTGTGTAGCCATGTTTCCGTGAAGATAAAAACATTGCAGTTCGAGAGTCTCTTATTGTATGTTAGGTTGAGTCGAATCTCTTCCATTTTGTTCACCAGTGATCGTACATTGGCGAGGAAAATGCTTGGTAAAGAGAGCCGGTGCAGTGTTAGCTTTAGCTTAGCTCTTATTCCTCTACGCTCTCCTCGCTTTTGTTTGCGATCTCGACGGCTCCGGCGTGCACCTCCGCCTGGCCGGGCAGGCTGACTCACCACAGGTATTCTGGCGATCTCAAGAAGGAGTTGAAGATTGTCAATAAAAACGTTCGGAATTCACAAACCAATATCCAAAAGCTCTGTTCAGACCCAAGATGAGCAAGAGAAGTACCGCAAAATCTGGAGAGACCCGGGCCTCGCGATCTGCTCACGCCGCCATCTTGAGCATTCAGTGTTGTCACATGAAAAGATAGAATAAAATATTTATAAAAATGTGAGGGGTGTACTCACTTTTGTAAAATACTGTATATTGTGATGTTTGGGGGTTATTTAGCTTAAGTGTAGAGTCCACACCAGTTGTGCCATTTAAGGGCTTGTTGGTCCCCATTTTATTAAAGGAAAATAAAAACACAGTCCATCTGGGATTCCCATTAAGGGGTTTCAACTTCACACAACAATAATTTAATAATAAATGAAAAATACCAAACCACCTTGCTCTCTGGTCAGAACTGCTGCTCAGGCTTTGGCCTCGGTCCTCTTAACCCTGTAACCGTGTCCCTGTTTGGTACACACTCTGTGCCTCTGCTGGCAATCTTTTCCAGCTTCCTTGCTGCTGCAGCCCACTGTCAGCTCTAACAGATTGTACTGTGCAGACATGCATGCTTCTCCTTTGCACACCAGGACTCCTCGGGAGGGTGGAGCCCAGAGCCTTGGTCCTGTCTCTGCTAAAAGACCCACACACACCTGAACAATCAGTGTGCTGGCTATCTCTAAATCCTGGTGCCAGGATTGGATATTTCTTCCCAACCAGAACGCTGCAAAATCTCCAGGCTCCAGGTACCAAACCAGATTTTACAAACCACAGAGTAAACTGAAACACAGATTCCTACAAAACTACACAATCATCCTGTTTGACAATCCTGGGTGACGTACCCCATCACAGTTAACTGTACTGTCACAATATATATACAGTTGTAGCACCCTTGCCCTAAATAGGGCTGCTGGTAAATGTGGTCGTGCTGGGTGGTAACCAGCCTGGCAAATTTGTAGTCTTTGATCAAATGGTTTTCTCCTAAGCTTAGGTTTAACTGTGGTTTCTCCATTTTGTCAATAGGTGGCACTGTTACCTTTGGCATTAGTATTATGAATTACAGTGAATTCAGGTTGTGAGAGTATACTTCTCTCAGTCAATCAGCAGGAGTTTCTTTGGCTGCTGGGTAAAGATATTTATTCAGAGAGAGTCAGGTGATTGGAGTTCTTTCCACCAGGCTGCTGCTTTGGTGGGTGTTTGTGAAGCAGCAGCCAAGGTGTAGGCCTGAAACTTGGGGTCTAACCTTGAGTAAAGGGGCCTCAGCCTGAGGAGAGCCTGATAATTGCTGGGAGGCAATGAAGAATAAGTTGCCAAAGGGTCAACAACTCTTGTTGCTGGAGGCAGGTGTAATTAGATGGCGTTCTGAAGGAATACCTGAGGAGACTGTTCATCAGCCAAGGACTGTGAAGTGACTGGGAAAGCTTCAGGAGAGAACTCATCCAGGAAGTATAGTGGGTAGCTTTGAGCAAAGCTTGAGGAATCTAGCGGGTAGCTGTAAGCTAAGCTTGACAATCTATAGTGGGATACTGTGAGTAGAGTTGTGCGGACACCTGGATGTTTGGGTTCGTCTGGTTCGGCCGAACTTTGTGGAAAAGTTCGGGTTCGGTACCGAACTTCACCCGAACTTGACCCCGGACCCGAACCCCATTGAAGTCAATGGTGACCCGAACTTTTGGGCACAAAAGTGGCTGTAAAAAAGTCCTGGAAAGGGCTAGAGGGCTGCAAAAGGAAGCAAAATGGGGGGTAAGGAATAGGACAAGTGCCCTACAAACAAATGTGGATAGGAAGTTAACTTAAAATCACAAAAGAAAAAAAAAATGGGAGGAGGAGGCGATGTGGAGTAGAAGCCTAGAGGTTGATGTGACTGTGGCAGTGTAGGTGGAAGTGGCGGTGGTGGAGGAGGAGGAGGTAGCCAACACTGTCATTTGTTTGTTTGTTTGTTTTTTTTTTCTAATTGGGGTAGCCTCCAAAATATTGAGACATATTTAAAAAAAACAAGTATACCAATGGCTGTGTGAGGCCGGTCTAAATGTCTATTCTGCACAAGGTACAGACAAGTCTTGTGGGATCCATGCCTGGTTCATTTTAATAAACCTTAGCCTTTCCACGTTGGCTGTGGACAGACGGCTGTGCTTGTCTGTGATAATGCCCCCTGCCGTGCTAAACACAATTTCAGAGAATACACTGGCTGCAGGGCAGGCCAGCACCTCCAAGGCATAAAGGGCAAGCTCAGGCCATGTGCTCAATTTGGAGACCCAGAAGTTGAATGGGGCAGACCCATCAGTCAGTACGTGTAGGTGTGTGCACCCATACTGTTCCACCATGTTGCTGAAATACTGCCTCCTGCTAAGACATTGCCTATCAGCTGGTGGTGCTGTTTGTTGTGTCGGGCTGCTGACAAAACATTTCCACATTTCGGCCATGCTAACCCTGCCTTCTGAGGTGCTGGTGGTGCCACAGCTGCATTGATGACCTCTTCCTCCTCCTCCGCCTTCGCCTTGTGCTTCCACAGAGCCCCCTGTGTCATTTGGGAATGCCCTCAGCAGCGCGTCTACCAGCGTGCGCTTGATGTCGCGCATCTTTCGACCATGCTCCAGTGAGGAAATTAAGGACGGTATGTTGTCCTTGTAACAAGGATTCAGCAGGGTGCCCACCCAGTAATCGGCACAAGTTAAAATGTGGGCAACTCGGCTGTTGTTGAGCAGGCACTGCAGCATGTAGTCGCTCATGTGTGCCAGGCTGCCCAGAGGCAAAGACAAGCTGTCCTCTGTGGGAGGTGTATCAGCGGTGTCCTCTGTATCCCCCCAGCCACGTTACAGTGATGCCCAGGAGCTGCGTTGGGTGCCACCCGGCTGTGAACATGGTTCCTCCTCTTCGTCATCATCATATTCCTCGTCCTCCTCATCCTCCGGAACTGTGCCCTGGCTTGAAATTTTTTTGCCTGGTCTATGCTGGTGCAGGAACCCACCCTCTGAGCCACTTGTGAATGATTGGCCTGATAACCGTGGAAATGACCCCTCTTCCTCCTCCTCTTCCTTCTGTGCCACATCCTCTTCCATCATCGCCCGAAGTGTTTTTTCAAGGAGACATAGAAGTGGGATAGTAACGCTGAGAACAGCGTCATCGGCACTGGCCATGTTGGTGGAGTACTCGAAACACCGCAATATGGTACACAGGTCTCACATGGAGGCACACTCGTTGGTGGTGAAGTGGTGCTGTTCCGCAGATCGGCTGACCCGTGCGTGCTGCAGCTGAAACTCCACTATTGCCTGCTGCTGCTCGCACAGTCTTTCCAGCATGTGCAAGGTGGAGTTCCACCTTGTGGGAAAGGTGCATAGGAGGCGGTGAGCGGGAAGGCCGAAGTCCCGCTGCAGCGCAGACAGGCGAGCAACAGCAGGGTGAGAACACTGAAAGCGCGCACAGACGGCCCACACTTTCTGCAGCAGCTCTGACATATCCGGGTAGTTGTTTAGAAATTTCTGCACCACCAAATTCAGCACATGCGCCAGGCAAGGGATGTGCGTCAAACCGGCTAGGCCCAGAGCTGCTACAAGATTTCGCCCATTATCGCACACCACGAGGTCAGGCTTGAGGCTCAGTGGCAACAACCACTCATTGGTCTGTTGTGCAATGCTGGTTCACAGCTGCTGCACAGTGTGGGGTTTATCCCCCAAACATATCAGTTTGTAAAACAGCCTGCTGTTGTTTCCCCCTGGATGTGCTGAAGTTGGTGGTGAAGGTGTTACGCTGAACTGATGAGGAGGTGGTAGAGAAGGAGGAAGCGCAGTAGGAGGAGGAGGCAACAGGAGGCAAAGAGAAATGCCCTGCAATCCTCGGTGGCGGAAGGACATGCACCAAACGGCTAGTCGCCTCAGGCCCACCCACCACTACATTTGCCCAGTGTGAAGTTAGCGAGATATAACGTCCCTGCCCGTGCTTACTGGTCCACGTATCAGTGGTTATGTGGACCTTGCCACAGATGGCGTTGCGCAGTGCACACTTGATCTCGTCCCCTACTTGTTTGTGCAGGGAAGGGATGGCTCGCCTGGAAAAATAGTGGTGGCTGGGAACCACGAACTGTGGGACAGCCTCCACCATAAGGTTTTTAAAACTGTTCGTGTCCACCAGACAGAATGACAGCATTTCAAAGGTCAGGAATTTTGAAATGCTGGCATTCAGGGCCAGGGATCGCGAGTTGAGTAGGGGGGTACATCCTCTTTCTCTGCAGTGTTTGGGAGATGGAGAGCTGTAAGCTTATATGGGACCGTGTGGAAATGCTTGGGGACGGTGGCAGACATGGTGGCATTGCTGTCACATAGTCTGTTTGCTGGGTGGTAGGTGACACTGGCACTGTAGAGGTGGAGGAAGAGGCCGAGGCAGCAGCAGAAGAGGAAGCAGGAGGAGGCTGAGACCTTTCTTGGATTTTGAGGTACTTATTCCACTGCAGCAAGTGCTTTGAATTTAGATGCCTGGTCATGGAGGTTGTGCTCAGGTTTAGAACATTTGTGCCTCGCTCCAGCCTCTCATTGCCCAGTGTGCAAACCACTTGTGTCTTGTAGTCAGTACATTGTCTGAAGAATGTGAAAGATAGTGGTGTATCCTCGCGCTACTATGAGACCTCTATAGTGTTGAGAGGTTGCTGCTGTACCTACTATATGACAATATAGAGAAATAGTGGCTAAGAGGAGAATGGTACTGCGCAGCCTCAGGTAATGTCCGTATGTGTCAACCCTTTCAGTGATATTGTACAAATAGTGAAATGACTAAAAGTATTCTGTAAAAGTTCACTTAAAATATAACTTATAAATATAAAACATTCAGCATAGGTGCATAAAACCTGTGACACATAGATCTTCAATATAAAATATACATATTCATAAAATATATGAACCAAAAAATGGTGTAGTAATATCGATATTATCTCGGTAGAACAGGGATAAACATATAAGAATAAAAATGTGTATCAAAAGTCCTTGTAACATAAATAAAGTGCTTGTAGTGATATTCCAGTGACTTGTGCTCAGATAGTCCATAAAAACATTTGTGCTCCAAACAGGTGAAGAAAGCCTCTTTTGCAGGGGGGTAGGTGTATTAACCCAAAAGGATTCCTTTATAAAGTGCTTCAAGCGGGTAAGTGCTCATAGAATGCTCACCTCTATGGCTTGGGGTATGTACGCATCAAGGTATCTTTTGCGGGTTCCGTTCGATCGTCCCACGCTCCCTTGTTGCTGATCCTGATCTTCATCAACGCTCACAAAGTCCAATCAGTCGCTATCCTTTGAGTTGTATAAACTCAATACCACTCAGGAAGGGGGGAAGATAAAAAGGCTTCCATAGTGTAGTATTTTAAAAGAAATACTTTATTGTATCCAACCAAAAGGATTTTCAACAAAAAATATAAAAACAGCTTATCAAACAACACAGTTACCGAGATATACCGAGATAATATCGATATTACTACACCATTTTTTGGTTCATATATTTTATGAATATGTATATTTTATATTGAAGATCTATGTGTCACAGGTTTTATGCACCTATGCTGAATGTTTTATATTTATAAGTTATATTTTAAGTGAACTTTTACAGAATACTTTTAGTCATTTCACTATTTGTACAATATCACTGAAAGGGTTGACACATACGGACATTACCTGAGGCTGCGCAGTACCATTCTCCTCTTAGCCACATTGTCTGAAGAACTGCCACACAGGGGAATGCCTTTGAGATGCCTTTGGTGTGCTAGGTCCCTGGGTGCTGTGGGTAGTAGCAGGCATACTGTCTAGGGGACGCTCACTCCACTTTTGCAACCTGCTTCCTCTTTTGCTGTGCTGGTGCCTCTGTGCGACCACCACCTCTTCCTCCAAACTGCACACGTCACTCGCATGACCTTCATTCCATGTGGGGTCTAGGACCTCATCATCCTCCACATCATCTTCCACCCACCCTTCACCACTGCCCTCCTTGTCAGTCTGCACACTGAGGAAAGCCGCAGCAGTTGGCACCTGTGTTTCGTCATCATCAGAGACGTGCTGCAGTGGTGTTTCCATGTCCTCATCCTGCAACAGAAGTGGTTGGGCATCGGTGCACTCAATGTCTTCCACTTATGGGGCAGGGCTATGTGGATGGCCCATGGAAAGCACACTAGCACAGTCATCAAAAAGCATAAGAGACTGCTGCATGACTTGGGGCTCAGACTACTTGACTGATTTACAAGGTGCTGAGGTGAAAGACAGATGGCCATGGGGTTCAGGTGCCAACTCTGAGCTTTCAGCAAGGGACCGGGTGGGAGACAATGTGAAAGAACTGGAGGCATTGTCAGCCACTCAATCTACTATCGCCTGTACTTGTTCTGGCCTCACCTTTCGTTGAGCGCCATTCGGGCCTACCATATAACGTTGAAGGTTCTGTCGGCTACCTGAGAAAGGTGTTTCACTTGTGTGTGTAGCTGGCACAGATCGACCACGTCCTATCCTTGCAATAGTAGCTTCAGCAACACCACCAACACCAGCAGCACCAGCAGCACCACGACCACGTCCCTTATTTGACTCTCTCCTCATTCTGGACACAAATGTACAATGTAGCACTAATTATTAATACTAAAAAAAAAAAAAAAAAATAGAGCAGGGGGCGGGGCCAGCCGACACAGGAAGCAACTGGAATGGCAGAGATGAAGATCCCCTGGGGAAGAAACAAGGCAGAATTACGCTTTCAAGGTGCACAGTAAGAGCTCTATGTTTGGGCTGCTTGAGCCACCAAAGTTTGTTTAAAACTGAAATTCAACTTCCGGTTCCGGCGCCTCATGGCTTAGCTGCACGTCGACTTAGCTCCCGCAGTAAGCCTCGAAAATCTCTATAAAAAGCCACCCCACCAGCACTGAGCGGCTACAATCAACACCTCGCCCGTCCCCGCAGGTTCGTGGAGCCGCGGATCCTGGGCAGGCCGCGCCGCCTGTCGTGGCGGGCACGTCGGGAGGAACGTTCGCGCACGGAACGTTCGCACAAGAAGGAACGGTCGCATCAGGAGGAACGGTCGTACCCGGAACGATCATGCCACAACCTTCGGACTTTGCAACGACCGCGGGTTTGCAGAACACAGAACTGATTGCCCAAGCTGTGGCTGCTCTTTTAGCTCCCCAAATTGAATCCGCAGTCCAAAAAGCAGTACAGGCAGGAATGGCCCAACTGCACAAAGACCTGAGGGAGCAAGCCAACAGGCTTACTGAGGCCGAGCAGAGAATCGCACATGTGGAAGAGGAACTGTACCACACGCAAGATTCTGACAGGGCCCAAGATACACAACTACGATGGATAACGGAGAAACTCGAGGATCTCGAGAACAGATCCAGGAGGAGCAATTTGAGATTCATAGGGATCCCCGAGTCAATCCACCCCTCAGCTCTTCCTCAATTCTGCGCGGTCAAGATCCCGGAAGCTCTAGGACTAAGTAGCAGTTGAACCGTTACCGATGAATCAGGATCTCGAAGGCCCTAGAACTGGCGCGTCTTAACTCCTTCTCGACTCCCCACCTAACTGAGCCCCTAGGGATACTTAGAGTTTAACGAGGAGGACCTAGACAAGAGCTCTAGGAGCTCAAAGAGGCAATAGGTAGCATCAACACATAGAACCCGGGACAGTCTTAGAACGCACACCATGTCAAGGAGAAGGTGTACACGCTAAGAGACGAGCCGGAGTCATTCGGACAACCGAACGAGGGAGTCCAGAAACACGTCAACCCGGTAAGGACGGACATGACGAA
>BLSH010473911.1:130290-140535 GCA_018402905.1 Glandirana rugosa | reverse complement strand
GTTAATTAATACTTTTCAGACCCATTTTGAAGATGATCTCCATTTTTGCATTTTTTATGTTTTTATTTTTTAAAAAATATTTAAAGTTATTTCCCTGTCCCCATTTCTTTGTAGGTCACTTGTCCCACCCTTACCCACATTTCCTTCCTTTTGCAGACCTCTAGGACCTTCCAGGACTATTTTACAGCCTTTTTTGTGCCTAAAGGTCCGTGTCCCCATTGATTTCAATGGGGTTCGGGGTCCGGGAGAAAGTTCGGGTTCTGTCCGGACCCGAACCCGGACTTTGTCCCGAAGTTCGGCCGAACCAGCAGAACCCGGACTTCTAGAAGTTCGCTCATCTCTACTTAAAGGCCCCTTTCTGTTGCTGTCTGCCTAGTTCTATTTTTGTCTAAGGAGTCTGCCAAGTTGCTATTGCCTGTGTCCTGTGTCCTACCCCTTTCTCCCTCCGTTCCTTTTAAGATAAGTAAAACTCTCTTTGTTCATTTTTAAAAGTGACTGGCGTCTATCTTTCCACCTTGCACCACACCCACCATGCCTAGTAACCTGCACCCTGAGGAGGAATGTCAGCCCTCCCTTACTCTGGGGGTCACCACTAGGCCTCTGGAGGTTGGGGGGGGGGGCGCTACACAGTATATCATAAATTAAACACACATTGTACAGTACATTTAATATTCTTACTGGAATATGTCTATTTTGCTTTCACATATTTGATATTATGTGGCTGCTTGCCTCAGAGCACAATACATTGTGAATGTACAGAATGTAGATTGCATTATGCCTGTCAAAGATCTGCATTTTTTATCAAACATTATAAAATTACTTATTTTTTCCTTGAGCTACCAGTTATATAAATAAACACTATAATACCCTTCTTTTAGAATTCAACTAAGAGAGTATCAATTGTAACCCTTCAGCTCCACCCCAAGCTCTTCACCAGTGCTGAAATAAATAGTTAATTGGGGCTCAAGTTTTACAAACTAAGCTACTTCTTAAAAGCAAATGAGTACTTTTGCAGAAAAAAATGTCAAGACAATGCTTAATATGTATTGATTCCACATTAAACGGGTTCATTACAATTAATCTGCGTATTCTAATTGACTGGAACACTGAAAGTGACTGCATTTTGGCTCTTGTTATCCTTAACAATCCATTTGACATGATTTCCATAATCATGCACATACACAGGCATAGTGCAGAGAAATTACATTACAGTAATAACAGCTTTAATTATTACTTACATAATTATCAAATGAGCTGTACTATTATGTTATTATCATTTAATGCACAGAAAACCTTAGTACAGCTTTATGCATAATTAAAATAATTTACAATATTGTTTAGGAGAATATACTTGCACTGCATAAAAGAAAGAAAAAAATTATCTTAATAATCAAAAAATAAAACATTTTGTAAAAACACATAGTCCAAGTTTTTACCAGAAGACAGTTATATCTTAATGAAACACAAATTAAAAGCTATCATAAATGTTTTAGGATTTTATAATGTAAAGCTAAACCCATTTGGAAACTGAATTCATTTGTGAATTAGAGCACATACTGTAACTGGAACAACACGATTGAATTCATTTGTGAATTAGAGCGCATATTGGAACAATGCATGCCAGGAGAACATTTACTTTTCTCCACTGAAAAAGTATTCAAATACATTTTTTTATTTGCTGAAAGGCATAATATATTTAATTAAAAGATAATGCACTGTCTTGAATAAAGATTTGTATATATGTGTGCATTGTAGTTTATTAAGCAGTAACAGAGCAAAACAGGCACAAAAACAAAAGCAGCTGCTGCTGTCCTCCGCCGCCTCTACACTGAGAACTGAGCAATCAAAAACTGCTGATTGCTCAGTTTTCGGTATTCAATCTGCATAGAGCTGGTGACTATCATGTGTCTCTGCTCTACCACTCCAGCACTTACTGAAGCTTCCAGTCTAGGCATCTGGGTGGATCCCGACAGTAAAGTTGGGATCTTTCCAGAGCCTGGACTGGCTGTCTGAAGCCAGCTGACAGCAAACTTTAGCCCAATGTTGGCTGAAATAAGGCCACAGGAATGCAGAATGAAGTGCACTCTTGTGAGCCATAGAAGAACTAGGGTCAAAATAGCTTTGGCCATACTTCTGCTTTAACCACTTTCCAACCGTGCTACAGCTGAATGGCGACTATTGTACAGCTCAGCCAGCCTGTTGTGGTAGGGCTTCATATAATGCTCCCCCGTGATCGCACGGGCAACACACTCTGTGATCGTCTGTGATCCCTGTGTCCTGAAGACACAGCTGATCACATATCGGGGTAAAGAGCCAATCAGTGGCTCTTTACCACGTGATCAGCTGTGTCCAATTACAGCAGATCACGATGTAAACACAAGCCGGTTGTTGCCTTTCCTTTCCTCACACTGTCAGAGTGAGGAGAGGAGAGCTGATAACTGGCTTGTGTAAAAGGGACATTTACACTGATAATCAGGGCACACCAGTGCTGCCAATCAGTACCCACCAGTGCTGTCAATCAGTGCCCATCAGTGCTGCCAATCAGTGCCTCCTCATTAATGTCACCAATCAGTGCTGTCTATCAGTGCTCATCAGTGCCGCCTATCAGTTCCCATCAGTGCCGCTTATCAGTGCTCTTTAGAGCCCCCTATCAGTGCCCATCAGTGCCACATACCAGTGTCCACCAGGGCCCCTTATTAGCCCACCACCCACCTCATCAGTGCCCATCAGTGCTGCCTCATCAGTGCCCATCAGTGCAGCCTATCAGTGCTCTTCAGTGCAAGGAGAAAAATGGCCTGTTTGCAAAATTTTAAAACAAAGTATGAAAAAAAAATGTCTTCAAAATTTGCTGTCTTTTTTGTTTATTTAGCAAAGAATAATAAAAAAAACTAGTGGTGATTAAATACCATCAAAAGAAAGGTCTATGTGTGTGAACAGAATTATAAAAATGCAGAAAAGTGCACACTAGGCAAGTGGTTAACCAATTCCAGTCTGGGGCAATTCGGACATTCCTCTCCTTCATGGAAAAATCAACAATTGTTTGCTAGAAAACTACTTAGAACCCCCCAAACATTACATATTCTTTTAAGCAGATCCCCTAGAATAATATGGTGGGCATTTTATATTTTTATGTCTCACAATATTTGCATAGCAGTTTTTCAAACGCAATATACACTTTAATTAATTTTAATGCACAAAAACACAATATAATACCCACATTTTTGGAAAAGTATAAAGGATTATGTTATGCAAAGTAAATAGATACCAAATATTTCAAGCTTTAAAATTGTGTACGCCAGTGGAATGGCGCCAAACTACAGTACATAAAAATCTCCATAGGTGACCTTTTAAAAGCCTTTACAGGTCACCAGTTTAGAGTTACATAGGAGATCTGGAGCTAAAATTATTGCTCTCGCTCTAACTTTCCCAACAATACCTCATATTTGTGATGTGATCTGCGTTTACATATGCATTCAACATTGACATGTGTGTTTGCATTTGCGTAAGAGCATGGGGGAAGGGGGGATGCTTTACATTTATTTTATTATTTAATTTATTTACCTTTTTTTACACTGTCCCTTTAATTTTTTTAATCATTTTTATTTCTATCACAAGGGATCAACAACATCCCTTGTGATAGCATGGGCCATGCCAGGTCCTCTTTATAAAGAGATCTATTAAACCCCCATATCTCTCCTCTGGCTTCCAAAGTATCTGATCAAACCAAGATCGGTTTGATCAGAAGCTTTCTCAAGCCAGTCATTTACATGAAACTGAAACTGGAAGTGACAAAATCCTTGTTGCTTCCAGTTTCTGACATCACAAAGTGGGAAGAACAACATCAGTTCCTTTCTCTGTGTCATGGGAAGTGGATACTGTTGATCATATCTTTTCCAGGCTCCCTGATTGGACTGGAGAGCCCCGTAAAGGCAATGGTGAAGGGAGGGAGGACCCTCTTCTACCTACTGTAAAAGTAATCCAGCTGCACAGTAGGGAATTGGCTGTGATGCCGCAAGGCTTCACTGCCAGTTTTCCTTACAAGCAATGGTGGCGGCAGCACCCAAGAGCTGATGGTAAAATCCTCTGGGGTGCCAACATCGCTGGATTCCTGGATAGGCAAGTGTCCTAATATTAAAAGTCAGCAGCTACAGTATTTGTAGCTGCTGTCTATTAATTTTTTTTCTGAAGGAGCCTGGACATCCTCTTTAAAGTAGACCAATTTAAAGTCAGACAGATGTCAACTGCAGGTCAAATGAATTGTTGACAAGGAATCACTCCTGAACCATACCATGCTCTAAACAGGAATGAAATTGACAGGGGAAACCACCTAGCAAAGCACCTTGTTCCCATTTTGATGAGGAAAATGTACTTCCTCACAACCCTGGTGTGGTGAAGGGAGCTATTATAAATCAGACCCCATATACTGTCCCACATGTGATTGTCTATCACTTCATCCAGCAATGCAGATGTACATCGATCACAATGAACAATTCCCACTAACCTGCTGAAAGGAAAGACCCAACAACCACTGATTCAATCTACTTCCATTGCTCACTCACTGCCAGTGACATATCTTAGTCCCCACTGCTAAATGTAAACAAAGAGGAAGGGGGAGAGTCGTCTCCCAGGTAATGTCATTTACCAAGCATGGACATTATCAGATTTGGTTAGTGACATCATGGGGTATCTCTGTGACATCATATTCAGTGATGTTATATATGTCAGAAACCTCATTAGATCCTCGTGAGATGACTGACCAGACATGGGCATGTCCATATTTGGCCAATAACTATATTTAGGAGACCCCATTCCTCAATTTACACTTAGTGATCAGGACCAAGAGATTATTTACCTGGTGAGTGAGTGACAGGAGTAGTCAGTGTTTTTTTTTTTTTTCAGGTTTGCAGCCATCATTCATTGTTATTGATCTGGGTCTGCATCACTGAATGACATAATGGAAAATGTATTTACATCATGGGACTTTGGGTTTTTAGTAAAGGGCTTGTCAATAACTGTGACAGTGTTTTCATTTACTTTCCACTTTCTCTGTGAATGAGTAGGGGTATCACTTTCAGATGGGGGATTCATATCTGGGGCCTCCTTATTGTTAAAGGGAGCTTTCAGATTCTCATAAGCACCCAATGTGACCCAAACCATGTAGCCTGGCTGACCAGGAAAGAGGGGCCAAGCATGTAGTCCAGCCTCTTGAGCCATACCAGGACACATGCCCTCAACATCTTGAGTACCAAAGTGCTTAGTCACTATGTTGATGGGGATAATGGCCCCTTCCACACAACCCTGTGGTTGAGGGGGTCTGCAGGTGGGAGGGTAAAAACACATCTGATCCTATTGCTCACTTACTACGAATGACAGCATTCAAGCCCTGCTCCTAAAAGTAAACAAAGGGTGTGGGTGTTCTGCGTGACATCATTGACCAAAATAGACATGGTAATATTTAGTCAGTGGTGTCATGGGGCATCCTGTGATGGTTCAAAACATCATTACTCAGAAGTGCCACCAAACTCTTCCCAAAAGTTTTCTTAAGGCAGAATTTGGCCCCCTCGAAAAATTAAAAGTCAGCAGCTACACATTCTGTAACTGCTGACTTTTAATATTAGGACACTTACCTGCCCTGGAATCCAGCAATGTCGGCACCCCAGCTGATGTTTCCATCGACTGTCGGGTGCTGCCGCAACCATTGCTGGTAAGGGGACCCGGCAGTGAAGCTTTGCGGCTTCACAGCCATGTCCCTACTGCAAATGCATGAATGGCCCGGTGGTGAGGGGAGGGGGGCAAACTTCTGATGGACTCCACCGGAAGTGGGGAAGGGTATCTGTCAAAAACAGTTACCCGCTCCCCCTCCCTCCCTCGAAAGGTGCCAAATGTGGCACCAGAGGGGGGAGGATTAGGTAAGTGGAAGTTCCTCTTTTGGGTGGAATTCCACTTTTAAGCTCAAATCCAGCCCGAACTGTTACTTTACTTTGGATTGAGTGAGAAAGGTTGGATCATTTGTCAAGTTTATCCTTATTGAGGTGATTTCACTTCCTGTCAAAATAGGTCGGTTGAAATCTTTTCATGTCTCAGTGACAGTCTCACCTTTCTTTTACAGGCTTTGCAGGCACAGAAAGTTTCAAATTGGTTAAAAAAAATAGATATAACAGAACAATAAAAACAGAAATGTTAGCTCTTTTACTACTCAACATAAAACAAAATTATACCTGTGGCTTGAAGGTATTGAAGAAGGAACCTTGTGCGCATGCTCTAAAATACTTCACTACCTTTCCTGATGTCATTTCTGGCTTGTGCGTTCCACGCACACAGCGTGCATTCCATCATGGTCCCAGAAGAGCGGAGCCATCTTGACTTGCTGATTCTATCCTCCCTTGCAACTGCTGACTTGCATAGGTAGATGGAGAGACATTGACAGGAGCCCTGCCAGGAATGTCTTGATATGATGAGCCTACTAAACGTCCACTTCTTGTAAGTGTTTTAAATTGTGTTTTTAAATAAATTGCTGGCATTCAGCACTTAGAGGCACCTTCCTTGTTCTTCTCCTTTCCTTCTAGAGTTAATTATACTCTTTTGAAGAGCCGCCGTAGTGCTATCTTCAGTTGTGTGACCCCACTACATCCATACAGGACAGGTCCACCAGGCAGATGTGCCCTACTTCCTTTCGTAGAATAAATTTAGGGCCAATCATGCCACCTCCTTGATGATATTGCATGATGGATAAGTCTATGCCTGTATTTCTCAGCATTGAGACACCATTGATCCTGACCAAATCTCCATTTCCAATTTGCAGAAATGCAGCCCCAAACCTGCAAAGAATATTCACCATGCTTCACTCTTGCCTGCAGACCTTCATTATTTTATCACTCTCCAGTTCTCCGGCAAACAAACTGCTTCCGGCTACAGCAAAATATTTCAAATTTTGACTCTTCATTTTTAGTGCACCTGCTGCCATTTCTACACCTAGGTTCCTATCATTTTGTTGTTTAAAAGTCAGGGGTATAGATTTTTGGGTGACATTCTTAAATTAAGACCACTTTTGACCAGACTTCTCCAAGCAGTTGATGGGTGTACCAGGGTCCCACCAATTTCTACCAGTTCTGTGCTGATGGCACTGCTGGATATCTCCCAATACTGAAGGGAAATAAGCATGGTGTGTTTTTCATTTGCTGCATTAAAATGGTTGTTAAGCCACTTTTAAATCTTCATACTATCATTGCTGTCTCCTAACCCCGTGTCCCCCGTGTGAGTGATTTATTAAAAAAAAGGCGATTATACCTCATTTCCCAGCACCTCTCAGTGGTCACTTGACTGGCCGGCTCTCTCCTCTCCCCATCTGACAGCTGCAGCAGGCAGATATCAAGCTTCCCCCCACTGAGGTCAGCCAGGAGGGGAGGAGAGAGAGAGCTGGCAGGTCATGTGATCCCTGAGAGTCGCTGTGAAATTAGGTATAATCGCCTTTTTTTTTTTCATAAATCACTCTCACAGGGTGACACAGGGTTAAGAGACAGCACTAATAGTATGACAATATAAATATTATTTAAGCAGCAGGAGTTGCAGGGATGGTCACTGTCATGAGCTGACAGCCAGGGAGGGAGAGGACAGAATAGAGCAGAGAGCAGGGCTGTGGCTGAAGGAGACTCATAGACTGACCACTGCATCTACAGACTTCAATGTGTCCCCATCAATGCTGAAAAATGTGGCCATCAAGCCATACCATAAGGGAAGCATGTGATTGGCCACAAATTGATTCTGCCATAGGACAATGACCCCAAAGATACAGCTAAAGTCATTAAGAACTATCTTCAGTGTAAAGAAGAACAAAAACAAGGAATCCTGGAAGTGATGGCTTGGAACAACCTGTCTGCCAAGTTCATTCAAAAGTTGTGTGCAAGTGTACCTAGAAAAATTTATGCTGGTTTGAAGCCAAAGGGTGGTCACACCAAATATTGATTTGATTTCTTCTGTTCGCTCACTATGTATTTTGTAAATTGATAAAAATAAACAATTAAAATATATATATTTTGAAAGCATTCTTACTTTTTTTTAAAAAAAATCAGAGATCAAAGATTTATTGAGATGTCACAAATTTGTACAACCAAACATTAAAAGTACATGTAGTTCACATCAGATATCAATCCAGCATACCAGTATTGTAGTTCTTGTCATGGGAATGTTTTAAGTGCCCTTTAGAGCCGTATCTACGGCTGTGCACAACTGGGACACTAGGGCCACCATAACAACGCAGATAGACAAGCATTAAACATTTAGAAAGCAAAAGCATACAAATTTCAGCCAGTACATTACCAGCTAAGTTAAACATATCCGTTTTTATGATATCATATTTCACAACAATAACCTGTCTATTACCAAATCAGCTGAGGCCAAACCAAGAGAAGCCAACCAACTACCCAATACCTTCTCAAATTTGGAAAAGCTGCCCCTATGGTGGTATATCAACTTTTCTAACCTCAATGTTGTGCCCATCTGTGCAAGCCACATTTGAGGCTAATGGGGAGTACTGCAAGTCCAATGAAGTAAAATGAGCCGGAAACAGTCCTCTGGATGTGGCCTCTTTAACATACCTATCTGGTATTACAGCATCAAGCAAACCTAGTATACAGTGTTTAGGATCCATGTCTATGGAGATGTGAAATACAGAGTTAATTTGAGTAGCTACAGCATTCCAGTAGCGATGAAGCATCATCCCATTACTTCTCTCCAGCACTGAACTTAGTTTCCAGCTTGAAAGTAAATTTATCAAGCTTCTCTGTTCCTTTCTCTTCACCGTGGCTAGCACATGGCGAGGCCTACTCTCAGCAGAACCTCCAAAACACCCATTACAGGCCAGGGATCACGGGCCTCTGAATGTGTAGAAAAAGTATTTGAGTGCTAGCCGGGCCTTTGTTGGACTACAACTCCCAGCCCATCCCTCTTCCAGGTCCCACCGACCTGCTTTTCCTCGGTGACTCTTCTTTTCCTGAAATGGCTCCCAAGGCTGCCACAGATTGTCCACTGTTCCTCTCCCAGCCTGCTCCAACACTTTTTCTTGCAGTTCCCAGGGACCGTAACTCATCAAACTGGTGGATCACTTTAAAATCTCTCACTGTGTAGCACCTCCGCTGTTCTCCTGTTCCCCGTGCGACTCCAGGAAGCACCACCACTCCTGGCTGCACCCGAACCGTCAGGCCCCAAGGTCACCCTCCCCAGACTAGAGCGACCTCCCGGGTAGGGGCCTCCACATCGCCTCTGCTACATCTCCAGACTTACACCTGGCACTTCTCCTCCAGATTGGGCTGACTCAGGGTATTTAAGCAGGCCTGCTCCCTGCCAATCCTGCTTGGGGATTGGTCAGGGCTTCCTAGAATACTTCATATGGCTCCACCTCCCTCCCAGCTCTCTGACCAGAAACCCTCCTGCAGGTTTATAGAAAGAAGTGGAAGGTTCTGGTGACCTCATCTGTCAAGTCCACTCAATCCTCAATGAGCCACTCCTCCCGGCCCAGATTAAAACATTCAGGCCTGCACCTACAGTCAGGCCTGACTAAATTATACCTAGCCTAGCAAAACCCTGCTAGAAAACGCAACTACACTATGGGGGCGCTACATTTCTTTGCAGCATTTCTTCACATCTGCCTAAACTTTTGCCCAGTACTGTATATATAAATAACTATATTTAAAGTGGTATTAAATTGAAAGGCAAAAGGTAATACATTGCAGCTTATCAAGCATTAGATGTTGTGGCTGCATTCGTTTTTTTTTTTTAGGCTTTTTCCTCTCTGTTCTTATCTGGTGATATGGCCAATCACGCACCTCCTGTATTAGAGCACCTCCACTCTGGATGAAGAAGCACAGGGCCACATTTGGACTGCAGCACTATTAATTTGGGGGGGGGGGGGGAGGGACACGAAGAAGTAGGTCTCACCTCCACGAGATTATGTCCTCCACGCACTAACCGGTATAGTGGTCTATTCTTGTCTCTCCTTTTTCGGATTTTTTTTTTTTGCTTACGTCGGTGTTGTAGATTACGAACTATTCGACGTTACATAATGGAAAACGGAAAGTTAAATTATGGTGAAATTTATATCAATAAATATATATGTCATGACCCGTTTTCAAATCCGTCTACACTTCTTTACGACGTTTCTTTACATCGCGGGGGTATCACATCAACGCAAAAGATCGTCCCAAAACGATCCGATCCATATTAAATCAGTCCGGACTGACATCCACGTCC